>CM014278.1:88622490-88635702 GCA_004135705.1 Alloteropsis semialata | reverse complement strand
TCCTCCAGCGTGGATGCTCCTCGACACGCAGGCGGTCCTATCCGACCGCCGGAACGCGACCACCGCGTCAGCGCGAACGAGCACGGGCGAAGCCATCCAGGTGACCTTCTTCGCCGCCGACCCGCCGCACGACTCCTACTTCTCCGTCCACTGCCCCGCCCTGGAGAAGGACACCACCTTCCCCATGCTGGGCCTGGGCCCTGTCGCACCGATGATCCTCTACTCGGAGGGCGACCTCGCGCTCCTCGCCGTCGCCATGCCGCGGCTCGCCTCCGGCCACGCGATGGACTACTACATCTACAGGGCCGGGCGCCGGCCGTCGCTCCAGCTGCTCCGCGGCATTGACCGCGACAGCCACACGCGCTTGTACCTTGGCTCCGTCGGCGTCGTCGTGCCCCGTAGCGGCAGCGCCGACGACGCCGACGGCGAGCGCTTCGTCCTGGCTACTCTCGGCAGGTCGAGGCTCGAGCAAGGGAAGTACGACCTCCACGTCTTCCGCTCCGACCGCGGCGCGTGGACCAACCACGCGCTGGTGCTCGGGAGCCCGGTGTTCCTCCAGGTAGAGAAGGCGGTGGCGCTCGGCGGCGGCGAGCTGGGCTGGGTCGACCCGCGGAGGGGCATCCTGGCGTGCGACGTTCTCGACGACGAGGACCCCAAGCCCCATGTCATCCCCCTGCCATGGCTGCTCCCCGCCAACCAGCGGACCGAGCCCGGGCAGCGCTTCCCGCGGCTGTACCGAGACGTCGTCGTCCTCGCCGACGGCTCGCTCCGGTGCGTCGAGATGGAGCACTGCGTGAGGCGCGTGGTCCAAGAGGTAGACGTCTCGGGCGCCGACGTGCTCCACGACTCGGACCTGGCGCTGGGGCTCGCCAGCGCCGACGTCAGGCCGCCGGACCGGCTCGAGTACCTCGGCTGGAGGGTCATCACGTGGAACAAGGCGGTCTCTTCCGACTGCTGGCGCAAGGGGGCTTTGCTCCATGGCGATGACATCCTTGCAAACGACTACCATGGCCATGCCCCTCTGTTGGGCGAGACGATAGGTGAAGGTCGCCAGGCTTTGACGGTAAGGAACCTGGTGATGGACGTGCCCTCGCTGAGCGTTGACGGCGGCGATGTTGTTTACATCATGGCCAAGGCCAGCAACGAGACGACTGATGCGAAGATGTGGGTGGTCGTGTTAGCAGCAGGGTAGAGGGGATCGAGGAGAAGAACTAGAGCAAGGATCCAGGAGCAAGAATTTGGGAATCGGAAGAACAGAGTAGCTGGAAGACAGAGGAACGGTTCCTTCTCGAGGAGGAAGAAGGTCAATGTTTGGGTTACAATAATCGTACCCCCTGCCCTCTCTCACCAACAGTACATATAGGAATGAAATTACCTAATAGACCTAACATAGCATGGGCCTCATATCCTGATGCTCGCTTTCCTACACGGCCCATCAGACTCTTCCTCCCTACCTGATCACCTGGAGTAGTAGAAGCACTGACATTCCCCCCTCCATCAAAGGCAGCTTGCCCTCAAGCTGCGAATCTATTGCCAGAATATGTTGGACACAAAATCCTCACAGAATACCATCCTTCAAACTTGTAGCCTTCACGGGTCGTCGGTCATCAGATTGTAGAAGCAAAGTTTGAAAGTGATGTTACAGAGACCTTCATGAGAAATTGGTAAAAATTCTCATATGAAAGCTTCCTGATGGCAAAATTTTCCTTGAGACCAGTTTGATTTGCAATGAGAAGTGCAGCAGGATGAGGAAGGTAACTCTCCCCAATAATGCCTGTCCCTATATAACATCATCTTCAAAAGGGATGACTGTAGCTTGAGGGCTGCAGTAGCAGCAATGCTCTGCTCACAATTATATGAAATAGGCTTCAAGTCTGAACCTCCAGGAAACACCAATGCATTGATATAATAATATAGGCCAATTTCATGATCAGAACTCCCATTGGAAGTTGAAGCATGGCAAAACTTGTCCTCCATCAGTGGCCTCATTAAAACCAGCAAAGACATTGGATAGTGTTTTACTTGGATTCTAGCTTCATGAAAACAGAGATGTGGCCTTGGCACTGGTTGCAATTCAGCACTCTCACACATAAACATCACCACCGTAGTAGCTAATATCTTGGTTTTTCTCATTACTTTCGAACCTCCCAAACTGAATAATACTCTAAAGATTGTCCCACAGTTCCGTTGAACTTCAGTGATGGAGTTAGCAAGCATAACCGATGGAGACTGCATCAATTGCACTTCAGCTGCATAACTATAAAAAGATGGCCATGGTAATGGTCTGAGATGGAGAACAGGAACAGATGTGATTCCAACAACTTGAACTGCACCTTCAAGTAATCCAAGCCAATAACACTCCTTGCCAACATCACAACGGAGAGGCGTCATTTTCCATTTACTCACTGAACCACAAAACGACATTGACAATAACTTGTACCACTGCAAAACTGTTGTATGAAATTGGAAGGATGGCCAAGGTACTGGCCTTAGCTTAATACCAGTACTATGCATCTCCAACTGTATAGGTGGAGGCCAAGGTTGCCTTAGCTGCACACTGACCCAGCCACAAATAAAATGCTGCCATGATCTTAAGCAAGGTTGAGCAGTATCAGTGAGCAAAATGTGGCAGTGATGCTCAGATCCAGTAGCAGGTAAAGGCTCTAGCAGCAGTGGATTCTGAACACTTATCCCCTTAAACACCATCTGTGTATCATCAAATTTGGTGGCACTGCCTGATAGAACAACTTCCTTCCAAGATTCAGAGACAAAAGTGATATACCTTTGTGGCAGTTCATCGAATGTCACTTGAGCAACCATCGAGGGAGATGAAGGCGTGCTTGCAATAGTCATCGTGGCAACTGGCTTGGGCTTGGCATGCTTGGGGATCTCGGCTGCAGTAGGCACAAGCGTGGCCGCAACATTCGGAGTAGCCGTGGTAGTGGCTGGCGCGGAGGTCGTCGATGAAGTGGCCGGTGCAGCAGTTGGCAAGGACACCAGCGCGTCGGAGCCACCAGTGGGGAAAAAAATCGAACACATAGTAGGTGTGTTGTGGGTGGCGCCATCCTCGGGGCTGATGTGGTGCGCCATGGCATTGCTGACGACGGTGGTGTCGCCGGACGTCACGACGGTGGCTGCTGCAGAAGAAGTCGTGGGCGCCGGCGACGGGGTCGAAGTGGGAACAAGCGTCGAGCACCTTGTAGGCGTGCTACTGCTGGTGCTGTCGGGTGACTTCAGCAACCTTGGAGGTCGTCCGCGTCGACGCGGACTAGCTCGCCGCGGTCGGTGGAGTCGAAACAGGTGCGGAGGAGCACGCAGAGGTGGACGCAGAGGACGACGCCGCGGACGGCGAAGCCGAATCGGACGCGGTGGAGCACGCCGAGGTGGACGCGGAATGGAGAAGACGCCTTGGGCGAGGGAGCTGCAGTCGAGCGCGGGGATGACGTCGGCCTGGAGCACCTTGCTGTCGGAGCTGGTGAAGATGGCATTGCGGAACGTCGTGGTGGAGGCAGCTGCTGCAGGGGACGCCGCGGAGGTTGCCGGCGTTGGGGTCGGAACATTTGTCGAACACTTGGTGGGCGAGTTGCCGGGGATCTCCTCCTGCACACCCCAAGCAGCAGGTGCTGCAATGGTCGTGGCCGGCGAGGTGGTCGGTGAAGCCGTGGGTGCTGCCGCTGTAGTGGGAGGCGCTTCAATGGTCGTGGACGGCGAGGTGGTTGGTGAAGTGGTGGTTGCTGCCGCTGCAGTGGCCAGGCCGCCCTCGATCTGGGCAGGGAGGTTGCCACCCCGAGAGGCGAACCATCGATCCCACTTGGCGTCTTGCTCGGCGAAGAGCTTGGTAATTTCATCGAAGAGGAACTTGGGAGTCATGGCGTCGCAGCGAGTTGGAGAGGTTGGGGATGGGGAGGGATCCAGGTAATCGAATTGCTCTGAGTACCAATTGTTAGCAGCAGGGTAGAGGGGATCGAGGAGAAGAACTAGAGCAAGGATCCAGGAGCAAGAATTTGGGAATCGGAAGAACAGAGTAGCTGGAAGACAGAGGAACGGTTCCTTCTCGAGGAGGAAGAAGGTCAATGTTTGGGTTACAATAATCGTACCCCCTGCCCTCTCTCACCAACAGTACATATAGGAATGAAATTACCTAATAGACCTAACATAGCATGGGCCTCATATCCTGATGCTCGCTTTCCTACACGGCCCATCAGACTCTTCCTCCCTACCTGATCACCTGGAGTAGTAGAAGTACTGACAGGTCGCCGTCGACATGTCGAAGAAGACACTAATGGAGGTGGCGCGGGTCCCTGAGGAGCGATCAAGAGGTTTCAGCCCATGCTACCTCTCCTGTGGCTTGTCCAAATATCTCTGAAAACGGAATAAGGAGATGATTTGTAGATGAAACCCAAAGGGTTTAACCAATGCCAGCTTATGCTAGCGTGAATCTCAATCTCGATCCTTGAATGTTAATTAGACCATTTCTAATGGGGAGTTTAATTTTGTTACTTTCAATGAGTGTCACGTCATCTATAGTACTTTGAGTTAATGATTGAAACAACCCGCTCTATTGCATAATATCATTTGTCGTTTCGTGGGTTGGTCATATATCATTTACTATGTGGTGCATGTGATGTGATTTCTAGAGGTTCATAAGATAAAATGAAAACTTTACCCTGCAATGCTAGTGAGGAACTGCCTAGTTTCAAATAGGTGTAATATTTACCATTTCTTTTCATAATTCTAGTACTATGCCATCCAATTTATTTAACTGGCATCTTTTTAGGGCCTGTTTGGGAGCACTCAAATTAAAAAAAAAACAGCTTCACTCCACCAACTTCATATTTTTTCCAGCTACAATCCATCAACTCCAGAAAAATACTAGAGTTGTCTACATGTCTGGCAAAAAGCATGGATCGACCTCCGGAAACAGGAGATGGTGTCATGAAAAGTCTATTATACCCTTATGATTGGGACCCATGTGCCAATCTTCCTTTATTTATCCCCTTCCTCATATAGGCCCGCATTCTATTGAAAACGTCGCAAGATCCTGGCATCTTTCACTTAACCCCTCCTCATTTCTTTAAAGATTGCAACGAAGTCCTTGGCAGTTTGGCACATTATCACAGACCGCACAGAGGCAACGGCCAGAGCGGCCACAAGTGTTGTTGGCCAGGGCGGCCTGTGTCGGGCCAGCGCTCGCCCGCGGCTTCCTGGGCTGGCTGCGGCGGCACTTGAGGCAAGCAGGTCCCGCGCTCGGAGAAGAGGCCCGCAATCCAAACAGGGTCACGCCCGCGCGGGAGTTTTTTATTTTCCTTTTTGCCGAACCGTTATTTTGTGTAATGGCATTGGTGGGTACTTTCCACCCAACTCAATGTTTAGGTCTGGAACCCCTGTTTTTGGAGCACCTCTTGAGGTGCTAAAAAAACATGGAGTTGGCCCCAACTCCCAGTTTTTTCTGGAGTTTCTGGAGCTAGACGTGTCTGTCATCTGTCAAGGAGTTTGTAGAGCAAAACTAAAAGAGTCAAAGTGGAGCTCTCCTAAAAGGAATGAAATCCCTAATGAGTCTAGCCTTAGGCAGTCTCCAACAATGCTACCCCTAGAAAAGCTCTCCAACAGAGCAGGCAAAGACGGCACGCATTTTGCATCGGTCGTGAGAGCGGACTCAATTCTGCGTCTCTCTCTCCTCGACCAAAAGTGCGGCCGGCCCAGGCGGGTCCGAGGACGGCTTCGACTTCGGCGAGGGCTCGGCCGACCGCGGCGGCGATGCGCACGACTCTGGCCAGGGCTCGGCCGCCGGATCCGCCCCCGCCGC
This sequence comes from Alloteropsis semialata, assembly GCA_004135705.1. Classification (NCBI taxonomy): domain Eukaryota; kingdom Viridiplantae; phylum Streptophyta; class Magnoliopsida; order Poales; family Poaceae; genus Alloteropsis; species Alloteropsis semialata. Next base: position 88,629,896 of record CM014278.1, on the reverse strand, counting down.
GTCCTCCTCCGCCTCCGTCGCTGATGGGCAGGTGGGCAAGAAGACGCTCACGACGTTGGTCGCCGCCGAGCGCGTTGGGCTGCGAGGCAGAGGAAGGGGGCGACGGGGCGTGGCGGACGGCGTCGGCGACAGCCACGAAGGCGGCGAGCTCGGCGATGAGGTGCGAGTTGGGCAGCGCAGCGAGGAGCTGGTCACGGGCTCCTCCATAGCTGGCGGGGTCAAGCTCTCCATGGCCGGGCTCCTCCATCCGGAGCCGAGCTCCTCCATGGCCGGGGTCGAGCTCCGCCTCTTTGGTTCGCTGTTTTGGGTCCTCTGTTGGAGAGGCAAGTCTCGGGTACGAGACGTTTTTCACTGTGCGTGACCTATACCACGGAAATGAGTCTCGCGTTTTGGGTTCGCTGTTGGAGATAATCTTAGTCATTTAGTCTCTACCGTTAGGAGGGATGCCTTTTCTTTACATTAGTAGTACCACCTCAGTTTATATATTTGTGTACTCCATAAGGTTTTCAAGGCGGAAAGTATGATTTTAAAAAAATATATTTAGAAGTGTACTTTGCCTATCATCAATATCCAGTTTTCTATTGAAATATATCCTACATTTTTTTCCTTCTTTCGACATTAGTTGTCGGCTTGTCGCACATGCAAACCGGAAAGGACTGTACCCGTGCACCTGTAATAACCCCGCCCCTAGCTGATCCGCGCGGGGTGCATGGCCAATCCTATCCAACCCGATCTCCTATCCGCATCCAACCGACCTGTATATATATACATACAAGTATAAGGTTTTCCTCATCCTTCTTCCATCACGCCGAGTATCCGCACAAGTTACACAAGATCCATGTCGCGCTCCGATGCCGCCGCCGATTCCCGCCGCGTCGATCCTCCAGCGTGGATGCTCCTCGACACGCAGGCGGTCCTATCCGACCGCCGGAACGCGACCACCGCGTCAGCGCGAACGAGCACGGGCGGGGCCATCCAGGTCACCTTCTTCGCCGCCGACCCCCCGCGCGACTCCTACTTCTGCGTCCACTGCCACGGCCTGAGGGAGTACAGCAGCCCGTGGATCCTCTACTCGCAGGGTGACCTCGCGCTCCTCCGCGTCGAGCTGTTGGCCGCCGGACCTAGACATACAACCACAACCGACTACTTCGTCTACAGGGCCGGCCGCCTGCCGTCGCTGCAGCTGCTCGGGGACTTGTGCGGCAATGACGCCCAGACCATTATTTATAACAATGCTCCCATCGGCCTCCTGCCGTTAGGCGGCGATGGCGAGCACTTCGCCCTGGCTGCTCTCGTGTCGAATTCCCTTTTTGGGACGTACGAGCTCCACGTGTTCCGGTCCGACCGCGGCACGTGGACCAGCACCACGGCGGAGCTCGGGACCCAGGTCTGCCTTGGCAGTCTAGAGAAGGTGATCGCGCTCGGAGGCGGCGACCTGGGCTGGGTCGACCTCCGCAAGGGCATCCTGGTCTGCGACGTGCTCGGCGAGAGCCCCAAGCCCCGCGTCATCCCCATGCCGACGCTGCTCCCCACCAACCGTTTCAACCTATGGCGGCGCCGCCAGTGCTACCCGCGCGAGTACCGCGACGTGGTCGTCTGCGCCGACGGCTCGATCAGGTGCGTCGAGTTGGAGCGCCACCGGCGGCGCGTGCTCCCGGAGATGCACGATGCCTCGAGCGCCGACGTGTTCCACGACTCGGACCTGCCCATGGGCATTTACAGCGACGACGACAGGTCACCGTCGGTCCTGTACGAGTACCTTGGCTGGAGGGTCATCGTGTGGAGCAGGACGGCGTCTTCCACCTGCTGGCGCAAGGAGCGCCTGGTCCATGTCGACGACATCCTCGCCAACGACCCTGGACATGCCTCCCTGCTGCGTGAGACGATTGGGGGCGGCGACGGTGGCGGTGGCGGTCCGCCATTGACGGTGAAGAGCCTTCTGATGGAAATGGACGTGCCTTCCCTGGGCATCGACGGTGGAGACTTTGTTTACATCATGTCGTCCAAGGTGAAGTATGAGGATACCAAGTCATGGGCGATCGCGGTTGACATGAGGAGGAAGACACTCGTGGGGGTGGCGCCTGTTTCCATCGAACGGCACGCCTCCTTGATGCCAAACTACCTCTCCTGTGGCCTGTCTAGATATCTCCAAATGGATTAAAAGGTTTTATGAACGATGCTTGATCATGTTAAATCAAGCGACACTATGCTAGGAGTGTCTTTTCTCTATACCTTTTATCAGGAGTAAATTTTTGAACTGACAGATATCGTTATTTGGATAATTATTCTGTGGATTCCTTTGACCTACAAGCTTCTCTGCACATCCCATGTCACTTGCTCTTGAGTCATGGATACCTTGGTGACATTGCTTCAAATTTGAGTTGAACCATGCAATCCATTGTCGAAAGTCAGAGCGGGATTCAAAACTAGACCAGAAAAATCGAATGTGATTCAGAAAAGGAGGCGTCAACCTAATATTCAGCTTGTTTTGTTTGTGCTTTCACCTGAATTTTTCAACCAAATAATGACACATAATTCATGCCATTCATATCAACCAGAGAAAGTGGTTGATTTTTTTTACACCATCTATTTCTATTTTTTGTTTGCCCATGCATACTCGAATTTTCAGCCAATGATCAAATGACATGCAATGCATGTTGTTTTGTGGAAATCCGAAAAGTGAATTATTCTCTTTTACGATTTCAGCCATATATTTTATCCCAACCTAAACAATTAAGTCGATTTTTGAAATAAATGTAATGTAAATAAAAAACAAATATAAAAATAGCAAGTTCAGAAACAAAAACTCAGTTATTTGAAAATCTTAAAAAGAAATAAAATGAAACCAAAAAAATTATTGTCTAAATAATAAGATTAAAAAGAAAGAAAAAAAGAAAAGAAAAATGAAAGAGTGAAGTCCATTAGACTATAATGTATAATTGCTCTTGGCACACGAACCCAATCCAAAGCAGATTCTAGGCCCAAGTAGGCTACTAGTACATGACAATGGCTGCATGAACCAGGGCCGTGTTTAGATTCACAAGAACTTATTGTGAAATTTACTGTAGCAAAACTAAATCAAAGATTAGAAGGATTAAACATGATCTAATTATAAAACTAAATAAACGGATGGATGGAAAATCGCGAGAGAAATCTATTAAACCTAATTAATCTGTCGTTAGAGAGTATTTACTGTAGCACGACGTTGTCTAATCATGGCCAAATTAGGCTCATTAGATTCGTCTCGCGAAGTTACCCGAGTTGTGAAATGGGTTTTGTCAGTTATCCATATTTAATACTCCTAATTAGTAACCAAACATTCAAATTTACTTAGCAAAAATTATCTAATGAAATTAAACACGGCCTAGGTGGAATCTGCCAGCTGAATCGGGTAAGCAACCTGGGCCAACAACGCACTGGTCCTCGGGAGCGACGGTGTCCCTCAACCCAAACGTGAAGGACCTGAGCGTGTCTGTACCTTCCTGATCATGGATGATGGTGGCAAACTGGCAATGTTGTTTGCGCCACGTCCAAAGCGAATCCCATGGATACAAGGACACGGGCAGTCGCGGACTCGCAGTTGACATGAGAAGGAAGACAGTGGAAGAGGTGGCGCCGATTTTTTTTTTTAGAAAAATTAAAGCAGGAGCACTGCTATGTTATTTAAGAAGAAAGCAAATGTACATCACACGCCGAAGCGAACACCACCACCACACAACAACACACGCAACGTAACGCTACACCACCACAAACTGAGAGAGGAGCCGAAGTAAACCACCGCAAACTGCGCCGTCGTCGCCAACGCTGTGCCACGTCGAATGTCGCGGCCCGCTGCAAGCCTAAGCGGCAACTCGAACTCCTCCTCCATGGGACTATCACCCTTAAGCCGCACACACATGATCGTCGATCCCCCTGCTCCAGTGATGCTTCAGCAGAACACTCTTGTCGCAGCACCAATGGAAACCACTGATCCTGGCCACTCTGCGTGGGGGCCTCGCCTCTCCCACCGCCTCACACTCCTCTGCCAAGGACTCAGATATCTGAAACCGCTATGAGAGCAATACCTCCGCCCAGCCGTCACCGGGATCACCACTGCACCATGCGTGCCAGCTCAAGACCTCCAGCACCCATGGGCCCTCTGCATCTCCCTGCGAGCACAGACCATGCGCACCTCCTCTGCCGCTGCGCGCGGGCAACACCACCAACCAACCACCACCACTGCCAAGCCATGACTGGTCTCCAGATGTGGCGCCTCCAAGGAGGGCACGACGCCAATGGCGCCGCCATTGCACCTCCATAGATGGACAAGGTTTTCACCCTAAAGAGCCCCGTGCAATAGGAACATGGTGCCTCGCAATGGTGCCCCCAGCAGGGTGAACGGCGCCACAAGGGCGCCGCCACCATCGCCACCGACAAAAGCGTCAGTGAAGGCTTTCGCCCGACTCAGCACCATGCCTGCCGCACACTCTTAGCCAAGCCAGTAGCCCGCCCCTTCTTACCTCCGCATCGCCACTACCGGAAGAAGCACGACACAGCCCGAAGCACCACCACGGCGCCGCCAGCAAGCACCAGCCAGCCCCCAGCCCCACCACCAAGGCGGCGTCGGACCAGTGTCTCCGTCGAGGAGGAGACAGGGAGCACCACCTCACCACACCGATTTCTTACTAAGGTTAGCAGTTTATCAGGCAATCCTACTGCTTCTCCTGCTCCCTATCCAAATATACTACGAGCTTGGATGGAGTGATGTACAGTATGTTTATTCTGACTTCTGAGGAAGAGGAATGTCTGGAGTTTCATCAACAATTTTGTGTTTTGACGATGTGGTTATGTTAAAAACACACACACAATTCAGTGATGGAGAAATGTAGTAAAATCCAAGGGTGTCGTCATATGGATGCCTAATAACAATATATATGTAATATGCTAACTACATTGCTCAACAACACAGAAGAAAACATCTCTGGTAATCTTGTGAGACAAAAAAAGTCAAAGTACAATGAAATTGCTTCAAAATTTGAGTTGAATTCCAAATGAAGATTTGAAACTAGATCAATAACATCAGTGTTGGAGAAATGTGGCCAATGCAACAATATCGTCATTTTTATGTCGAATAATAATAGATATCTAATACACTAACTACATCGCTGAACATCATAGAAGAAAAAAGCCCTGGTAATCTAGCGAAACAAAAAAAAAGTGTCAAGAATACCGCATACAAGTACAATGAAATTGCTTCAAAATGTAAGTTGGAATTCCAAATGAAAATTTGAAACTAGATCAATAACATCACTACATCAGTGATGGAGAAATGTGGTACAGAAATCCAATGCACGGACATCTGCATACAAGTATTCTCTTACAAAAGCAAGCATTCTGTAACCCTTTACACGAGAACCTATCGTCGATCTGCACATTTGATTCAAAATTTTCGAGTATCAAATACCTAAACTTCACTATACAGTAGATTATTTTTCAGTCTTTGATTATCATGGATACATGTACACAATATTATCAAGGCCCTTCTATATTCTCAGTTCTATTAGCAAGATGGTTAAGTAAACAAGGGCGACGTTAATTGTTTAGGCAATGTTCTTTAGGCAATCAAGATTTAGGTGTAGGTACTTAGGTATGCCTTGTCACCAAGGTGGTGATTAGGCAACCAGGATAAGTGCTTCCCTGTGGTGACCTAGATATGCCTCCCCTAGGTGATGCCGTAAGAACCTTGGACAGATGCAACCAGAAACATAAAAAATAACCAAATAGATTAAAAGGTGTATACCTAATTGAAAACTAATAAAGATTTACACTATAGGATCTCTTCTACGGCCAGCTTGAACCTAGTAACAGTTTACTGTCCCCCAATCTTTACACTAGCACAACTGTCATTGTTCTTTTTATTTGAACCAGTGATCTGGTTATGAGATTTAAGAAAGATAACTTGCCTATTAGGCTATTAATACAGACCTAAAAAAACAGAAACCATATTGGTACTGACTTAAAGGTTAACCATCTGACCTGTTACTACTAACTGGATAAATGGTGATTTGAAGATGATACTGGTATTACCTTCCAACAAGAAACAGTATTGCAAAGCCGTCATTGTGAGGTACAAACAGGAACGTTAAATTAAATGAGGCATTGCGTCAACCAATCAACAACTAATATTAAACCCAAAAATATCACAACCTTGGAAGTTTGCACTTTGCACTAGAAAGTAGAAACTCTACAAGGGATTACTCTCTCGCAATGCTCACAAATTTTGAACTCTCTGAAAACTAAGAAACCGCACCACTAAGATTTGGCGTATAAAGCTCACAAGTATTTCAGAAAAACTGTGAAGGGTAATAGATGTCAGTGTGCAACATCCACCAAACCTTCATCACAATACATCAATTCCCAGAAGACATAAACATATTGCTGAAATGAATACCACCAACTTCATAGAAATACATATGGCATTCAGCATGTCAACCTAGAGGCCACACAGGTTCTGTTATGACTCAAAAATCAGGATATGGCACGGCACCTAGCAATCACAATCAGTGCAGTAAAACATTTTCTAAAATGGAAATGTGCAGGAGCCAATGGAATGGACGACATAGCAAACAAGACAGCCACATTCACTCATTCCAATTTGTTGAGATATATAAACGACAGTTATCAATGTCTGAAGTGCCTCAACCACGATAAGGATGGAAGCAGGGAAGAGCCTGACGGGTGGTACCTAAGGAGCGCAGCACAATTGCGAGATGGCCACTACATGAGGGTTGAGGAGAGCTTGAGGCACTCGCTCTGGCACCTCTTGAGGCAGACGTCGTTCCAGTTGGGCACCTGGTGCTGGTTGACGCAGACGGTGCGCGCGCAGGCGTCGGCGCAGGCGTCGAGCTCGGAGACGCCGCAGACGGTGACGCAGGTCTCCGGGATGGGGTCCTTGGAGAAGGCCCCCACCTTCTTGAGCATCCGCTTGGAGGTGCAGACGCGCTCGCAGACGAAGACCTCGTCGGAGCTCTTCTCGCGGCCGCGCGCCGCCTTGAGGCGCTGCTCCTCGTCGCGGCGGCGCTTGACGCGGATGAACTGGCCCGCCACCAGCGCCGGAACCGCCGCGCCTAGGAGGGGCCACCACGCGTCCACCATCGCCTCGCGAGCCTGCGGCGAAATCGGGGCTGCACGGATCAGATTTGGCCGAATCCCCCAGGTTCCCCGGAGATAATATGAGGAAATCGTGAGACGGGAAGGGGAAGAAAGAGGTGGAGGACTGGTTGGGGCACCTTTGGGGGGAACCGATTGCTCGGCGAGGCGTCGCCTGGAGGAGAGGAGGGGAACCGCGGTGGAGGAGGGAGGCGAGGGTTTTAGGCGAGGAAGACGACGAGGTGGCGCCGCCCCCTTTCTCCAGCTCCAATCTGTTG
>CM014278.1:88583251-88622477 GCA_004135705.1 Alloteropsis semialata | reverse complement strand
GGGCTGGAAATGGGCCGAAAGTTTCCTTCAGTGCCAACACGAAACCATTTGAATTCTAGACGGAGATGGCCGCGGCCAATGATATCTCTCAAAGCGTCCGTTCCCCGACAGTTTGAGAGAGAGGCGACGCACCGGCGATTTCTCGACTCCCCGCCGGATTCGCTGCTTCTCCTCGCCGTCGGTGGCCTTTTTGGCGCCGATGTGCTTGGGGAACTGTGAATCCGGTGGGTGATGTACATATATTTTTCTAAACAGAGTAATTTTATCTAGAATAAGGTTGGAGTTTTTACAGGTGAAGATCTCGTCGGTAAGCTTTTGTCCCTTCCAGAGTTTTTCTACTATTGCTTGTTTTTGTGGTGAGCGAGTCCTGGTGCTGTCTGAGGTGCAAGTGGTGCTTGATAGTGATATCTTTTGCGAGGGTCTCAACATCAATGGGTTAGTCATCGATTTTATCTTCTGCGTCGGTGTTCGGATTCCCTATGGTTTTCTTGGTGCCGTCGGTGCCTACAGTGCCAATGACAGGACTGGACCTGTAAACCAGAATACGACAACGGATATGTAGGGAAATTTTGGAAGGTATGTTTGCCAACTACTAGACAAACTGGGTTGGGTTTGGTTCCCACCTTCTGTGGTGGTTTTGCTTCCCCCTCGGGGTTCGTCGTCATCCGGTGAGCTGAGGACTCTGGTACTTACGGCGTCAGATCCCTCAGTATTCGACGATGTTGTCCAACCGGGTCGTTCAACGTCAAAAAGCAAGTCAGGTTTGATTTGCTGCACAAGACGGCAATAAAAAATTATGTGGCGTCGCCGGAGAGGTGGTCGGCTTCAGGCAGCGTCACCCGGCCGCCGGTGGCGAGAAAGACCGGGAGTTTACAAGGACGGAGCTGTAATTTTCTTTTCTTTCAAGAGTGTTCTTGTAAAATTTGGGATGTAACCACCGAAAACTTTATGTGAAATATAATCCCGGTTTCTCTCAAAAAAAAAATGAATTCTAGACTGCTAAACTTTTTTCTCATACTTTCAATAATAACGACTGGTAAAGGATTAAGCCAAAAGCTGGTAATGGTTCAAAAATCAAACCAAATTCACACCAAACTATTTAAACTATACTACACTTCATAAACCAATCCAACCCTAACCATTTGCTTCTTTCTTCAAACCAATCCAAACCATTTAAACTAGTTTCCCAAAACATACTAAATCGGTTCAATTCTATAGTTTTAGTAGGTGTGGCTTTGGACGTAGGGCCCACGTATTGATATGGCTACACCGATTTGCACAAAGTAGCGGACCGTGGTTCTGAGAAACATCCAACAAATTTCAGTCAAATCTGCTAAATTTTTAAAATGTGAACGCGAACTTTTAATTCTAGGGTCCGACTTTACATGTGGGACTCACATGCAAATTTGGCTACATTGATTTGTACGGGGTAGTGGACCATGATTTTAAGACATCTCCAATAAAATTTGATAAAATCCGCTAAAATTTTAAGGTGTGAACGCGAGCTTTTAATTTTAGGGTTCGGCTTTGGACGTGAGCCCCACATATTGATATGGCTACACCGATTTGCACAAAGTAGCGGATTGTCATTCTGAGACATTTCTAACAAATTTCAATCAAATTCGTTAAAATTTTCATGTGTGAACGCGCGATGTTACTTACACACATAACTATTATAATTATAAACCATTTTAGACCATTGTAACTATTAAACCAAACCCAATCAAACAATTATGTGTTGCAACCCATTATTCACCAAACCAAGCTAATCTAATCAAAAACCAAACCATAAAAACTGGTTTAAGACCAAACCATTAGCAGCTTTAAAGCCAATCCAAAACAAAAGGAGAGAAGACTCAATCATAGACCATGAAGATAACATTTCGCATCTCGAAACATACATATAGAGCGGCATTTGGCAGCTCGGAATATGCTCGTGCTCCTGAATTTTGAAGGGAGGAATGAAAATACTGCAATAAAGTGATACAGGTATAGGAGAACTATGGGCTTTGGCATATCTTACATGGGGTAACTATCTCGAAGGTAAAGACAGCTATTTACAATCTACTATCCGCTATGTGCAACGCATACTACACAGTTGGATGCGAGCTTCATAAAACACAGCACGCCCAAATCGCTTCGTCACATCAACCACCATTCGCCGTTAAAGGGGGCAAAGAGTCTCTCGAGGGAAATGGAAAGTTAAGCCTCCACCAATGACCAAAATTCCGCAGCAGGCCGCCTGGGAAATAAGACCTAGGATTCTGCTCTTCTGCGACACAATTTAAAGTTCTTCTCCAAAAATGCCAAGGTTTCTGCGTAAGAAGGATCGTTCTTGTTCACTGGCTTGCATGAGTTTATATGATCAGTGGACGGTAGAACCTGCACAAAAATATAAGGGTAAGCAACGTTCAATTTGCATAAGTTTTTTTTTGAAGCCTCTCATCTGGGTACATCTGTAGTATCTGCTCATGTACAAATCCCACCAACCCTACACACGCACACCACACTCAACACCATGTGTACAGACCAAACCTACAACTACACTCAAACCAGAAGATCGCGTCCTTCGTGAGATCACCGGGTCCATCCATGGCTCCGTGGGCGACGGGCACGTCGCATTTCCTTTGTGGTTCCACGCGTGAGAGGCAACGAAATATAACAAGGGCAAGCCCCGGTGAGAGACGGGGGTGCGATTCCTGAGAATCGAACCCGCGCCGGCAGCGTGGCCACTGCCTCCGCTAGCCACCCGAGCTCAGCTCGGTTCTCCAATTTGCATAAGTTGAAACCACTACGGAGGCATACAAGGGGGAAGATGGTGGAATAAAATTTAGAACCAAAAGTATGGGATATAAGTTCACTAGCTGCTAATGTAATAACAAAATATCGATAATTCCCTGGGCCTTTCCCATGCTATTTCGAAACTACTTAGGCCTACCAACACAAGTATATCATTGACACAATCAGGACTAAAATTGGTCTGCACCACATATGATTGCATGATACGTTAAGCCCTCATGATAATTCTTCTATTTTTTAATATACTAAGTAGCTAATTAGTTCATTTTTAATATATTAAGTAGCTAATTAGTCCATTTTTAACTAAATAGCTAGTCCTAAATGTCACATTTAAAAGCAGGATACAAGATATGAATTTCCTACATGATGGTCTAAATAATGCAACTGAGAGAATGCTTACAACGAGTTCCCCAAAACCAGGGTATGCGGATTCAATTGGCACTATCTCCATCCTAAGTGCCCAACCACCATAGCCTTCAACAATCGGTGTGACCTGGGTCTGTCATGGAACCAATTAACAATATAACTTAGCATTGCAGCAGTGGAGACTTTGCAGTATGAATGAATGAGTGTGTCTTCCTTTACCTCACTAAAGCTAAGAACATCGAGAAGTCCTTTGTTATGGCGCTGCCGCACAAAATCATTTAATTCAACTAGTCTTGGAGATCCACTTCTTAATTCCCCAATCTATTAAAAGTTAGTGTCAGAACATATAGAAAAGACAAAAAAAAAATCAGCTGTTAAACAATCTTGTCATATGAAGATTTGAAGACCATACCGAAGGAGCTGGACGAAATACCAACCCCATACGCCATGGCATGTCAGCAAGTTTACTGCCAAAATGTGGACAGCTATAGAAAACCTGTGATACATACATAGTTAGATCATATTCGGTCATACAGATGATAACAAAAATTCAACGCACAAATACATACTAGCCCAACAGTATTATTGAGGAAATTGTCATAATTATTCAGCTTTGCTTGATGCAGCAACTGCTTAACCACCAGTCCTCCCATGCTGCAAGTATGAAAATGGGGAGAAAAGAAGTTATCATATTTCAGTAAACCAACAATGACAAAAGTTGGAGAAGTTAACACAACAAATTTAGCACCACACCACTGCAGTTGCATGGACGAGTAGCATAAACAACCATCCTTACCTGTGCGTCACAAAAACAACAGGCCGACTACCAATCCCAGCAGCCACCAATTTCCTCAGCAGCATAGAGCTCACCTCCTATAAAACACATAGGATCTTGAGTAAGAGGACAACAAATAATCAACTAATAATATGAAAATAGATACCAACATATATTACATCAGATCAGACAAAATATTGCAAACAAGAATTATGGGGGGAAATCGCTGCAGTAGTCTATCCCAACACAAAAACTTGCAGCAATAATGTATATGCTGCTACTAAATTCAAAAACTTGGGCAGTAACATATAATGCTGACAATCTGGGTACAGGTCCACATAAGAGGTATATAAAGCACAAAAACTCAAGATTCTTTAGTTGGCACCAAAGAAAATTTGGAGAGAGGGGTCCATGTGCTGAAGACAGAAACTAAAGAAGTCTCAGAAGCTATAACCTGAAGGGGCAAGCTGGCTCCAGTCCATTGCGTCAAATTTGTCTGCATAAAATATTTGAAACTGATAAGAACATTGAAGAGTTTTAAAGCAACATGGATGGTATCAGAAAAATATTAAAATGTACCAGAACTCAATATTGGAAGGAGACCAATACAGGTCTGCCAAAGTGAAAAGACCGGCTGGGCAAGGGGAATTGATGAACATCAAAAAACAAACCTTGTATTTGACTGTAAAAAAACGTGCTTGAGGAAAATCAGCTGCAAGCCATTCTCTTGGCCAACATGTGCCCTCTTTCCCAGCATCCTCATCAATGCTTTCCACCAAACCAGCTTTGGTAGTTGATGATTTATCATCTGCTATTCGCCATGAGTTGAATGGGCCACCACGAAGGCCATGGACAAACACAACATCCATCAAAGGAGCATTTTTGGATGCAGCATCTGTACCATCTATAGAGCTCCCAGTTTCACTACACTCTTCAATACTTTCATCATCCTTACAATTATCTCTTGGTACACTTGAAATCCTAAAGCCACTATTGTCCAAATGAACCTCAAGAGGTAACTCAGGATTTAGCAAGAATAGTGCATCTCCAAACTGAGGACAGTTTCTTTTATACTCACTTTCTGAATCAGGATATTCATCGGAGCCTCTTCTTGTATTTGGACTCTCAGAGCAGAATATATTCAATAATGTTAACCTGCAATAACTTTTTAGCTTTATATCATTGCAGGGAATTCGCCCACTAGCACAATCCTCAAGCCACTTGCACCATACATCATCAGAAACAATTTCCTTCTTTGAATTGGGTAGAAGAGAGAGAATGGTAAGTAGTCGTCCAGCATGCCTTCGGATATGAGCAGCAGGAGGAACACGTACACTTGAGGGATCAGTGTTAGCATCAGTAGAGGAAACGTTGGAAGCAGACACATTCTTGTCTTGCACTTCTCGAATACGTGATGCATCATATGCTTCAATTGCAGCAAGTTTCTCATAATCATCACCCAGGAGAATATGCCTCAACAAGGAAAGAGCTCCTAAATCAGCTAGTCTCTTTTGGCATGCACCATCCTCAGAACAAAGCTCAGCTAGAGCTTTTATTCCCTTGAGTGTAGCTGATGCTGAGTCAGCAGCATCAAACTTGGGTGGATTCTTTTTGTTCAAATTCTTTAGAGCTGTAGCAAATGGTTCAAGAGATAGAAAATCGGCAAGTGGTACTTTGTCTTTGTCACCAGACCCAGGTTCATATCCTGATTGAGCACTTGCTAATTTAACAACAGCGCTACCTAACTGATTCAGAACCTGAGTTGCAGTGGACGCATTATGGTAATCAACCGGACTCTGTCAACAACAGGAGCTGTATCAGGATGATAGGATGAAGAACAAGAACGTGCATGAAAAATACCAGTATAAAGTTATTAGGATTATCAGGTAACATGCTAAATTCCACAATGCAAATCAAGGCTATATATTGTGACATGATAATGTTAGATCAGCAGAACATGGCAGCTTCTACATGTCTGGATAATAAATGATGCTACAATCAAACGCCATTAACTGCGTTACAAAAATCAACATTCTAATCAAAAGAAATTCTGGTTTTCTGTGAAAGCATGAATGTTTTATAGAACTTACCTATAAACAGAACAAACAGTCTATTCCGAATATCTACACACTGTCATAATGTATCATTTACATTTTATAATGCATCTTAACAAACTACTTTAAAAAAACATCATCAAAGGGTAGTGAAAACTGTAACAATGTTCAAAAACAGCATCTACAATGGAACAAATGTTGTACTTTACTCAGAAGTAGAAAGTATCCAATTTTTTATGGTGTGATTGTGTGCATACATGCTTAAGATCTTTACACTGGGCAAAACCATCTAAAACATGTATTAGTAAAAGAAATGAAATGAGTACCTTGACCCTCTCTGGTTCAGGCTGTGTGGTTCCTTTTGAATTTTGGGCCTTGTTGTCTCCAAGAATCTCAGAAAGGACAAGAGCTAACCATCCCTGTGAAATTGGCACAGAAGCTGGACCATAGTCTTCAAGTATGCATGAAAGGATTTTTACAGCTGTAAGATGTGTTTTATCTGATACAGATTTATCAAAAAGCCACCTAAGAAGAATGCCGGACCACCTTTGAGATTCCTCAAGTGATAAAGGAACTTCACCAGCATAAAGCAAACTCAATGCACTTGCTATTGATTCTTTCATACTGCTCTGGCCATTCTGATTTTCTATCTTTTTTGCGATATTACGAAGTGGATGAAGGCCCTTCTGCCTTATGACAAATTTTGACTCATTACACCGCGTCATGGATAGTAGGAAAGTTGATAATGATAGTTGACCCAATGGCATGTCATTGTTCTCAGTAGCCTGAGAAGCTGTAGAAAGAAGACTAGAGCACCAATCAGGAACTGACGGAGCCAAGGCCAAATTCAGGTCTTCTAAAAGAGCTCGAGCTACAAGAGTTCCATGCCACTTGACAGTTCTTTCAGCTGCTTTCAACGCAGTTGCAACTGCATGCCCGTCACTATCAAGTTCTTGAATACGAGTGCGATTCAGATCTGATGCTATAGCCCAGTTTGCAAGAGCCCATGTAGCAAAAGGTACAGCTACATGCTCCCTCTGCAAGTCATCCCAAAGGCCTGGGACAGCAGACGAGTTTAATTTCTCAACTAGTGGCGACTCAATGGAAGTGTGTTGTGCCAGTAATCTTCTACTGTTATGTGAGACCTCCAGCATATCATCGTCTGAGTGACCCAACTCCAAGGAATTATGTCCTCTCGAGAATCCCAATATAGTGGTTCCACCAAGCACTTTAATCCCTATCCCTTTTAATCCTCTGTCACCGTCATTGCTGCTATTATCCTCATGGTCATCAAAATGCATCCCCCCTTGCTCAATGACTTCAATAACTGCTGCAATATCTCTTGTATCAGCATCTGCAGGCAGCAAAGGCTGAAATGACGAGTAGTCTGCATTATCACAGTTTGAAGTGATGATATCCATAAGTGCAGCCACAAGCATGCTCCTCCCTCTAGAATGATCTGAACCATCGAATGAAGATTTCTGTCAAAATACAAAATATATTAGGTACAATTGTCTATGACTCTATGCAAATGGCAAAGTAGAAAATTAAGAAATTTAGGCTAAGCTAGAAAATTAAGAAATTTAGGCCACTTCTTTTCATACACCAAAGTACGCCTGAAAACATAACATGTATACAGAAAAAATAAAATAAGCTTAAGAAAATGCAGTGCTCAGCAAAAAATAAACAGGATATTTTATTTTTTCATTCTACATCTAATTGCATACTGGGAACAAAATATCAACATGCGCTTAGTGATGCCACAACTTTTTAGCAGAGAAAAAAAGTAGAAACTCCGTACTGCAACATTAGACTCAACCTTAACAGATTAATCATCTTAAACAAAGGATAGGTAAATATGCTGACCTCAGATCACATCAATTCTCTGGTCTTAAACAAGGGATAGGCAAGTTTGAGAGCCCTATATCCAAACAATCAGTAAAACATACTACATTTAATCTAATTTCTGGGCATTGCACAGCCAAAAAAAAATGGCAAGATCGCATAGACAATTTGCAGGTTCATAACTCATAGCACATTCAGTGACATTGTGTAGACAATTTATGCTGAAGCAACCTAAGGCGTGAGAGCGCAGAGATTTACACACTATGACAAGGCAATGACATCCACATACAAGCAAGTTATGCTTACGCAACATCTCAGCATCTGAATTATGACATGAAATACCTTAATCCCTCGCTACAAACTGGGCAACACCAAATCAACATGCCTAGCTAGGAAATTTAACTCAAATATCAGCTGATGCTAAGGGTATATAAAAATATTGCAGCTTAACATATTATTGGTTCCATTGAGTACTTACTGCAACAGCTACAAATTAGAGCTAACTACAGCTCATATCAACAATTTCGTGTAAATCAACTATCGCAAGCTTCTAGCAAACCACATTACAGCAATCAGGCAAAGCCAAATAATAAAAAGGTTAAAGACCTGGCATCACCTTCTTCCCACGCTTGGGCTGGTACGAGAAGATGAACTGGAGGAGGCAGGGGACGGCGTGTGGGCGCCCGAGAACGGTGGGCGCAACCCATGGGTCAGCCACCAGGTGCGCGAGCGCCCTGGCAGCCTCAGCCTGCGTCGCCCCCCGCACGACGCTGTCGAGCAGCCAGTCGACGACGGCGCCGCCCCCCGCGGAGACAATGGCGGCGCGCCGGGCAGCGCTGGCGGCGGTGATGTCGGCGAGCAGCGCTGCCACCCGCAGCTCGAACCCGGACCGCACCTCCTGGTTGGCCGAGGACAGCACGGACAGGAGCGACTTCCAGAGCACGCGCGCGGCCTTCAGCGTGTGCTGCATCCGCTCCACGACGCGCCCCGCGGAATCCCTGGACCTCTCCAGCGTCTCCTCGAGGTTGTCGGCGGTGAGGTAGACCGTGCCGGCGGCGGCGAGGGAGAGCGTGGAGAAGGCGAGGAGCGGCGCCAGGCGGCGCGCGGCCCCGCGGCGGGGCGCGAGGTGGTGCGGCGGAGGCGGCGGGGCGGCGATCGGGAGGGAGGAGGAGGAGGCGGAGGTGGAGGGGGCGGAGGCCGCCGGAGAGGCGGGCGGAGTCGGGGTGGTGGAGAGCAGGCGGAGGCGGTGGCGGTGGTGGTGGAAACGGCGGAGGAGGAGGACGCGTCGCAGCATCGCCGGCACGGGGAAGCGTCGCGGGTGGCTTCTCCTCTTCGCGAGGGTGCGCTATTCCGGGTTAGTTGAGCGATGTTGGTGGACGGTTGCCGTGGGTAGGAAGGTGGGCGAGGGTACGCCGCGCGGGGAATATTCGCCGGGAAGAGGGGGAGAGAATAGAGAGAGAGGCGGTGGTGCGGTGCGGCGCGGCAGAGGGGAGGGGGAGAGAGGGGGAAGACGGTACCGGACGGGAGGGGGAATACGGGTCGGGCTTGGTTTCCTTGTTGGGCCGCCTGAGTTTGGGTTGGAGTTGACTCGAAGCTTCGGAACGCCGCGACGCATGGGTGCTGGGATCGTGGTCGTGGGAGGCCCCACATTTTTCTTCCCCGTGTGCTACGAGGATCCTACGACTCACATAAGTTTGGCATTCGGCATTTCTGATTTATACTTCGGCAACGAGTTCATTTCAATAATCAATAGTTCTACATAAGCGTACGAGATGCTAGTAGCTGATTTGAAATGTATTCTGAATTTCTGGTGGCTGATCAGGATCTCACTTTCCAGGGAGGTTGGCTGTTCACTGCGTGGGATTCTTGGCAAGTTATAGCCAACACAGCCGATCAAGCTGGCTTTGCGTATGCAAATCACGCAAGGCATCCAAGGCTGTCAGTCATGTGCATTATTGTTACCGATTAGCTAATGGTTGGCGCCGATCATGTCGAAGCCGAATGAGAGCTGAAGTTCGGTTGAGCAAAAGCAAAAGTTATCACTCGGGGTTTTGCAAACAGCAAACTTGTCCCGCATCTTTCGCGGTACATCATCAAATGAAACCTCACGCATCAATTGCTGACGTTAATCACATGTCGGAAATCTCCTTTGCCGACGATCCAAACGCCAGCGACTGGGTGCTACGGTTTTGCCTTTTTCTCTTCATCAGATGTGTGATGTGTCGTGACAACGCCAAACACTGTCCCAAAATGCCATCAGATTGCTGATTTTCTTCCAGAGGAATTTGCCAAAATTTATCCCAAGTAACGTTGAAAAATAATAGAACTGGATTAAATTAACGAAATACTTCACAAAACAAAGATATTGCTAGTCTTAGCCGTTGGATTAACGTGGAAACAAACCTTATTCGTCTGATGCTTCTGATCTGCAGACTCAGCATGTTCTCCAGCCCCGCGCGGCGCCGTCGCCGCGGCGCACGCACCCAATGTTCGAACATCACCACGCGCGCCCGACCTCGCCGCCCGCAGCCGGCGACCGCCGCTCCGTCCCCTTCGACCCCGTCTCCCTCCCTGGCCTCCTCCACTCCGCCGCCACCTCCTCGCCCGGCGCCGCTGCCCCGGCCGTCTCCGCCCTCCACGCGGCGGGCCTGAAGCTCGGCGCGATCCCTTCCTCCCTGCCGGCCTCCAACGCCCTCATCTCCGCCTACTCCCACGGCGGCCTCCTCCCCTCCGCGCTCCGCGCGTTCTACCTCCTCCCCTACCCGTCCACCGCCTCCTACACCACCGTCCTATCCGCGCTCTCCCGCCATGGCCGCCCCCGCGAGGCGCTCTCCCTCTTCGCCGCCTCCGCGTCCGCGGTCGCCCCCGACGCGGAGCTCCTCTCCTGCCTCGTCTCATGCTGCCGCCGCGCGTCGGCCTTCCTCCCCGCGCGCGCGGCGCACGCGTACGGCGTCAAGAACGTGGCTGTGCTGGTCTTCTACGCCTCGGCAGGTCCGGCGCTGGTCGCCCTGTATGCGAGGTACGGGAAGGTCAGCGCTGCCCGGAGAGTGTTTGCTTGCATGGACGGCGAGGACGTGGTGTCCTGGAACGCCATGATCGGGGGATTTGCTAGTGCCGGGAGGGGCAGCGAGGCGTGGAATTGCTTCAGGGAGATGCGCACGAGAGGTGTTCGAGGGAATGCACGCACAGCTGTGGCGGTGCTCGGGGCTTGTGATTTGGACTCCGGCAGGCAGGTTCACGGGAACATGCTGAGAAGCCATGGTTCTGGTTCCAAAACAATTTTGTGGAATGCGCTGATGACCATGTATTCTCACGTCGGTTGTGTCAGCGATGCAGAGCAAGTGTTCTTGGAGATTGAAAGGAAGGATGTCGTGTCATGGAACATCATGATTGGGGCGTTTGCAAAGAACGGATTTGGAGCGAGGGCTCTTCAGCTCGTGGACATGATGATGCAGTATGGTATGCAGCCAGACTCTGTGACATTCACAGCCGTTCTCATGGCATGCTGCCATTGTGGCTTGGTGGGTGAAGGGCTTGCACTATTCCAGCACTTTGTGTCAGTTTTTGGTCTCATTCCAACTATGGAGCAGTGCGCCTGCGTTGTGGATATGCTTTCACGTGCTGGAAGGTTCGTGGAGGCCTTGGAATTTATCGGTCAAATGCCAATGAAACCAAATGCAATTGTCTGGGGTGCTCTGCTGTCTGCAAGTAGGATGCATCACAATGTGGAATTTGCAAGGGTTGCGTTCGAGCAGCTGGTTCAGGTTGAGCCCGAGAACGCTGGGAATTTTGTGACAATGTCAAACATATATGCAAAGGCCGGAATGGTAGAGGATGCAAAGAGAGTGAGGATGATGATTGACAGGGTAGATTTAGCGAAACCTTCTGGACAAAGCTGTGTGGAAGTAGTGTGATAAGGTATAAGACTCCATGGATTGTCGAGAGTTGCAATTTCAAAAGGTAGGTTTCACTACCTATACTTCACTACTCACAAATCTTGTCATCCTAATCATCGAAAAATAGCATAATACTAACCTAACTACCTTTGGTTTCAGATTATCAATGGTTAACGTTTGTTTGCGAGCAAGGATTGCAGCAAGACAAACCAAAGCCTGCAGCTGGGTGTCATGTACGGCCGTACGTACAGGCGCAGGCGTGACATACGCCGGGCGGCTGAGCGCGCGCACGAGATGAGCGCGGAGGGCGCGCGACTTCTTCGCCCAGTGGCTAGGAAGGAAAGAAGATATCTATTGCTATAATTAGGTGTCCCTAGAATTAAGGAGAACCTTCTCCATTCGGTTGCGCCATTGGCCATATAATCATGTAACCGGACCCTTTGAAGGGGAAGCAAGATTGTTATCCCTAATCTCCCTCTCTCACCCCTAAATCTCAAGCCACCAGCGGAGGGGCAAAACCCCGCGGTGAGGTCTGGAGCGCGGCTACGAACTACGTAGTCGCGGTCCTGCGTCGTTGAGTGCCGAGGCACTTGACAACCTGGTATCACGATCCAGACGATCCTCACCCGCCTGGTCATCTTCCCCAGCCGCCGCCGATCTCCATCAGCCAGAAGCCGCACCACCCTCCCCGACCTCGTCATCCGCCGCGTCCTGTGTTGCCACCACGGGCGACAATGACGATCTCAAGGCCACCATCGAGAGCCTCGCCTTGAGCGTCAAGTCCCTGCAGGCGACAGCGGAAGCCAACGCCAAGGCCATCGCTGCGCTCGTCGGCGACAAGGCGTCGTCCTCAAGCTCCAAGGCGGCCACGGGCGAGCACAACACCGACCGACCTCCGCCGCGATTCCAGAAGCTTGATTTTCCCAAGTATGATGGCAAGTCCGATCCGCTCATATTCATTAATCGCTGCGAGTCGTACTTCCACCAGCAGAAAATCATGGCGGAGGAGAAGGTTTGGATGGCGGGGTACAACCTCGAAGATGGCGCCCAGCTGTGGTGGATCCAAGTCCAACAGGACGAAGGCATTCCGTCCTGGCGCCGCTTCGTCGACCTCCTCAATCTCCGGTACGGGCCCCCCATCCGCTCCGCGCCGCTCTTCGAGCTCGCCGACTGCCGGCGCACGGGGACGGTCACGGAGTTTCAAGACCGCTTCCAGGCGCTGCTCCCTCGCGCCGGGCCCTTGGAGGAAGAGCAGCGGGTCCAGCTCTTCACCGGCGGCCTGCTGCCTCCACTCAGCCACGCCGTCCGCGTACACAACCCACAGACGCTGGCCGCCGCGATGAGCCTGGCGCGGCAACTGGAGTTGATCGACCAGCACACACCGGCGCCGCCCCCGAACGGGCCGCCGCGCCGGCCGTTCCGCTGGCTGGGAACCTGGCGCGGCAACTGGAGTTGATCGACCAGCACACACCGGCGCCGCCCCCGAACGGGCCGCCGCGCCGGCCGTTCCGCTGGCTGGGAACCTGGTGAAACGCCTCTCGCAGGCGGAACAGGCGGAACGGCGCCGCCTTGGCCTCTGCTACAACTGCGACGAGCGCTACACGCGCGGCCACAACCGCGTCTGCCGCCGCGTCTTCTTCATCGAAGGGGTGGAACTTGACGACGCCGATGATGCCGCGGACCAAGAGGCCGAGGCGCCCGTGTTCTCTCTGCAGGCCCTGGCAGGAGTCCCCGTCGCCGACACCATGCAGGTCGCGGTCGCGCTTGGGCCGGCGTCGCTCGTCGCCCTCCTGGACTCCGGCAGCACGCACAACTTCATCTCGGAGGCGGCGGCGCGGCGCTCCGGCATGCCCGTGAACACGCAGCCCCGGCTCACGGCCATGGTCGCCAACGAGCGAGCGCGTCACGTGCGCGGGCGTCATCAAGGCCGCGCCGCTCACCATCGACGGCGCCCCGTTCCCGGCCGACCTCTTCGTGATGCCGCTGGCGGGCTTCGACGTGGTGCTGGGCACCCGATGGCTGGGCGCTCTGGGGCCCATCGTCTGGGACCTGGCCAGTCGCCGGATGTCCTTCCAGCGCCAAGGGCGCCCCGTCTGCTGGTCCGGCGTGCCGACCTCGGGCGCACCGGCTCTCGGCCACCACGGACAGCGAGCCCCTACTGGATGGGCTCTTGGCGGCCTTTGGGGACCTCTTCGCCGAGCCCTCCGGCCTGCCTCCTAAGCGCGCGCACGACCACCGCATCACCCTCAAGCCGGACGCGCAGCCGGTGGCTGTCCGTCCGTACAGGTACCCGGCGGCCCATAANCCCCGAACGGGCCGCCGCGCCGGCCGTTCCGCTGGCTGGGAACCCGGTGAAACGCCTCTCGCAGGCGGAACAGGCGGAACGGCGCCGCCTTGGCCTCTGCTACAACTGCGACGAGCGCTACACGCGCGGCCACAACCGCGTCTGCCGCCGCGTCTTCTTCATCGAAGGGGTGGAACTTGACGACGCCGATGATGCCGCGGACCAAGAGGCCGAGGCGCCCGTGTTCTCTCTGCAGGCCCTGGCAGGAGTCCCCGTCGCCGACACCATGCAGGTCGCGGTCGCGCTTGGGCCGGCGTCGCTCGTCGCCCTCCTGGACTCCGGCAGCACGCACAACTTCATCTCGGAGGCGGCGGCGCGGCGCTCCGGCATGCCCGTGAACACGCGGCCCCGGCTCACGGCCATGGTCGCCAACGGCGAGCGCGTCACGTGCGCGGGCGTCATCAAGGCCGCGCCGCTCACCATCGACGGCGCCCCGTTCCCGGCCGACCTCTTCGTGATGCCGCTGGCGGGCTTCGACGTGGTGCTGGGCACCCGATGGCTGGGCGCTCTGGGGCCCATCGTCTGGGACCTGGCCAGTCGCCGGATGTCCTTCCAGCGCCAAGGGCGCCCCGTCTGCTGGTCCGGCGTGCCGACCTCGGGCGCACCGGCTCTCGCTGCCACCACGGACAGCGAGCCCCTACTGGATGGGCTCTTGGCGGCCTTTGGGGACCTCTTCGCCGAGCCCTCCGGCCTGCCTCCTAAGCGCGCGCACGACCACCGCATCACCCTCAAGCCGGACGCGCAGCCGGTGGCTGTCCGTCCGTACAGGTACCCGGCGGCCCATAAAGACGAGCTGGAACGACAATGTGCCGCCATGATCGAGCAAGGCATCGTCCGCCGCAGCGACTCCCCGTTCTCGTCGCCGGTTCTCCTCGTCAAGAAACCCGACGGTTCCTGGCGCTTCTGCGTCGACTACCGCGCCTTGAACGCGCTCACCGTCAAGGATGCGTTTCCCATCCCCGTGGTGGATGAGCTCCTCGACGAGCTCCACGGCGCGCGGGTCTTCTCCAAGCTCGACCTTCGGTCCGGGTACCACCAGGTGCGCATGCGGCCGGAAGATGTACACAAGACCGCGTTCCGCACCCACGATGGCCTCTACGAGTTCCTGGTCATGGCGTTCGGGCTCTGCAACGCCCCGGCCACTTTCCAGGCCCTCATGAACGACGTCCTCCGCCCCTTCCTGCGCCGGTTCGTCCTTGTCTTTTTCGACGACATCTTAATCTACAGCAGGACTTGGGCGGATCACCTTCGTCATCTCCGGGCCGTCCTCACCGAGCTCCGCCGCCACCACCTCTTCGCCAAGCGCACCAAGTGCTCATTCGGCGCCCCCTCTGTCGCCTACCTCGGACACGTGATCTCGGCGACAGGCGTTGCCATGGACCCGTCCAAGGTGCAGGCCATCCTCGACTGGCCGCCTCCACGTTCAGCTCGGGCAGTGCGCGGCTTCCTCGGCTTGGCGGGCTACTACCGCAAGTTCGTCCACAACTACGGGACGATCGCCGCGCCGCTCACTGCCCTCCTCAAGAAAGACGGCTTCTCTTGGGATCATGGGGCGGCAGAGGCATTCGCGGCCCTCAAGACCGCGGTCACCACGGCTCCGGTGCTCGCCATGCCGGACTTCGCCAAGCTCTTCATCGTGGAGTGCGACGCATCCTCCCACGGCTTCGGCGCGGTGCTCATTCAGGACGGCCATCCGGTCGCCTTCTTCAGCCGCCCCGTCGCTCCTCGTCACCGCGCCCTCGCCGCCTACGAGCGCGAGCTCATCGGCCTCGTCCAGGCGGTGCGGCACTGGCGGCCGTACTTGTGGGGAAGGCGCTTCGCCGTCAAGACGGATCACTACAGCCTCAAGTACCTCCTCGACCAGCGCCTTGCGACCATTCCGCAACACCACTGGGTCGGGAAGCTCTTGGGCTTCGATTTCTCTGTGGAGTACAGGTCGGGTGCCACGAACACCGTCGCCGACGCCCTTTCCCGCCGCGACGATGAGGAGGGCGAGCTGCTGGCCATCTCTGCGCCCCGCTTTGACTTCGTCGAGCGCCTGCGACACGCCCAGGCCACGGACCCGGCCCTGGTCGCCATCCACGACGCCGTCCGCGCAGGCACGCGCGCTACGCCGTGGGCTGTGGTCGCGGACATGGTCACTTTCGACGGGCGGCTCTACATTCCGCCGGCCTCGCCGCTCCTGCAGGAGATTGTGGCCGCGGTCCATGATGATGGCCACGAGGGCGTCCACCGCACGCTCCACCGCCTCCGCCGCGACTTCCATTTTCCCAACATGCGTCGTTTGGTGCAGGACTATGTGAAGGCATGTGCGACCTGCCAGCGCTACAAGTCGGAACACCTCCACCCGGCCGGCCTGCTGCAACCTCTCCCGGTGCCGTCCGTTGTGTGGGCAGACATCGGTCTCGACTTCGTGGAGGCGCTTCCCCGGGTGCACGGCAAGACGGTCATCCTCTCCGTCGTGGACCGCTTCAGCAAATACTGCCACTTCATCCCCTTGGCGCACCCCTACACCGCCGAGTCCGTGGCGCAGGCCTTCTTCACCGACATCGTGCGCCTCCATGGGATCCCCCAGTCCATCGTGTCCGATCGCGACCCGGTGTTCACCTCGGCGTTCTGGCGCGAGCTCATGCGCCTCATGGGCACGAAGCTCCTCATGTCGTCGGCGTTCCATCCCCAGACGGACGGCCAGACGGAGGCGGCCAATCGTGTCATCGTCATGTACCTGCGCTGCTTCACCGGCGATCGTCCCCGACAGTGGCTCCGCTGGCTGCCATGGGTCGAGTACATCTACAACACGGCGTACCAGTCTTCGCTCCACGAGACGCCGTTCCGGGTGGTCTACGGCCGCGACCCGCCCTCCATCCGCTCTTACGAGCCCGGTGAGACTCGTGTTGCAGCTGTCGCCCAGGAGATGGAAGCTCGCGAGGCGTTCCTCGCCGACGTCCGCTACCGCCTCGAGCAGGCGCAAGCGGTGCAGAAGAAGCACTACGACCGGCATCACCGTCCGGTGTCCTACCGCGTGGACGATTGGGTGCTCCTGCGTCTCCGTCAGCGGCCAGCCTCGTCCCTGCCGCGTTCCACTACAGGGAAGCTGAAGCCGCGCTACGTCGGCCCCTACCGCGTCACGGAAGTCCTCAACGAGGTGGCCGTGCGGCTGCAGCTTCCGCCGGGAGCTCGTCTTCATGATGTGTTCCACGTCGGCGTGCTCAAGAAGTTCTTCGGAACGCCCCCCACCACTACTCCCGCACTGCCTGCTACTCTCCATGGGGCGGTGGTTCCAGAGCCCGCACGCGTCACACAAGGCCGTCTGGTTCGCGGCGCTCGGCAGGTGCTCGTCCAGTGGCGCGACGAATCTGAGGAGTCGGCGACTTGGGAAGACCTCGGTGACTTGGGAAGACCTCGACGACTTCCGCGCTCGCTATCCGGCGTTTCAGCTCGAGGACGAGCTGGACTTCGACAGAGGGGGAAATGTCATGTACGGCCGTACGTACAGGCGCAGGCGTGACATACGCCGGGCGGCTGAGCGCGCTACGCGCGCACGCGATGAGCGCGGAGGGCGCGCGACTTCTTCGCCCAGTGGCTAGGAAGGAAAGAAGATATCTGTTGCTATAATTAGGTGTCCCTAGAATTAAGGAGAACCTTCTCCATTCGGTTGGGCCATTGGCCATATAATCATGTAACCGGACCCTTTGAAGGGGAAGCAAGATTGTTATCCCTAATCTCCCTCTCTCACCCCTAAATCTCAAGCCACCAGCGGAGGGGCAAAACCCCGCGGTGAGGTCTGGAGCGCGGCTACGAACTACGTAGTCGCGGTCCTGCGTCGTTGAGTGCCGAGGCACTTGACACTGGGGATCTAAAGTCACTAGAAGTTCCTATATGTTTTGATGGTAATTTCACATGGCCTCCTGACTGATAGTTTCTGTTACAGTTTGCTATTTTCATCTCGCCTTGCCTTGCTCAACAATCAGCAATCTAATTGAATATGAATATTAGCACATACCACGACATATATGGTTCTAATCTCCTGATTGCTTCATAGGAAATGAAGGCAAAATAAAGGTTCTCCGGGATGTAATCACTCAAAAACTGTAGAGTGCCCTTCCCTGAACGTGGCACATAACTCAATCTCCCTGGCAGGCATCACTGGCAGAATTATTGGTGGTGCGAAAACATCACAACCACGCTTCCGCAAGAAGATCTTTCACCGTCCACTAACTTGGTCTGCTTGAATCTGCTCATGTTGGAGTAGTTCGTCTTACAGGGAATGTTTATTCAATTAGCATCAACATGCGTATCATACCTTTGTGATTCTTCTACATACAGTGGCAAACAAAGTATTGATAGTTTGGTCCTATATTCATACATACAGTGGGAAAAAAAAGAGAACCAACCATTTTTCTCATGTTTCAAAAGGAAGAGCCAATTTATTTTTCATCGTCAGGGTGATGCAAAGGTTTTCTGAGCCGAAAGTATTTCATCGTTAAGTATCAGCTTTCCAATTTCTGTGCAAACTCGAACTGACGTTTAGGCCTGGCCGTTCTAATTTTCTATATTGATGAAAAGTCTAGGTTTGAACTCGAGCCTTTTAAGTTTATATATTGAAAAAATAGGTTTGAAGTCGAGATTAGATTATCCCGTGACATGATTGTGGAAATCTTCAAGAAGATTGAGGCATTGAGCTGTTCATTGGATTTGAAGTGTCTCGCTAACTCAAAACTTGCATTGATTACATAATGGGCCATCAGTGCCCCAATACACAACATTATGCCTAGATAGAGGCTCAGCCCATGTAGCCAACTAGTCATTGCCCGTAGGGATGAAAACGGACGGAAACGGGCGGGAAAACCCCTCTCCCATTTCCGTTGCCATATTTTTTTTACCGGAAACGGGATCGGGATCGAGATATACGGAAACGGGATCGGGATATTCAGGTTCACGGAAACGAACAAATATGGGCGGAAACATGTCGGAAACGGACAGAAGTCGGGATTTAAATCGGGATCAAACGTTTTAGTGTTTCATTATAGTGTGACGACATTTTACACCACACAATTAAATATATGACAAACAAGTACCAGTAGTTAACAAAAACAAGGCTAGCACTATCAGTTTATAACAACACAAGTAAGTTTATTATCATGGACTCACATAGCGGCTTGCGGCGAATCCTACTATGGTGGGGGGATCTAAGCTATTGGCCCATCCCGGTTAATATTAATACGAGATAAATACGGGTCCATCCCGGTTAAAAATAGGATCCTGCAAATATGGGCGGGATTAGGGGTGGATATCGAGCCGGCTCGGCTCGGCTCGGCTCAGCTCGAGCTGGCTCGTTAAGCTAACGAGCCAGCTCGGCTCGGCTCGATATCTTAGCGAGCTGGAGCAGCTGCTCGGCTCGGCTCGTTTGTCAGCTCGAGCTGGCTCTATAAGCTCACGAGCCAGCTCGAAAATGAGGAGCATATACATACAAATTGATATTTCTAGCACATAAACATACGAATTGACATTCAATATTCCTGGCACATGGAGGTAGGATTCAGCTGTATGCTTTATGCATAGAACAAGCTAAAAAACATCTATGAGTATTTCACATCAGTACATCACGGCAACAACATGAATCGATGCATCACTGTTGCTCCTCCTACCGTTGGCTCTTGGAGTGGCTGGAGCTTGAAGCTCAGTGACGCCCGGATCTGAGAGCGGATGGCCGGCGGGTGGGTGGCCGGCGCACACAGCACACGCACATGCAGGACTGCGGGACGAGAGGGGCGCCGACAACAGGAGTACTGCAAGAGGAGGACGCGAGAGGGGAATGAGCTAGTTGCCGGCTGCGGGGAGACGGGGAGTCGGAGCACTGGGCGGCGGCACTGGTGCATGCGGAGTTGCGGACTGGTCGGAGCCTCGGAGACGTGTGATCCCGCGAGCCGCGACGGCGGGCGTCTGGTGCGCCGCCGCCGCCGAGGCACAGCAGGATGGGAGGGGAGTGCGTGGGCTGAAGGGCTCTAGGGTTTGAAGGCTTCATTTATAGTTCTGATGATGGGCTTGAATTGTGACATGGGCCTATTCTTTTTGGGCTGGGCAATGAGCTGCATCATCTGGCTCGTTTGGGCTCGCGAGCAGCTCGCGAGCTGGCTCGAGCCGGCTCGTTAATGTAACGAGCTAAAACATTGGCTCAGCTCGTGAACATTTTCTAACGAGCCGAGCCGAGCCGAGCCACTAATGAGCCGATCCGAGCGAGCTACCGAGCCACGAGCTTTTCGTCCAGCCCTAGGCGGGATACACCCTCACCCATATCCCGTCCCATTTCCGTCTACCTCTGTCCCATTTTCCGTCCCGTTTTCATATTTTTCCGTCCTATTTCTGTAGAGCTGAAAATATGGGTCAAATATAGAAATATGGGCGGACGGAAACGGGATTTTTTCCGTCCGTTTTCAACCCTAATTGCCCGCGAAATTCCGTAGAACTACGCGGGAAACTTTATATCCGGCTGGCGGCTGCGCGCCTCTCCGTTCCAGTACAACGTTGCGGCGGCGGCGGAATCGTGGAAGCGAAACGGGATGGCCCCCAGAGGCGGCCGTGCGGCGGCGGCAGCCAGTTCCGGCTCCGAGGACGAGGAAGAGGAGGCGGGGTTCTCCAGGAGCTACTTCCTGGCCAAGGAGAAGGAGCCCTCCTCCGGCAAGAAGCGCGCCCGCGCCGCCGCGGGCAAGCTCTCTGACCTCAACCTCGTCGACGAGCAGGTCTAGTGCCGTCCCACCCCGCACCCCCGACATCTTCATCTCTCGCGGCACGAATCCGTGGATACGATTGGTTAATTTGGGTTCTCTCGACTTTGCAGGTGTTGCGTGCATCCCTTGCCGAGATCCCCCCGAAGCACGAGGAAGAGGTGGAGGCCCTCACGAGAAGCTACAAGGACCAGTACCGCAACTGGCTGTTCGAGCTAAGGTTTCTTCCGAAATTTCCCGTACAGTGCAATCTTATAGTCAGTTTGTTTAGCGTCGCTGTGGATTGAAGTGAGCAATTGGTGCATTGTTCTGATGTAGGTGCGGTTTTGGTCTCCTGATGTATGGGTTTGGATCTAAGAAGCTGCTGCTCGAGGATTTCGCCTCCACTACCTTGACTGATTTCACTGTCATTGTAATCAATGGTTATCTTCCTTCCATCAACTTGAAGCAGGTATGCTCCTTGTCTGCCCAATATTGATATCTAAGTATTGTTTGCATTATCCTGTTGCTGTTCAAATGCGTTTAATCTATTAAGCATGTTCTTGAATTGCTTTGAAGTCCTATCAATGTGGAAATGACAAACTAAGGAGTGAGGTGTGAAGGCATGAATTTGTTATGCAAAAGTTTATTGTGCACGTTTAGCCTCTGTTTTTCAATTCTTGAATCAGTTTGAACCTTTGTTCGGTTATAAAGGTTTGGAAAAATGGAAGAAGAGAAAACACTTAGTTAAGCCCGATTAGTATTGCACGGAAGCCCCTGGTGCCTTGCATTTTCATTTCCCTGACTTCACTTGCTAGGCAGGAACATTTACTGGGTTATATTGGTTAGACTTTTCAGTTTTGATGCCTTGAGCATGCACCTGATTTGGGTTGCTTATCATTTTGAGTTAGGAAGTGCTTCAATAGTTCTATTTCATCTACTAGTTTAAAGAATTTGTGGATATCTACATGTGCACTTTACCATTAGTTTTGCTTAAAATATTCATCTATTGCATTTCCAGGTCATAGCAACAATAGCTGAAATGTTCTGGGATCAAACAAAAGCTAAGCGCAAACGTCAACCTGGAACAAGGTCCCAGTTATCACAAACTTTTCCTTCACAATCATTTGATGACATCATCTCATTTCTAAAGAGACAGACATCAGATGATGTGGATGATAAAGTGTGCCTTCTTATCCACAATATTGATGGACCTGCCTTGCGTGATGCTGAATCACAGCAGTGTCTAGCACAAGTTTCTTGCTGCCCACAAATCCGTGTTGTCGCATCAATTGACCATGTTAATGCACCTTTATGTAAGTTCATTGTGCATTTTTAGTTTCATCCTTCACTAATCCCTTTATTCTAAAAGATATCCTATGCCGGAAACTGTTGCAGTATGGGATAAGAAGATGGTGCACACTCAGTACAAATGGAGCTGGTATCATGTCCCGACATTTGCACCTTACAAAGTCGAATGTGTTTTTTACCCATTGATCCTTGCTAGTGGAGGTCACGCCCAAACCACAAAAACGGCTCTAGTCGTTCTGCAGAGTCTGACACCGAATGCACAAAGTGTTTTCAGAGTTCTTGCTGAATATCAGTTGGCAAATGAAAAGGAGGAAGGTGAGTTCATTGCAGATTTAGATCCCTGGAACAGTTCATATGGTTGTGTGCTGATATTTCACCGACTTTATTTTTCAGGTATGCCTGTCAGTAGCTTGTATACAAAATGCCGCGAGCGCTTTCTGGTAAGCAGTCAAGTGACATTGAACTCCCACCTGACGGAATTTAAAGATCATGATCTGGTTAAGATCAAAAAGCACTCTGATGGCCAAGATTGCCTCCGGATTCCTCTTGTTTCTGATGCATTGGAGAAATTGCTGCAAGAATTGGCTTGACATCCTGCTCTTGGACACCATTCCATTGGCCAGTTAACTGCATTTAAGGGTATCCTGCCACATGTAACCGAAGCACGTGCTCCCAATCAAAGGAATACATCACCTTGGAAAGAACTCAGATGAGTGATACCTTCTGTAAATGCACATGGATTATCTATTACCTAGATCTCTTGACAGCATGTTGCATGAATCGCTCTGCTATGCTCGTCTTTTTTGGTTGCTTTTCCTTGAAGTGTGATCATGAACTGTGATTTGACAATTGGCAGTTGGCACAGCCCAATATATAGGAATATCTATTTGGCACAATGGTACTGAAACTGAAAGACATAGTATGCAATATACCAAAAGATCTGCAAATGCAGCTCAAGCATAATGGTACTGAAACTAATAGACACAGCGTGCGGTGCGCCAAAAGATCTCCTGCAAATGCAGCTCAAGCAGCATGTAGAAACTGTGGATTTCCACCATGTATTTGTTTTCATGGCTGTTTAAACTTTATTGAATTTACATCAAGCAAAATGGTGATAGAAACCACAACCTTTTGGTTTCGTCCTTTGTCATTTTTCCAATCACTTGGAGTTTGTTTCTTGGCTGTGATCACTTTCCTGACACTGAATAACCAATTCAGAAGTCAAAACCATGATGATGCCCTCCATCATCTGTATTCTCACAATCTGGTGCAAGGTCTCAATTTTGTAAGGCCTAACATGTCTTAATTAAATTGATTTACAATTGCCACCGCTCCAGCCGTAGGCCCCTGCCTACTATATTGAGCTGGAGGGTTGCGACTTGCGACTGCCCATTTGGTTCCTTCGACAGCTATGGAGCCACATGTGCAGTGTAGTGCTAGAGTAACAGGACACAGAAGTGGTGCTGCAAGCTAAGGTTTTGCCAAATAAAGCACAGTTTCCTGAAGGTCTTGTGCCTACTACGTTACTTTCATGTAGGACATCCGAATAGTTACATGAGCATGGCAGTATTATATTGGGAACAACAATCTCAGCAATCAAAACATACAGGGTACGGAGGATCAAATTAACAGGTCCTCATTTGAAAATAGCATTGGCTCTTACTTTATTGCGCCATACAAGCATTACACTATTACTTCCGATTGATATGATACAACATAATGCAACATCAAAGTATATACACAGCAAATAAGCAGTATATCTAAAGAGACATCTCAGTGCCTGTGAAATGGTACAAGTGAAGTGAAAAAAAAGGTGGAGCATCAAAATTTTATCTGTTTTTCATCCTTGAGCCACAGGAGCACCTCTGATAGACCTTCAGTTAAATTCCTTGAACTATATCCCAGTTCTGTCTTTGCTTTGTCACATGAGTACGACCATTGATGTCTAAGAACATGCACAGTCTGCAACGCATGGTAAGGACAAAATATTAACCTAAACACCCAAACCATACTCTATGTGCAAATAATAAACTTAATTGCGTAAAGCAGAGAATAATGGGCTTACTGGGTAACTGATTAGTGGGAGCTTTCCAGTAATGTGAGAAACGAAAACTGAAATCCACCCATATACTTCAATCAACCAGAGCGGTACATGGAATAGGGGTGCCTTTGTGTTTGTGATATTCGCAGCCATATTGAAAATTTGCTTGAATGACATGTTTTCTCCAGTGAGGAGATATCGTTCGCCCACTCTGCCCTTCTCCATAGCAGCTATGTGCCCACTAACAACATCATCAACATGGCAGAACGATTCTCTATCATACCCATCTCCTATGTAACCAGGCAAACGCCCATTAAACCTCTCGATTAACTGTAAGAAAACCAGGCAAACACCAATTAAACCTCTCTGATTAACTGTAAGAAACATTGAGGTTCAGGTTGCGCTCATTACTATGTTCATAACAAACTGCAAGTGAATGGCCTTACTTTACAATTCAAACAATTTCAGAATAAATAACAGATCTTTGACACAATGTGGAAGAAAGTTCACTTACAATGCGGGAAACAAGATTTCCAGTTGTAAGTTTTCCAGGGCCATAGATAACACCTGGGTAAACAATGGTGATCGGCACCCCCTCCGTTGCTGCCTGCAGTGCGATCTTATCTGCAAGGACCTTTGATTTCTCGTACTCAGTGCAAAAGGCTTTCCCTGGATGCATCTGAAATTTAGAACCATTGAACTATGTTACAACTGGCAGATGTAAGTGTTTCTATATATACATGTAACATGTATGACTAACTGAGCTTGGTTGGAACTGATCATTAAAGACAGAATTCAAGAATACAGTTTCACCTGTGTCTCATCTGCAACATAACCATCTGTTGGGCCAATTGCAAAGAATGACGATGTGTAAACTATCTTCTTCACAGTTGGTGTTCTCTTCGCAGCCTTCAACACATTCTCAAGTCCTCTCACATTGACCTGTACAACAGCAGAAAATGTGTCTCTTATACCAATCTTGTTCAATTTGTGTTTCAGTTTCATGCACTGTCTCAATATTTTTGTTATTTCGTATAAGAAACAGTACTAAGATGAGGATTTAGTGGGCATAAGCAATGGTACTAGTGCGGTAGTGCCTACACAGAGACTAATGTACCGCTGAATGTGCCTACACTTGACTTGAGGCCCTGTTTAGTTTCACCCAATTCAACCAATTCGATCAAAAGTATCTTCTTGAAAAACGTGCCCCTCTCTCTGCTTTTACGCTTCCCAATGCACTTTTGTTACAGTCAATTCGATCGAATTCGCGAATCTAAGGGCCTGTTTAGATCCCTCTGAAACTTTTGAAACTTTGAAACTTCACTATTCATCAAAAGGAATCTTACATGCATGGAGTATTAAACGCGTGTTAATGACAAAACCCATTCCATAACCCCGGTAACTTTGCGAGACGAATCTAATGAGCCTAATTTGGCCATGATTAGACAACGTCGTGCTACAGTAAACAATCTCTACTGACGGATTAATTAGGCTTAATAGATTCGTCTCGCGATTTCCCGTCCATCCGTGTATTTAGTTTTATAATTAGATCATGTTTAGCCCTCCTAATCTTTAATTTAGAATTGAAAACTTTCTTTCGCAAACTTACAACTCCAAACTAAAGCCCTAAACAAGGCCTGAGTATGGCCGCACGGTGCCAGGAATTGCCAAGAACAGTTTGGCAGATCAAATGTACCGCTGGGCGCTGGCAATAAATGCATCTTTTATTCTACAAAACTGATGCTGGGCGGAATCTCCCTCCTCTGACAAGTGTTAGTGTGGGATTACGACAATATCCCAATTGAATGGCTCAGTGCCCCCAAAAAACTGATATGCAAATGCTGAACTGAAAAAAAAAACACAAGAATTCTGTCTTACTTTGAGGAAAACGGAGGGATCGGGGAGCCACGGCTCAACGGCCGCGGCGACGTGGAACACGGCGTCGCAGCCGTCGAAGGCGGCGGCGAGGGAGTCCGCGTCGGTGACGTCGCCGTACGAGAGCTCAACGCCGGGGGCCAGGCCGGAGACGTCGCTGGAGCGGCGGACGAGCGCGCGCACGGCGTGCCCCGCGCCGGCCAGCGCCGCGCACAGCCGGCCGCCCAGGTACCCCGTCGCCCCCGTCACCACCACCCTCATGCCGCCGCCGGCAGCCGCAGCGCAGCAGCCTCTGATCCGGTCGGGCTAGGACTACACTCCGTCCTGCTCGAAGACAACCCAACAACTCGGGGGCTCGGGGGCAAGTCAGCTACGCGAGGCGAGAAGGATGATGCGATTGAAACGATGATTTTTTTAGGGATTCAGTGGGGGATTGGAGTTCACCGTTTTAAACTGAATTCGGATTTGGCGATTTGCTGCCGAGCCAAAGCAGAGGAGCTCCAGGCTATCCGAGCCGAGCCAGCCTGTCAGTCTCTCTAGTCAACTCCTCAACCCAAACAGGTCGTTATTAGAGGAAAAAACAGACCACGGCGATTGACGAAAGCTTGGGTTGCTGGGCTGGCAAATTGTAATCCTTTGCTGGGTCGGCTAGGGATGGCACCCGCGGATTCGGGTGCGGGTTTAGTGAAAACCCGCCCGTAGTCAAACCCGCGGGATAGGATAAAACCCGCCCGCGAGAAACCCGCGGGTGGATTTATACACCCATACCCGCACCCGCCGGGTTTCAGGCGGGTTTCGGGTGCCCGCGGGTCTGGGAGCATCACATGCACAAATGATGAATTTGAGCATGGTTTAAGTGATTTCACAGTTTTACTTTTACACATATAGTTTTCAATTTTCTAGTAGTATAAAAATTCCAATTTTCATAGTCTTCGAATAAACATATAATCAAATAGAGGTCTCCAAATCAACAAATAAAAATTCACAGACAACGGTACATTTAAGTTTTACAATGTAGTCAACATTAGGGAGGACAACAACATGGTCTCCAAATCAACAAATAACCAAATAGATAAACTATTACTGCTAACATTCAAATTAATGTATGAGAGATCTTATACTGCTTCCAGTTGCATTTAGATGCAACCACAATCAATAATGTGCAGGGCTTTTTACAGTATGTGGGTGGGTGCGGGTGTACCCGCGGGTAAAATTTCAGACCCACACCCGCACCCGCGAATCTCGGGTTCGGGTACGGGTGCACCCGCGGGTGGAATTTTGAACCCGCACCCGCACCCGTCGGGTCCAAAACCCGCGGTGCCCGCACCCGCGGGTTGAATTGCCATCCCTAGGGTCGGCCCATATCTGCTCCTCTGTTTCCGGGCCTCGGCCTTGACTCCCTCGCTGCCGGGTTTCTTATATATCATCCGGAAGATTTTTACTCAACTCATCTTCTAATCTTAGTGTTTTAGATTCGTGCAACAAACATTAACAGATGAGATTCATCTAAACCGGAGAGCACCAGGCGAAGCGAGCGCGCAACAGCTATTGAACGGAGCAAGGATGAGGACAGATGTCGCAACGTGAGAGGAGGGCGGCGGATGGGTTGAAAACAAATTCCAAACTTCAAATGCTCGGTTCTCTTAAACCACACATCCAAATCGAAATCCGTTTGAACTATGGTATTCACTAGAATTAATGTGACGATATAAGATCCAATATGTTATTTTTAAAAAAATTATTTGAACATTCAACATTTCAATAACTAGTTCAACATTTTCAATATATACTATTCAATATTTGTAATATGTTATATCAACATTTTTAAAAATAATGGCTAATCTCACGAGAAGATACATTGGCTAAATAACATTTTCAATATCCTTCCTTTCTAACTGTAATATAACAATAATGCATTTTTGAAAATATTGAAATTGTAATTTCAAGATATTGATCTAGTTTTGAGAAAATGTTGAACTAAATATCTCATAATGTTGACATGTGTAAGATTATTCAACCTTGAATTTATCATTTCGACATTTGTATTTACCATTTCGACATTTGAACTAGTTCGACATTTTGGATGGACTCGCTCAGCATTTTCTACGAATTATTTTAACATTTTTATGAACTATTTCAACATTTCTTTAAAAATGTTGAAATGGTTTCTTTGAAATGTTTGTTTTGGTTTACAAAATGTTGGATCCAGCATTTTAAAACGCTAGCCATACTAGTTTAATAACGTTTTTGAACGTGGTGCGGTGGTGCATGGAGCGTTGATTGCGGTGGCCTCTCGTCATAGAAGGTTGTACTGGTTAGGGTCAACCATGCTCCCAGTCATAGAAGGTTGTACTGGTTAGGGCTGACCATGTCCCCTGCCATAGAAGACTAAATTGCTTCTGCTTCGGGCTCCTGCCATAGAAGGTTGTATTGGTTAGGGTTCAGGGTTGTTGGGGGCGACTCCGTTCTATTGGGTTCAGAAGCATGTTCGGGGTTTGGGGCGGCCATGTACCCCCTGCCATAGAAGGCCGAAGATTCGGCTTCGGATATACCGGTTAGGGTTCGGGGTTGTTGGGGGGCGACTCCGTCCTATCGAGTTCAGAAGCATGTTTGGGTTTTGGGGCGGCCATATACCCCTTGCCATAGAAGGCCAAATTGTTTCGGCTTCGGATATACCGGATAGGGATCAGGGTTGTTGGGGGGCGACTCCGTCCTATCGGGTTCAAAAACATGTTTGAGGTTTGGGGCGGCCATGTACCCCCTGCCATAGAAGACCAAATTGCTTCGGCTTCGGATATACCGGTTAGGGTTCAGGGTTGTTGGGGGGGCGACTCCGTCCTATCGGGTTCAGAAACATGTTTGGGTTTTGGGGGCGGTCATGTACTCCCTTCCATAGAAGGCCAAATTGCTTCGGTTTCGGATATACCGGTTAGGGTTCAGGGTTGTTGGGAGGCGATTTCGTCCTATCGGCTTCAGAAACATGTTTGGGGTTTGGGGCGGCCATGTACCCCCTGCCATAGAAGGCCAAATTGCTTCGGCTTCGGATATACCAGTTAGGGTTCAGGGCGGTTGGGGGCTGTTGGGGGGCGACTCCGTCCTATCGGGTTCAAGAAACATGTTCGGGGTTTGGGGTGGCCATGTACCCCCTGCCATAGAAGGCCAAATTGCTTCGGTTTCGGATATACCGGTTAGGGTTCAGGGTTGTTGGGGGGCGACTCCGTCCTATCGGGTTCAAAAACATGTTCGGGGTTTGGGGCGGCCATGTACCCCCTGCCATAGAAGGCCAAATTGTTTCGGCTTCGGCTTCGGCCAAATTGCCATAGAAATTTTATTGAGATGTTGATCTAGTTCTGCTCATGCAGATTCCTTGCCTAATTACAGGTTTGTAACATTATTTATAGTTTTTCTCAACATTTAGCTTTCAGCATTTGCAACATTTAACTTGACAAATATATTAACTTTATGTGTATTGTTTTTTTAATTCAATTAGTCATGAATTATCTACTTTTTGCAATTGTTGAACTAAACTTTATTTGAAAAAATATATTTGTACATTTTACCTTTAGTAGGTTCAATGTTCAACATTACTATAATGATCATCAATGCAAATGTTCAACATTATTTTAACTTTGCTTTGTTCAAAGTTCAATATTACTATAATAATAATCAGCTATGGAAATGTTCAACATTATTTGGTTTGCTACGTTGAAATTATTTTACACAAAGTTTAAGCACAGTTTCATTCTTGACAGGTTTCGGCTGCACTACTTCGTGACAAGTTCTTCTGGAATATCACGTGCCAAAGCAAACGCTACCTTAATTCTTCAATGTTTAAATATCTCATACTATAGTAGTGGATTGTCTTATCAATAATGTGTACTTCAAAGCTATATTTCTGAAGTTATTTTAGTAATTTGCAACTTGAAACTTCAATTTGTGAGTTGGTACCCACCCGTTTATTTTCCCACTTAGAACCACGTATCCAGCAAAAAAAAATGAAAGGCAACAAAAAAGTCTAGCGCGTGCACGTTAAAAAAAGTATAGCGCATGGTTTATAGTTTCCGCAGCGCGTGGACATTAAAAAAAAGTCTAGCGCGAGTTAGTTTCCGCAGCGCGTGGAAAGGGAACGGAAAAAAAGAATCACAGCAGCTGCTATCAATAATTGGGCCTTTTGTATTGTAATTGGGCTTTATAGATGGTTTGCTTAAAATCTTCCGGTAGGCATATAGGAGCCCCCCTCGCTGCCGCCAGGCCGACTTGGATTTATTGCACTACACTTCACTCCGCTGCGCACTGTCCTGCTGCTGCTGACGCTACGGTTTCAGATAACATTTAACAATGCTTAAAACTACTTCAATCTCTTGTTGATAGAAATTGGAAAGAGAAATTTTTATGCTCTTAATAACAAACACATAAAGTGTACTCTTGAAATTGTACCTTTTATATGGGTATACAAGGCACACCTCAATTGAAACAAGAGAATACATCACTTACATAGTTTAATTTTCAAGTAATAAGTATCGTTAATATCCTAGCTGTAGGAGAGAACCTAAACCCTCTCTCCATAGATCCTCCAAGCCAGCTGAATGTTCATCGGTGGTTGGCATAAATGGCACACAATTTTGTGTCCTCCAACAGAGCAAGCAGATATGTTTCCGCATGGCTGATCAGTCTGCACAAATAGAACTTGAGGTTAAGAAAAGTTTCTAGGCGTATTTCAGTAACGCAAAATTACGTGACTAAGCATAATGACAGTACAAAGAAAAGCTTACCTTGAAATCTTGGGCAATCTCCCCTCTAGGATGGAAGCTTCCTAACAAGCAGCAGTATTTGTGGATTTCGCTATAAGCTGGGCATAAAGTTTATGATTTTCTAACTCAGAAGTCATCGGTACAAAGAAAATAAAAGCATGTAGTTTTATCTTTTCATGACGGGATTCGGGATTCCATTATTTATCACAATCTACCGTTATATATTTTAACTTTAGGAAGAACATATCAAGCCTTAGGCCATAACATTAAACTTGCAACAACGAAAAATGAACTGCATGCTTTACATTACAAGGATGCAGTGCTTTTCTATACCTTTGCCGTTTTGTTCATTTTTCTTTTTCCTTACTTCATGGTCTTGATGCCTTGATCTACTTTTCATCTCCAATTTCTCCATCAAAAGGAACAGTGCATCCTATGAATTTAAATAAATTTATTCAGATTGAGCATCACGCACTTTGTTCAGTGTCCTCCTTCATAGACAGATTCAATACAAATATTAGGCCTTGTTTAGTTCGTGAAGGTTGGTTGAATTTTCTGTAGAAAAAGTGCATTGGAAAGCGTGTTGCAGAGAGAGGGACACGTTTTCTAATACGTTACTTTTAGTTGAATCGTAGAAACTTGCAGGAACTAAACAAGTATTTGAGTCTACAGAAAATTCACGCACTTTATTTCATATGTGATTAGTTAGAATGGGAGCCCAGAATGCCAGTTCCATGTGAAAAGACTTTCATACCTCTAGAAAGATGGTTTTACTCAGAAGAATCAAAGTTTTCATTGGCAAACACAGAATCTGATCTTTTAGCCAAGAATTCTTCACCGGGATAGATACCTGTGAATGAACTGCAAAAGAAGATGAGATAAACTTGGTTCATCAGGACTGAGCTAAATACACCTTCACAAGTTCATGTTTTCAAGATTAAATAAACTTGGTTCAGAACTTGCATAAGGTCTCAGATACTGGGAAACTTTATATGGTCATCTGACGTGCACCAAAGGAGTGCCCCGTCCGTGTCTCCATCATGGCTCAGCATAAACTCACTAACGCTAGCCAGTGGTAACTGTATCACGGCAAAGGCATATAATTCTTCTGATATAAGAAAAGTATTGCAGCAAAGAAAGAAAGAGTCGGCAATAGCCTAATGCAGCTTTTATTCTCCGGCAAATCGTTCTTTTCACGGTAATTCTTTCAGGGAAGGAGAAAAAAAGATAATGAATTAAAAAATCAAAGCGGAGCAGAAGCTAATTGCCTTCCCTGCTTACCAAGTTGCCATTGCCGAGAAGAGGAGCAGAAGCTGCCGTGATTACCTCGCGAGCGAATCGATCAGTCGAGGAGGCATCATGTGTCGCCGCCATGAGCTGGTTGTGGCGTGCACCGCGGGCGGGCGCTGTGCGCGGCGCGTGACCTGTACGCACGCATCCTGATGGGGTGCGCGGGCCACCTCCCGGGGGACGCCGTCTTCGGCTACCCGTCCTTACCCGCGCCCACGCCGGGTTCCCCGCCGACAGCTTCGCCTCGTCCCGCCGCTCCTCCTCCAGCGGCGGCGACACCGACGAGGACCCGCGGGAGCTCATCTGCGCCGCGTCGCAGTGGAGGGCGGCCGAAGCCACGGACGCGGCGGAGCAGCACCTGGCGGCCGTGCCCCAGAGCCACACCTTGGCCATGGCGCGGATCGGCGAGGACCGGCCCTGCGACTTCCCCGCCGCCGTCGTGTTCCCAAGATGAACACGTCGTCGCAGTCATGGACGTCAGCGGATGTGGTGGCGGGGCTGCCACGGGGAGCGGCGACGGCGGTACTCGGGCCGCGCGCGCCTGATTTGAACGCACGGAGCGGGGAGACAGAAGAGAGAGTGTTAGAAATTTAGGCAATTTCAGTAGCAATTTAATCCAGAAAAAGATAAGAACAAGTTTGTGACATCAGATATGTGCATGTGTGATCTAAATGTGATGAGCATATAAAAGATAGCGATTATCACTAGAAAATTATACCCAGTGGCAGAGCCAGATGCACTAGTTGATATAGTGCCTGTTGGTGTAGTCGTCCCGCTCGATGCAGTGCAGAAAGGTTGCTGTGCTGATCAACACCGAGACGTCGAGAAGAAGACGATCACAAGTGGCACCAAGAAAGAGAGAACGAAGCGAGTAGTCGTGCCGCTTGTGGACACTCCCCAAAAACGTGATTGCGGGCCTTCACCCGAGCAGGCGAACTCACGGACAACAGCGTTTCGGAGGCCTACTCTTCCAGTGCTCGTGCGCGCAAGAACTGGAACGGGGATAACTTAGCAAGCAATGGAAGTTGTGGATTTCTCTTGAACCGAAGTCCCAAATGCAAGGCAAGAGAATACTTTATATTGCAGCCAGCGGCAGCCGAGAGGACACAGGAGCTCAAGAGACAAAGGAATTCACTCATGGAAGAAACTTCCCATAATTTAAGAATAGAAACTCCCACATGCAATTAGCTAGGAATAAAAACTCCCTTCATGCAGCAGCTCTAAATTTTACCTTTGTAACTCTTGTAGGTTACTCCTAGCCCATCAATAGCCAGCAGCAAAAATTAATGCATACATCATGCCCACATAATATTTAAAAACGGATCTTAGAATTTATTTGATTAAATTGTTAAATAAAATATGGACCAACCCCACATTAAATCTAACAGAGAGATGGAGAAGTTGCAGTCTGTGCTGAATTGGATACAGATTTCGGGTCCGTGTGAGGAGGGTGAGATGCAACGGTGGGGCGACCCGATACAAATGATAAGGACCGTTAGATGTGGTAGTGTTAGGAGAGAGAATGACTGAAACAAGATCCAGAGCGTTCGTTTTGAGGAAGTTAGATTTCTGGGTACACAAAGTGGCGTGGATGAAGGGAAGAGCGTCTCAGTGGGGGACACAAGTTGGTGTAGACATAGAAATATTTGAACTGGTGGTTTATTAGGGTGTGTATATATATATATATATATATATATATATATATATATATATATATATATATGTGCTAAACTACACCTAGGGTGTAGAATAGAATTCTACACCTAGGACCCAACCAGCCAACCAAACCATCTCGGGCTAACCAGACCCACCCATCCTAACCGGTCCAGCCGCACCCATTAATTCCCTCGCCCCCCCCCCCCCCCCCACCTTCCTCCTTCCTCCGAACCCAAAACACAAAATCGTTTTTCCCCGAGCGGCGGCGTGCGGCGGTGGCGGTTCCACGAGCGCGCCGCGTCTACCGGCGTCGGCGTCCCTCCCTCCCCCGGCGTTCCTCCCCCTTCATCTCTACTCGGCGTCCCTCCCGCGTGAGTCCGCTCGGCTTTCCCCCAAATCCCCGATCTGAATCCCTAGCGGCGTCCTCCCCCCGCCACCTCCCCCCTTCGTCTCCCAGCCGCGGTGCGCTCCCTCGGTGGCCTTCCCCCTCCGCGTCCCCCCGGCGTCCTCTCCCTGAGCGTCATCTGCTACAAGCAAGCGGCGTCGGCTGCAGTAAACTGAGGAAGGGGCGGCGTCGGAGCTCCCCCTGCGTCCTCCCTCCGATTGTTGGCGCGGTGGCATCCTGTTAACTCCGGTGAGCTTCTCAGCCCCTACACAGATCCTCCCCCGTGTCCTATGGATGCATAATTTGTTGATTGACTGTTCTAGGGTTTTGGGATTTTTCTGGATTTTCGTCGATTCGTGCATTCGGTATTTCGGTGACACGCCAATCATCCCCATCCAGATCCTGAAACGAGCAGCGGCACGGTTAGAAATTGAGGTGAGTGTTCCTCCACTGCCTCCCTTCATGATTTCAGTAATTCATGACAGTGTGCTGTTTTTTGTTCTTAAGCAGTCGGCAATTAGGTTTAGGAAATAATTAATTTAGTAACAAATGTTAGTTCAGTATTCAGTATTAAGTATTTAGTGTTTGGACATTTGGCTCAATCTCACTACTATCTATTATTAGCTCTAAGTTTAGACTAGTATATCATTTGCCCTGGACTAACGGTTGCTTATGCTTCTCTAGTTTTATTAATTGCTTAGATGGATAGCACAATGCTTCTTTCTTAGTTCAGTAATACTTTCTAGCATTATTATTTAGTTCAGTAGTACTATAGCGTGTAGAAATATGCTGAGATTAATAAATATATAAGCAAGGTTTGCTAGACATTTCGGAATCAGTAGCCTATGGAACATATTGCTGCTATTATTTTTTATTTTTTCTAGTTGTGATGCTGGAAGTGTGATATGGTTTTGGGGCTTGGGTTTCTTTTTGTCTGTAACGTGATGGTGCAGTTTTGGAGTTTGAACCTAGGATCTAAAATTTGTTAGTATATTAGTAGGTTTTTGCTATTGTCAGCTGTAATGTTTTCTGTGGATATGGAAAGGGTATAGGCTCAGTAGATGTTTTGTCTTGGTCTTTATATTCATGTACTTGCCATTTTTTTACAGGTTTGCAGAATAATTGTGCATAGATTTCTAGTAACTTGATAATGTGCGCCTAACTGTACTTGGATGAATAACTAGTACCAAATTCATATTATCATCAGTTCAGTAATTTTTTTGTTTGTTCAGTAATTATCATACGGCAACACCACACATATCTCACACACCCCTCCTGTTCTATGCTCCTTTGTTTCAGTAGCTCAGTAACATGTTTTTAGCAATAGTATTACTAAATGAATCTGTCATTTTTTTCCTTTTGCAGTTGTGAAATGAAAAATGGCTACAACATAGGTGAGTAACTATGTGAGTAACATACGTGAGTAACTATGCACTGCTGGTGCTGCACCTTTCCTTTTTTACTTGCCACATGTGTATCCTACGTCCTGTAATCAGTGAGCATTTAGTTCAGTAACTCATATCCTATGCATCCTCGTACCTCATCCAAGAGCCCACTATTCAATTTGAGGTATGCCCGAGTAACATGTTCAGATCAGTACGCATGGCTTCGTTTTTGTGCTGATTTTCATGATTGAATCCTGATTTTTATTTCTGCGAGATTCCCCTTGACTCAATCGATGAATTGGCAGGAATTCGATTCAGTAGCTACTGCTATTTACCATTTCCTCCTTACAAAACATGGATCATTTGCCATTGGTAATGTGCCATTCTGTATTCAGGCTTTTGTCTTTTCAGGCCCTAGTGCAGTGTTACTGACCAAAAATGGAACAGTAGTAATTTAGTTGATTAAGTAATTTGGATCATTCAGTAATCAAAGTTAAATA
Organism: Alloteropsis semialata; assembly: GCA_004135705.1. NCBI lineage: Eukaryota > Viridiplantae > Streptophyta > Magnoliopsida > Poales > Poaceae > Alloteropsis > Alloteropsis semialata. Next base: position 88,586,500 of record CM014278.1, on the reverse strand, counting down.
ATTCCATCATTCGGTAATCTGGGCTCTGTATTTTCTATTATGTTAGTAATCCAGAATAATTTGACAGAACTAACACATCAATAATTTGGTGTCTCCTGAATATTTCCTTTCCTGTCTAGGTCCATTTTTTGTGTGCTGTCTCTTGAATGTTTCCTTTCCTGTATAGGGTGAAAACGTCGAGGTTGAAAGTTTGGTGCATCCATTTTGCTTTTTTTTTGCCAAATGATAGCGATTGATCTGTTGCCTGAACCAGTTTTATTAAGCAGCATTACCTAATGGCTTTGCTGGGTTTGGAGCAGTAGTGTAGTTGAGAGATGGAATACGAATGTAAACCACTCGGCTAGCAGATGTTTGGCAAGCAGTAATGTTTATTTTTTATTTTCAGTAATCATCTGCACCCAAACGTTCACTTGTTTTTAAATGTTAAGATTTGGAGACAAGCTAATACGTATGTTCAATAACCATTCAGTAATCATTTGTTCAGTAAAAAGTGAACAAATGTCATGTGATTGTTTTCGACATCTGTTTTTAGCAACTAATCCTTAAGTAATCCCTGTTCAGTAACCATCATGTAAATATACATACATCACTTGGTTCTCAATAATCTAAATATGAGTTTTGCAAGCTGAAACAAACCGTGCGTCAGCCACTCAATTAAATGTTAAGACTTTTACAGAAGCCTTTGGGAGGACCCTCTTTCACTACAGCCCTGCCCCCCTTTCCCCTTCCTGGTTCTCCATTTTTTGTTCTGTCATGTGATGTTGCTTTGTGTCATGTTTGCTCATCGACCGTTTGGTATTTGTTGCAACTGTGGTTCATGCTTTTGTAGCGGGTGAATGGCTCAAATTCAAATTCTATTGTTGACCCCGCAAATTTGGTGACTACCGAACAATATGTATTTTACCAATGACTTAGTTCAGTAATTCATGTTAGCATTTAGTTTCAATAACTTATTTTGTTTAGTAGTACCATGCACTTTTTATGTCTTCATTAGAAGCCACCATTGTTGGTAGATGGTTAGGGAAAATTTTTATGCAATTTTCAAGCACCAGATTGGATGTTGACTCAGTATCATATGAATAGTCAATGAATTAATGAGCTTTTTCATGTTGCAATGCACATGTTGTATAGCTGATCAATCTTCATTTTTATGTAATTTCTGGCACTGAAACCGATGAATTGTGGTGAGGCGTTATTTCATTAGTTCATATGTAACGATCAGTAAATATTTTTTTGTAAGACTCAGTAAATATTTTTTGCTCTACACTCCTCTTTCAGGAGAGCTGCGAATGCACGAGAAGAGAGGATGGATGATATACCAAAGCTTCAAGCCTTCTTCAGGGATCAATCTTTCATGTTCAGAACTTAGTATCAGCCCATGTATCTTTCAATCACGGGATTACAAAAACTAACAGAATGCATCTTCAGTAATCCCATGTAGAGCGCATGTTGTTGGGAGAGATTTCTGATAGAAATTAGAAATATACTTTCCCCCACTGATTCAGTCACTCTCTGTTATGTAATCATTTGTTCAGTAACCATTTGGTTACATAAGTTCAGTAACCATTAGTTCATAACTCTATTCAGTAATTCTAGTGACAACACAAATACTGAAGAAATGTACATCAATAGCTAGCCCCTGCCTAGCTGAAATATTTGGATATGGTGGTGATTGCTGATTCCTCGACTCAATGAGATGGGAGTGCTCTTAGTTAGTAGCTACTATTGAGTCGTTAATTCCATTGCTTCAGTAATCGTTCTTTTTGTGGTAAGATTAACTACTGATGCAATGTTTCATCTAACTGAAGACCATTATATTAGGTATTTCAGTAATGTTGGTATTTCAGTAATGTTATGTTTGTACTCATATAATGATGAACACAGGATGCCATTCTACAACCATTCAGTAACACGTCCCAATAGATTCAGCAACCAATCCTTAGGATTCAGTAGCACGTCGCCGAATGAACTACTAATGCAAATTTTTGTCTAATGCATACTAATATATCACTACTATTAAGACATTATACTGGTTAGGTCCCTAACCATGTTCAGTAATTCAGCATTTCACTTGAAATGCACTCAGTTTTTCGTAGTTTGGTAAAATACAGTGAGACATGTACTCAGTACTTCAGTAGTGCAATAGACATGCACTTAACTAATTCAATAGTTTAGTAACTCATATCATTACCGAGATGCATTTTTTGTCCACCAGTATCACGGCAATTCAGGTTGATCTAGCTCAGTATTTTTTACATGTACTCTGCGTACCAACAGTGATCCAATTTTGACAATTCATAAGTTCGGTAGTGAGAATAATGCACAGACATCAATTCGATGAACAACTCTCGATGGGATGGAGCTCCAGCCTCCAGCCGCCATCCTCTCCCCAACCAGAATGCACAATCAGATCACGTTACTGTTGGATTTGCGTGTGCTCCGCACATCGACCAACGCAGCTCTCGCCATCCCGCGTGCTGCTAGGCCTTCTCTCCCTCCGCGGCGCAGCGTCCCTTGCATCTCCTCCGCGCGACCGCTGCAGCACCCGCGCCCCTCCACAACGGCTCGCCTCACGACTGCTGTGTGCAGCACCCTGTGGCCAGCCGCGCTGTGTTGCGCGTCGCCCCTCTACGGCCCCTGGGGACACGCGTCATCTACCTCGCACCGGCTCGCTCATGCTCGCAGCTCGACACGCCCATGGGGCCTCCGCTCACGGGGTCGCTCGTGCTCGTGAGGCCGCCGCCGCACTCGTCAACGCCGCAGCACCCGCGCCCCACAGCGCGCTTGGCGTGCGGGCCCGCGGTCCCTGCTCACGCTCGCGGGGGATCGCGTGGGTCGCGCTCGCGGCTGCCTACCCGCCTCACGCTCGTGGCTGCCTACCGCGGCGCCGGTCCCGCCTCGCGCTCGCGCTCGAGGGTGGGTCGGTTTCGGTCCGGTTTGGTGGGTAGGCTGGTTCGGTGGAGACAACAGATGGGTGTTGGCTGGTTCGGTGGAGACAACAGATGGGTGTTGGGTTGGTTGGGTGTAGAATCCATTCTACACCCTAGGTGTAGAATAGCGTTGTCGTGTGTGTGTATATATATATATAGAATAGATATATTCTATACCCTAGGTAGGGAATAATATTCCATACCCGACCCGACCCAACGCGCCTCACTTGTTCCATCTGGCACCGCTACCCCTCGCGACCCCACCATCTTGTCCGGTTTTTTTCCCCGGCCCGGCTCGGCCGGTTCTTGCGGCGTGATC
>CM014278.1:88551689-88582251 GCA_004135705.1 Alloteropsis semialata | reverse complement strand
CGTGGCATTTTTGATACATCAATATGATATCCTCGTTGAGAATGGCCTTACTTCATGTCTAGGTTTGATGTATGAAATGATCAAGAGAGACTCTCAGATTATTTATAGAAAAAATATACTAGACTCTAGAATTTAATCCTCTTATCATTCTTCAGCCACTGGAGCGTCTCCACCAAACCTTCACTCAAGCTTCTTGGACTATATCCCAGCTCCCTCTTGGCCTTGTCACATGAGTATGCCCATTGGTGTCTAAGATAATGCACAACCTGCAATGCACAAATCATGGACCACCTATATATTAACCCAAGGCATGGTCATGTGCAAATATTGAACATAAATACTTTAAAATGGAGAATAATTAATGTGCACATACAGGATAACTGATAAGTGGGGGTTTCCCCGTGATGCGACCAACAAAAACTGTAATCCACCCGTAGATTTCAAGCAACCAGAGAGGTAAGTGGAATTTGGGCGGGTTTGTGTTGGTGATATTGGCAGCTAGATTGAAAATCTGAACGAGTGATGCATTCTCTCCGGTCAGAAGATATCTCTCGCCCACTCTGCCCTTCTCCATAGCTGCTATGTGCCCACTGACAACATCGTCGACATGGCTGAACGACTGCCTGTCAGACCCATCTCCTACGTGACCAGGTAGGCGCCCGTTGATTCTTTCGATCAACTGCAAGAAGTGTCCATTTTGTTCAGGTTCTGTTCATGTCTGTTTTGGTATCAAAACATAGATTCAAAATAAAAGATAGCCAGATGTTTGAGATATTCAGAATTGGGGGAGAAAAGATAGGCTCTTCTCTTACGAGGTGAGAAACGATATTTCCAGTTGTTAGCGCGCCAACACCGTACATAACGCCTGGGTAGACAAGTGTGATGGGCACCCCCTCTGCTGCTGCCTGCAATGCAATTCTGTCTGCGAGAAACTTTGATTTCTCATATTCTGTGCAAAATGCTTTCCCTTGATGCATCTGTGATGATTCAAAACCAGTTCGAAGCATGTCAGTAATTGCATCACTATCAACTGTGTAAAAGCATTTCTTCATATAAATAATAGAAATTCAATCAGCTTTGGTATTCCAATTCAATTAGTAGGACCCTGAGATGGAAATGATTGCTAAAGGTCGGCTGGGTGTTATTAGTGTATCATTCAGGCGAGTTATACAAGGACAGAAATACGTTTGGGTAGATCAAGATACTTTGGAAAAACTACCAGTAAAATATCGTGGCAATATTTTAAATTTTCAAATGACTAAACAATTTTTAAACATAATTCAAGAATGAGGAATTTTACAATGGTTGAAATAAATTAGAACCGTCCATCAAGTTAAATTCAACGGTTAAAACAAAAAAGGTACCAGATACCTAGAAAAATGTACCAAACGGTACCAAAATAGGTGAGACTGATACCAAAATAGATGGGACCGATATCAAAATTGGAAAGGTACCTCCTGGTATCTTCTGGTACCTTACCAAAATAGGAAATGTACCTCATGATACCTCCTGGTACCTTTTCAACCACCGTAAAACACCTCAGAACGAATATGGGTTTATACTTACCTGTGTTTCGTCCGCGACGTAACCATCGGTTGGGCCAATCGCAAGATATGACGACGTGTAAACTATCTTCTTCACCGCGGGCGTTCTCTTGGCAGCCTTCAACACATTCTTAAGTCCCCCCACGTTAACCTATTGATCGCAGCAATAATAAATGCAAATGTTGCATGGCAAGATAATTCTTCTTTTGCTCAAATTAATAAACAACCAAGAATAGTTAGGGAAGTTTAGCGGAGGCAGTTGTGCCTCAACTCCTTGCATTGGTCTTATTGTGTCATTGTAGTTACGGTTCTTAGCCAATCCATATAATATAATAGTTGGTTATAGAGGTGACCTATCTCATTAATAGATAATGGTCTATCTCTCCTTTGTTGTTCTCTCGTAAAATTTATTGGAGTCCGTGTTGCAATCGGCTAAGAACAAGCGGTAAACTTAGGCTATTCCAAAAAGGGAGTTTATTTTGACGTTTCCAAGATTGCCACATAAGCATAAGAGTATTTAATCAATGATGAAACACCTCATATAGTGCAATAGTACATGCAAGACGCAAGGTGTGCTGGAAATAGTGTGCACATAGTTTAATATAGATGAAACCCCTTTCATCTCTTTTATCATTCATGTGTTGTCACATCATAAAAATGGTGACACAGAAGAAAATGAAACTCCTATTGGGAGTAGCCTTATAACCCGCTTTCCATCTCTTTCCTGCTCTTAGGCCAATGTCAGTGCACAGTTTCATCGCAATGTTACCAAAACTGCAAACTACTCCCTCCGTCAAAAAAAAAGATGACGTTTTTGACTCTCCTAGGTATATTTTTTTTTGCTATGTATCTAGACACACACCTATCCAGATATGTAGCAAAAGCAATGTACCTAAAAAATCAAAACATCATCTTTTTTGGGATAGAGAGAGTAGGTAATTATGCTAATTGAGTTTTATAGGGATGAAACTTCTCTCATATATGATGAAACTCTCCCTTTTCTCTCATAAAAACCTTGCCACATCAGCAAAAAAATTGTGATGTGACATAGAATTTAATGCACATTAAGCTTTTTAGGGCATCCCCAACCCAATAACTAGGATAGTTTTCATAATATTAAAAGTAAGCAAAAAACTGATGTGGCATGAGAGTTAATGAGGGAAGAGATAGAAACGGTTTCTTATGCAAGAAACCATGTCTACACGAGAACCAAGGAAAGAGAGAAGAGGCTTTGGTTAAGAAAGGGGAGAGATGAGAGACAATTGGATGATTATTTATTTTGAAAAAACTAATCATTGGAGAGGTAGTTTCTATAGTAGTGTCTGTATATGACGTGACAACCATAAAAACTACGTGATGGTTTCTTGGGTTGGGGTTGTCCTAACGAAACTCCCATTGAAATCGGCATTAGAAGTAAAAAAAAACACTGCATTTGTTAGAAGTACACTTATTTGAACACGGAGAAAGTAGTACTCTTGGCTAGGAGCACTCCTTGCTGAGGGCCTGAGTTTACATGTTTGTGATGTGCATTTAATTATGGGAACATATCAGGTGCAAACCAACCCTTCCGTGCAAACTATGGAAACTTCAATCTGGACCACACGATATTGATCCAAGGGTGCACTCAGGGGAGGTGGGAGGGGTGATTTGCAATACGACTTTGCAAATCACCCCTCCCACCTTCCCTGAGTTTTGCAAATCACCCCTCCCACCTCCCATGAGTGCACCCTTGGATCAATATCATGTGGTCCAGATTGAAGTTTCCATAGTTTGCACGGAAGGGTTGGTTTGCACCTGATATGTTCCCTTAATTATTGTGCCAATCCAGTTGTTTGTTGTTACCCATCTCTTTCCTGGGCTAAATGGCAACAGCAGCACACGATGGTATGGGCCTTGTCAATGGGTTTACTTAATTTGCATTCCAAAAGGGTCTAGTGTAAGCAAATTTTACCTTGCACGTGTGAGCTTTGTGAATAAGTTCACGCGCACCATGCTAGTACTTGACTTTATAAAGCAGTTTTTCTCTGTCCTCAAATAAATGATATTCTGAGTTTATTTTAAGTCAAAATTTCAAAATCTGACTAAATTTATATTTATCAAATAAAATAAGTAAGCGACCAAAATATATTTTATAATTAATTTATTGGTGCTCATCGGATGTCATAAATATTATTCTTCTTTTCTAGAAAGTTGGTCAAAATTTATCTAGCTTGACGTATTAGGATAAAATTATAATTTCTTATATTTTCAGACAGAGGATCAGGTGTCCCTATGCGTAGACAAATTAAAGTGAGTCCTGTAGCAATGCAACAGTCATCTTCTTACGGTGTGGAACACGGAGGGGTCGGGCAGCCACGTCTCGACGGCCGCGGCGGCGTGGAACACGGCGTCGCACCCGTGGAACGCGGCGACGAGCGACTCCACGTCGGTGACGTCGCCGTAGGCCACCTCGACGGCGGGAGGGAGGCCGGAGGCGTCGAGGCCGCGGAGCACGAACGCGCGCACGTCATGGCCGCCGCCAGCGCCGGCGGCCAGCGCCGCGCACAGGCGGCCCCCCATGAACCCCGTCGCGCCCGTCACCAACACCCTCATGCCCGGCGGCCGGCTAGTCTCTGTCTAGTCCAAGCCGCGCCGCGCTGCTCATCATTTATAGAGGGCCGGCTAGTCTCTGTCCAGTCCAAGCCGCGCCGCAACGCTGAACGTGTTCCGAGCCAGACACTGTAGCAGGCACGAGTTTTCCATCCGTTTAGAGCCCATGATTTCTGTGTGTGTCCCCTCCAACCAACAGCCTAACCTCCATGGCTCCAACCAACAGGGTAGTAATTGACTCGAGCATGGGGCGCAGCCTACCCCATCAGTCCAAAGCCTGCCGCGGCTAGCTGCTCGAAACTGTCCTCCATGCACGAAAACGTGGCTGTGAAATTCCAATCCTTTCTTATGGAAGGGAGCCTACCAGCCCAAACTATCAGCTTTTGACCCAAAAATTATATGACCACCTTTGCATACATGGCCACGGGATAATGGAGCGCGAATCTGGGTAAGAGCACCTCAATCTTGCACAAATCCATGCACCGCGGATCTAATTTGCGTGTACAGGTATATAAAGCTTGTTATGTTCCTGAATCTCGAAAGGAATTGACGTCTACTTTGTTTTGGATTTTTTTCCTAGGTTAATATTATTTTAAAAGAAAATTGCAAAAATAGGTAGTAAGATGAAGAAATTGCGAATATAGTACCCTATCGGCTGCAGTCGACTGGTGTGATTTCGGCTATCCCACAGCCGACAAGGTCATATCGGTTCTGTAATGCCCGATAAGTCCACGTTGTCCATCAGCCATCAGCGAGGACCTGTCGGTTGATGCTTAGCCGACAGGCTTATCGGATCTCCTATCGCCGATAGCGTTTTGTCCCATTTGCATGGTAATTATGCTGGTTCTTAATTACGTCATCAGGTGAGAATTTTCGTGACATGCATGTGGATGTTCTATTGGTAGCCAAATGCCAAGCATATGTACGCATGCCTGCAGCATGCACAGCCTGCTAACAACTAAATTCCTGTTTATTTAATCATAATAATAGCAATTTTCAAATTAGAAAATTAATAATTATTTGTTTGATAGTTCTATTTTGTCGTAGCATAATTGTTAAGTAAAAAGAGATGAACTAGGTGTAACTAGCTTAGGTTTCTTGCGGTGGAACCTGTCCATTCGACTTCGAGCACTCGACTCAGGCCGGGTACTCATATTTTTCTAGATTTATTACGGTGTATAACCGTCATTACTTTCAGCAGTAGATGACGTGTTCGTCGACAGCGAGGCGCATGTGGCGACTTCGTCAATCTGAAATCGGAAACAACCGACCCAGTCTCTCAGTGATGCTCTTCGGGCATAGTTTGTGTGCGTGCATTCACAGAGATGTGTGTGTGAGCATCTGCGTCTTCTGTACATGTATTTCGAAAGAGTAATCAAATCGCCATATGCTCTTTGTTTTTTCAGTTTTCCTACATTTTTTTTTAAAAAAACACCATTATCGATATAGAGAGGAGGAACATACTTATGTTTTGTAGAAGGCAAATCCCAATAGATTAGATTTGTTACAAAAAAAATAATTTATGTTAATCATAATTAGCTCGTTAGTTGTAAATCGATAAATTAGCCTAGCAACCACTCAATTAAATATTACTACTTGTGGAGGAGAGAGTACCAAGCATCATCCGGATCAAATGAGAGGTAGTCGGCTGTTGGATTGTCGATTAGAGTAATCGGCTCCCGACGCCCGATAGCTGCTCTCGGCCACGACAGCTCTTGTACACGTCATTGCCACATGCTGCCATGTACTCTAATCAGCTGCTAGATAACCGATAGCAGGTCACTCGGCTATCCACTAACCGACAGGGTGCTAGATTTGTAATATTGTCATCTTAGCATCTACTTTTTTGCAATTTTCTATTAAAATAATAATTGATTCAAAAACAATTTCCAAATTAATGCTAGGAGAAGACTCATTAATCAAATGAAGTACTCTAAATCATCCATATACGTAAAATTAATGTGCTAATTAATTACCATGTTGTTGTAGTTATGTGAGTTTCATGGCTATTTTCTATATTTTTCTAAGTATAATGACCAAACTAAAACACTCTAATGAATATAATGTAATTTTGTGCATTTTACTCAATAAAAATAAAAATATTTTTGGCTCTCAGCTTTCTCTTTCGTACGGAACATAACACACAAACATTGAGATCAGGCTAGTAAATTTGATTTTGACGAACTTACCACATGTGTATCTTTGTTGACAACTATGTCTACTGCCACTGACAAAATACCAATGCTTATTTATTGAAGATATCAAGGAGAAAATAAGCTATATTTAATTTGTCAGCTTTCCATAATCTAGCTTTTCATAATGTAGAACATGCGAGCTGTTTTTCAGAATTCCTAACTAGAAATTATTCGAATTCGATAATTTGCCCTTATTAGGATGATGGGCTACTGGTCAGTGGAAGGAGTATAAAATTGATATACTACCTCAACTTAATATTATTTAAATTTTTTCACTAACATTTACTCTGTATTAATATTATGTTGCCATGAACTTTGTGTGCCTATGTCCTAAAAAATAGTGTGCCTGTTCATATACTCATATAAGTCCCATCTTTTCATCACACAAATATCAAATCAGAAAAAAAAAACCCTAACGAAACACGAGTAGCCGATATTTTCTCTCCTTGTTTTTTTTTCGTTTTGATTGATGATGAGGTATGAGTTTCTTGTGTTTTCACTTTACTTTTGAGAAACTTTTGTTTTCCTTTTTCTAGTTTTTTTTTTAGGAAACTTAAACTTTATTAATCAGAAACACATGAGTTACAAACGCCCTGAGGCGGATTCAGCGGCCAAACATGTCTGCCCGTTACATCATATATAGAATTTCTAGCCAAACGATGTGCATCACCGTTGAAACCTCTACCTTCATGTACGAAATCCACATGAACAAAATTTCCTGCTCGCGTCTTGATCTCCTACAATGGCTGTGTTCACATAGAGGGACAAATTTTTTTCACCTTACTTTGACCACTAATTAGGGGTATTAAATAAAGTCAGATTACAAAACTACTTCCACAACCCCCCGTCAAATTCGCGAGACGAATCTAATGAGGCCTTTGACCGCATGATTTGAGGATGATTACTGTAGCATCACTGTAGCCAATCATGGATTAATTAGGCTCGTTAGATTCGTCACGCAAAGTTGCACTCATCTGTGAAAAGATTTTGTAAATAGACTTCATTTAGTACTTCATGCATGCAAGATTCCTTGGGACAAAAAATTGTCCAGGACCATCCGAACACGGCCAATGTGCCCATATGGACCAAATTCCGAGCCAGTGATACTTCGGATTACATTGCTGTTATCAGAAGCCAACCTGAATTTCTGTAACAGCAGGTCAGTCGCTAGCGACAATCCCTCCCGAATTGCTAGCGCTTCCACAATCTCCGGTTTTCTAGTGGATAGTTTTCCTTTTTGAGAGGCAAGGTATCTGGGCCGAGCCCATGCCTGCTGCTCCTCTTTTCCCAATACCGGCCCATGTTTGCTGCTACGCTTTCCCCCAGCTATTCTCCCGAGACGGACAGGACGACAAGACATTTCTCCCATGCCGCGGCCACGCCGCCTCTCGAGATTTACCATTTCACCCCTCGGCTTCTCCAACGGTCAGTTCCTTCCCCTCGCCTCCTTCAAAACCCCCGCCGTCCTCCGTCCCCTCCCCACCTCCGCTAAACCCTCGCGAAGCCCGCTGCCGCGCTGCTCCAATCCACCCTCCTCCGCGTACTACTTCGTCGAAGGGAAGAGAGACCGAGAGGGGATGGCGGCGGTCGCGAAGCAGGGGATGTCGCCGTACGAGGCGGCGCGGGAGCGGACGGTGCTGGAGAACAAGCGCAAGATGGAGGCGCTCAACCTGCGCCACCTCTCCGCCGCCATCAAGGAGGCCCCAAAGACCCCTTCCCCCATGGTGATACGCCCACGCCCACGGCCTCCCTGTTTGTCTCCACCAGCAATGCGCATCCGTTTTTTTTATTTAGTCTGGCCCCCTTTTCTTTAACAACTGCCCCTGCCGTATTTGGAGGCATCTATGCGAAGCCGTTTGTTTTACCACATTTTCTTTGTTCTTGGCTGAGCAGAAGCAGAAGAGGCGTAGGATCATCGAGGACGCTGTTGTGGTTCCATCGCCTCCGAGGAGGTCCCGGCGGCTTGCAAACCTCCCTGAGGTCAAGTATGCAGAGGTATCCATTTTTCTTTTACCTCCTCTGTTTTTATTTTTGGGCTCAAACAAATGTACCTATCTGGCTACTGGCTAGTTTTAGTTATCTCCATGTTTATCTATGTTGTTGGTCCGCGTGGTAATTTCTTGATTTGCCGTCAAGGTTGTCCATTTTTGTCATGTGAGACAGAGCAACCTTTTATTTTTCTCTGCTCTTAAATTGCTGCATTGCCTATACCAACCCATGTAATGCAAGCGCAATCTGTTTTTCTCCTATCAGTTCACCGTACCAAATAATTTGATTGTGGTAATGACAACTGAGAGTTAGAAATTTTGTCTGACACAATAGATTTATTCACAAATGCTTCTGAGAAACATCCTGCAATTTAACACGACAAAGTAAAGAACATTTTGCATTGGGTCATTGTGCCTAGCATACATCAATACATGCCATTGTTGATTGGAGTCCATATGTTTCTACTGATAAGTGCTCTAATATTTGACAACAGATAGCGCCGCATAATGCAGACAGAATGACAAGGTACGGGGAAATTTGCTAGCATGGCTATAAGAGCTAGAAAACATGTACTCTGTGTTAAGTAAAAACCATTTTCTTCCATTTCTTGTGCAGGTCTCCTAGAAAACCATCTGACCTCATCTACTTGGCACACCGTGGAAACATTTCCATGAAAGCTAGGTTGGAGGCAACAAGAAAGGCCGAGGAGCTAGAAGCACAACTTGACCCTGAATTCCCATCCTTTGTGAAGGCAATGTTGCATTCACATGTGGTGCGAGGTTTCTGGCTGGTGAGTACTGACACTATACCGTTTGCTTTCCTCGAAACTTCTTAGCTCATGTAAGATGTACTAATTTTTCTGTATTACATGATTGAAAGGGTCTCCCGAGCCATTTCTGTGACACTTACATGCCAAAGCAAGACTCCATTGTCACCTTGGTGGATGAGAAAGGTGAAGAGTTCGATACCAACTACCTCGCATACAAGAAGGGGCTAAGTGGTGGATGGGCTGGTTTCGCTATATGCCATGGGATGCAGGATGGAGATGCAGCTGTTTTTCAGTTGATTAAGCCCACGACCTTCAAGGTACTATGATACTATATAATCTGGAGCTCAAAGCATGTTTTTTTGTCTAAATTATGCTCAATGCTCATTCACCAATGAATTTCTCTCCCAGGTGCATATAATCCGAGCGGCTTCTGATGATGGCAGTGAGGTAGATGAGTGACTGCATCATGAGACAACCATACTAAGTACTAACTGATCAGGAGGTGGAGAGTGGGATCTTTGGTATGTTTTAGGCTTTGTGTATCAGAATTGGCTTAATTATGTATTTTGTTGGTATGTCTGTTGGTACTACTAGTGACTAGTGAGTAGTGGCACTCCTAAGTTGCAGAAATTATGACCCGCTAAATGCGTAATATGAGCTATTTTCAGACTGTTGCATGTTGTCCTAATGGAAGTTTAAGAAAATGCACGTTTCATGACTTTTTAGATAAATTAAGGAATGATTCTTTTACCTAAAACCTATCCCTAAATTGATGCTTTCTGATGCAACATGGCAACATGTACAACAAATCTCTAAGAATAGGACAGAGATGGCTCAAAGGAATGCTAGATATAACATCAATCTTCAGCCTCCATACATCCAATACCAACATCACTGTACAACTTTTCAAGCCTTCAGTCCTCTCCCTCCATGATTCAACTGTTTTCTTCTGTGTGTATGGGTGCAGCATCAGATTGAGAACTAACAATTTAGCATCAGGGTATTTCCTTCTTGCCAGCCTCATTCAAATTTGTTCCCCTCAATTCTGTAAGTTATTCATGCAAACCATATCATTGCGAGTTCAAGACGAAAGTAGGAACCTAATGAATGCTCTCATACCTCAAATCAAGTCCAGGTTTGTTTTTCAGACCATCTGGTATCTTTCCTGTGAGGTTGTTGTTGTTCAGGTACCTAAGTCATCCAGAGAAAACACATTAGGCAAAACAATGTTATCGGGATATTATCTGAGATTGTGGAAATGAGAAATCGAACTAACAACTCCTTAAGATTGACGAGTTTTTCCATTGATGGTTGGATCGTTCCGTTGAACTGATTTCCATCAAGATGCCTGTTGAAATGACGAAAAAAATGAGCATAGTTAGTAAAATTGTAGGATGGACCGTTCAACACCAGTCAAGTTTGCTTCAGCTTACACGGCAATTATGGTGTGCATGCTGCTCAAGTCAGGTATGGAGCCTGAGAGTTTGTTGTCACTGAGATAGCTGTAGTCAAAATTCCCTAGTCCTGATTAGAATGATTGTCCATCATTTTGTCCACGCAATTCAAAGAAATTAGTTCTGTGTTTACATCTTACATGGTTTGCATCCCTGTCAAATTTCCAAAGCTGTCGGGAAGCGATCCTGAAAGACCATGATTTTTTAGATCCCTGTATTGCAGAAGATCGGTCGTATTAATGCAGCAGTGATCAACATTTTGCTAGTCTTTTATTTTTACTGAACTGTAATGCCTGTTCTTCCATCAGATAAAATGTTTGCCAAATTTAGCCCAGAACAATATTTGCAGTTTGTCAACCGATTGGACATAGCTTTCATTGTAATCTGAGTACTTACAGTGACAAGACGCGCACGGGTGATTCCTGGGAGCATTGAACCCCAGTCCACGAGTGCTGCTCCGGCAGGCAAGGGTCTCCAGCCCAGTCCGGTGGTGGGTTACTGAGGCTGCTTGCAAGATCTTCCATGGCAACCACTGCACAACAAGGGAAAGGCCTGGAGCTTCTCATCACCCAGACATTTTATCTCGCAGACCGAATGGCACTGCTAATTAGATAGATGAAATCTTCAATCTGAAAATGCATACCATCTCTAGTGGCCGTCTTGCCGCCGAGCGGGACAATCTGGTAGATCTCGCCGGCGTTGATGAGCGGGCCGACGGGGGACGTCTCGTTGGGCGTGAGCACGATCTCCGTCTTCCCGGACAGCTGCATCATGTTGGAGTAGACCATGACGCCGGTGGCGGAGGCGTTGAGCCCCCGGAAGAACTCCTGCCCGTTGACGGCCACGTCGAAGACGCGCCAGCTGTAGGGGCTGGCACTGCGCGAGTCCTGGAAGTAGAGCGCGACGTAGTAGGTCGCCGCGGGCAGCTCCGCCGGCGGCCACTGCACGGTGAGCTTCTTCCCCCGGCTGGTGGTGACCCCGGCCTTGAGCGCCTTGGCCGGCGGCTGGTTCCAGAAGTCGCCCGGCGAGATGGGCGAGTGGCTCTCCACGGCCGGGTTGGCGTCCGCGAACGGCGACCAGTACCGGTTGTACTGGTCATCTGGATAGCTAGAATTGATGCCAGCCACGTCACGTCAGGATGCACGCCATGGAACACGGAGGAGGAAGGAAACAGTTGGTTGCCAACCACGTCACGTACCTGACGATCTCGCCCTTGCTGCCGAAGCGGGAGCGCGCCACGGTGCTCATGGCGTAGCGGTCGTAGTCCGTGGTGTTGTACATGGAGGCGTCGAGGTCGATGACCTCCAGCGCGGAGATGAAGGGGCTGGACGCCGTGTCGTTCCGCCGCGCCAGGCACACGCTCATGGTCTTGCCCTGCACCTCCGCCACCATCTCGAAGTAGGTGGACATGCCGCGCCGGTAGTTCTCCGTGGTGTTCACGGCGCTCCACCGGGTGCCGTCGACGATCTGGTCGAACACGGGGGGATCCTTGCCGCCGTCGAACCCGCCGTAGAAGTAGGTGGTGCGGACGAGGTAGCGCGTGCCCTTCACCACGGGGACCTCGTAGCAGTACTTGCGGGCCGTCTTGTCGGGGAAGTGGCGCAGGGTGGCGAGCACCGGCAGGAGCTTGGGCTTGTTGATGGCGGAGCCGTTGCCGACGGCGGTGAAGCCCTCATCCTTCACCCACGTGATGCTCCCTACCTGCACATCCTTGTCCGACCCGCAGTTTATGTACAACCCTGCCGTGTCGTACCGCCATGAATCGTGTATATGCATGGTTTCATCAAAAGATCGATCGAGCTGAAGCTGAGGACAACAGGATGATGAATTCGATCAGCAATTTACCTCTGGGTTTGGGTTGTGGCGCGGCGGCGGGTTGTTGGGAGGACGCGGAGGGGAATAAGGCGGCGGCGGCGACGACGGCGAGGGCGAGGGCGAGGGCGAGGAAGGGGAACGTGATGCGGCTTGGCATCGTGAGGACATGCTAGGATTGGGAGGACGGTGGAGCGCCCGCGAAGGGGAGGCTCCGAAGGCGAAGAGGCAAAGAAAGGGGGGCTAGCCAGGGATGACACAAATGCTTATGGGCCGGATGCCTGCATGCACGACAGGGGCGGAGGTGGCCGGATCGATCATGGCTGGTCTGGGTTACAGCGCGCCAAATATAGCAAGGCCCGGGGTATGTTTGCGTGGAACGATTAGAAATTGCTTAAGGACACTAATTCCGCGGTTATCGTCTCAAGCATGGCGACGACGTGTATGCATAAGCGGTCC
This sequence comes from Alloteropsis semialata, assembly GCA_004135705.1. NCBI lineage: Eukaryota > Viridiplantae > Streptophyta > Magnoliopsida > Poales > Poaceae > Alloteropsis > Alloteropsis semialata. The sequence goes on along the minus strand of CM014278.1, from coordinate 88,569,440 downwards.
ATGCAGAGCAGGGTTGGCTTGTGAGCACGGGTTAGAGAGGAAAAAGGGGAAATGTGAGGTTTGGCGATACTTGTGGTAGTTATTTCTTCGGCTCAGCGTCCGAAATATTTTAGTAAATATCTATTATTTTTTCCTATTAGCATAAGTGCATGGAGAATTATTTCGCTCTAGCAAAAATTATGTAGTTAAGAAGTGACTAATCTAATGATTAGTGGCCTAAGTCGCTTTTAAATGGTACTAAACCATTGTGAGGACCAATGGTGGTCATCCCTAGATGATGAGTGATTGACAACCGTTGAGTGGATTGATGTGTCTCTTGGCTCGTGATGTGCAGGTGCAGGATGCGACATGGCGGCCGACGGCGCGCGGTGAAGGTCAGGCGCGAAAGGTCCAAGCCGATGAACCAAGGGCGGTGAAGGATGGACGAGTAGGCTTGGACCGAGGGACCCGAAGAGTCCGGCGGAGTCACGTGCGATCCGCATGGTGCATGGAAGAGCAAGAGTTCACGGCGTGATGAAGACGGCGTTGGTCGAGTCAAGTGGGACGGAGGCGTCAAGGCTTGGCGGAGGCCGGACACGCGTCGACATCGAGGAGGTCGCGTAGCGGCTATGCGGAGATGGACGGTTTGGGTGGTTTGGGCCTCAAAACCACCAGGCAGGCAGGTTTGCCGGTTTGGGCCTCAAAACCGGGGGCGCGTCCGGTGCAGCCGGATGGCGGAATGGAGGGCACGTGGCGCCATCGCGAAGCTTGCGTCGAGACGAAGCGAAGTCGTGAAGGTCCCGTGTCCGTCCGATGCTTCTATAAAAATCTGGACCATTTTGCCCCTGCGCGGGTGTGTATCTTATTTTCTGCAGTAGGGGTAGTTTAGACTTTAGGCCAAGGGCTATAAGTAGTGAAGGGGCTGAAATTTTCAGCCACTTCTCCCATTTCCATTAGTTTAGTTTTCCTCTTCAAGGCTAGGGTTTGCTTAAATGAGAGAGGATTAGACTTAGAGAGTGATTACTCTAGGTTTAGTGCTCCAATCCAAAAGTGGGAGGATGAGGGTGGTTTCCTAGCCACGAATCTTGTTAAGATTTCAATCCTTAATCATTCATGGTTGATTCAAGGCTTGTCTCCCTCGTTTTTCCTTTTTAGCCATTTTCGGGCTATTTTTCTTGGATTTTTCGTTCTTCGGATTTGGGGCCGTTTCTTGTGGGATTTCTTTGAGGGGATCACTCATAGGTTCCTTGTGACCATTTTCCCCATGATCTTTTCCCCTCAAACCCACGGATTTGCCTCGGATTTGAAGTTCTTCTCTCTACCCCGAGTTCTTGTGTTTTTGGTCAAATCCGTGAAATTCATGGTGATGGATTGATCTTTCTTGGAGAGATCTTTTGGATAACACTCACCAAGTCCTTGCGCAGCTATGGCTCAAATTTCACGGAGTTTGGACCTCGTTTGAGTGGATTTAGGGTTTTCTTCTCAAGTTTCGTCTCTGCCCAGGAAAAACAGGAAGTTCCGGTTTTCAAATCCGGAGGTTCCGGTTTTTTGTTCCATCTTTCTCTTTTTGAGGAGATCTCTTGGCTACAGACTCACAATGGCCTAGAAATGCTGTGGCTGTAATATTGTGATTTTTGGAGTTCGTTTGGTATGGTTTTGGATTTTTTTTTGTAGTTCCTATAGGCTGTTCTGAGTGAAAACCGGAGGTTCCGGTTTTGGAAACAGGAGGTTCCGGTTTTGGGAATCCGGAGGTTCCGGTTTCAAATCCGGAGGTTCCGGTTTTTGCACTGCAAGTGGTGCATTTCCCTTGGTGCTTTTCCGTGTGTTTTTCCGCTGCGTTTCAGAGACTTCTAGAGTTGTTCCTAGGTCCAATAGCATCTCAAATTGCTATGTGGGTTTGGCAACTCTAGAAGAGAGGGTCATTGGGGTTTGACGAGGATATAGGCCTTATTCTTGTGAAAGAATTTTAAAGGCTCCCATTCACCCCCCCCTCTGGTCGCCCGTTTCGGTCCTTCACATTGTTAAGCAAAGGTAGAGATAATTATTCCCTAGCTTAGTTAGTTAAAGAGTTGATTTGCACTGGCTGAAACCTAGTGGATGAAAATCACACTTTCGCGATACTTGAGAAATGAATATACACCTTTTCCTATTATAATAAAATACAAAATTTATGACATCACCTTACCGTGCGAAACTAAAAAGGTCAGGAATTTTAAACCAGCATCCAAATTGATTTCTGATTGCACCACTGTATTTCTGAGTTATATAGTGTAAATGTTTATAGTGTTGTCTTACGTGTACAAATATTTCTTTCTGAGTTTGTCCAATTTGGTCGAGATGTGCAAATCTTTAGTTGCATGAGTTTGTACAATTTGTTTCGAGGTGTATAAACCAATTTGTTCCTTGAGTTCATACATTTTGTTTGAGGTGTGCATTTTTTTTTGCTTTGTGAGTTCTTATAATATTTAAATATGTAATATCCTACAAAACATGTTCTAACTTATAAGAAATGGTTTTAGAAAAATATCACCAAGTGTGGTCTCATTTTGAAGATCCTGTTATCACATAAAACAGGTTACCACATAAGATCTTGTTATCAAAAATACGGTGTTAGGCAGAATCTGATGTGTACAGTATTTTAAACCAGCATCCAAATTAAATTCTGATTGCACCACTGTATTTGTGACTCCACAAACAAAAATGTATACATATAGAAGCACCTTTTGCCAGGAATCTCACCGGCTTTACCGAAACCAAATAGAGGGGCCAAAATAGAGAACTTTGCTCTTAGCATTGAGGCCAAAGGGTGAAGATGATGCTGAGGGGCCCATGCAAATTACAATAAAGGGGGCCTAGCCCGCCACCCCCCCCCCCTCCTCCCGTGTCAACCCCCACCCAGGTTTTGGTTCTTTCAAATATCGTATTAAGAAAAATCTGATTTTTGTCTCCCAAATATAATCCTATATATATATAATTCTAGAAAATCAATTATTTGGCATGGTGTGTGTCGATCTGTTTGTACAGATGAGACATGTGCTTGTTAGCTAGGACTATCACAATAAAATGCAATTGTAACCATGAAATGGATACAAATAATTAATTATTTTCAATGCCATGTGGAGCGAGAATTTGTTATTGGTCAAATGTAGTATTTTTAGCAGCTGCGCAGATCATGCGAGACATCTCTGTCCATGAGCTGCTGGTGGTAGGGGCGGATCCAGAGATGGAGAGAGGAGGCTCAACTTCTCCTTCTTCTTCCTCTCTCCCTTCTTTTTCTTCTTCTTCCTCCATCTTTTCTTCTTTCTGCTCATCATCCATGGATAAAAATTATTGGGGGTGCTTTAAGGGGGGCTCCATGAGATTTAGAGGGTAGGTGGGCTCCAGCCCCTGCAAGCATTTACTGGTAGCGAAGCAGGCCATTTTAAAGTTAGAATGGTTTAAAGATATGGTATGCACGACACCACTTCTCTCCCTGGAAAGCACAAAATAATATTACATGATGGCTTATAGTTGTCTATAATAGTCCTGAGCAAATCTGGCCTGGTCCAACAGGCCGGTCTGAGCCCCCGAGCCCGGCCCGAGACTACTTTAGGGCCGGGCATGGCGCTGATTTTTACCCGTGGAAAACCAACCCGATACCCCACGACCGGTTCATCGTGATCTGATGGGCTGTGGCTTCGCCCCTTGCCGGGCTAATCCTACTATTCACGGCCTGTGCAGCCAGGCGGCGTGGCGTGGGTATAAACATCTCACAGCGCCGATCGACACCAGCAAATTTACCAAGTAGAACCATGAACTGGGACTGAAGTTATTCATTATTCAACCGCGATCCAAGTTGTGCACACTCCCTCCTCCCTTATGTATCCATCCATATGAACAAAGAGAAATTAAAAAAAGGAATGAACCCATGAATCAAAATGTGGCGATCGAGCTCGATCAGCTACTATACCTAGCTACATCTCGCTCTCATCCCATCCATCCGCTACGTACGCATCAGTCCCATTTCCTCGGGTCGGTGATGTTGATCTTCCAGTGCTGGTCGGCGAACCCCACCTCCTGGGCGACGTGCCTGTCCCATGCGATCTCCACCTTCCTCCGCTCCGAGAGGCGGCAGGGCCCTCGCATGGCCTCCCCCATCTGGTCGTACACCTGCCACCACCGCGCGTGCGCCTCGTCGCTGGCGTACACGCGCTGGTCCGCCACGTTCCAGTTGCAGTCGTAGTCCCTGTAGCACGTCCACGGCTTCATCCCCAGGTAGTGCACGGACCACACCTCCGGCGGGTCCGCCCGGAACAGCCTCTCCTTGAGCGCGCGCTCGCCGGTGGTGTTGGCCCAGAAGTTCTTGAGGTAGTTGACGCGGCGCGGCAGGCGGTGCCACCACACGAACACCTCGTTCAGGAACCCCTGGTCGCCGCCGTTGTAGGACCGCACGGTGCGGCGCTTCCGGATGAGCGCGTCGAATGTGCACGCCGAGGGCTCGATCACCATGACCCCCGAGTTGAAGAGGTGGGCGTCGTTGCCCACGGCGGCGAGCTGCGGGAAGCGGAACAGCGCGTCCAGGCTGCGGAGCACCAGGATGTCGGCGTCCACGAAGACGACGCGGTCGTAGTCGGACAGCTGCCACAGCCGGAACTTGCTGTAGTTGTACTCGTTGTAGGTGCCCCGCGCCGCGCGCGGGTTGCGGATGCGCTTGATCCGCCGCGGGGTCCACCCCGCCGCCGCCAGCGCGCGGAGCGCCGGCCTCGACACCGTGTGGTCGTGGAGGAGGATCAGGTCCCGGGTGGACCCCGCGCGCCGGATGCTCTGCGCCAGCACGATCGCGCCGCACAGGTACGTGTCCGACGAGTGCAGCACCGTCGCGTACGCCTCCCGCCGCGCCCGCCCGCCGCCGCCGGCCGACGACGACAGCTCCGCCGATACGTTGAACACCTCCTGGATGCCTGCACATGTTTAATTAATCAAATTTAATTAATTTCCGATCCATCTAGCCAAGCGTGGCCACAAAAAGAAAGCGATAATTGAAGTGTTCGTCAAGTCAAAACCAAAGAGTAAAAGAGAAGGATCGGAACTTTGCGGCCGTCGTTGCGTTGCGTTGCGTACGGTTGGTGATCCACCTGGTAGAATGCAGTAGCATGCAAGTATCACTTGGTGTGCAGGTGCAGGGGCAGCTCACCAACCGATGAATCCAGTTTCGTCAATCGACCCCCAAGCCCCAATCGTGTCGATCGACGTATTCGCCGTGCCATCATCATAGCGTGCTCGATTGATGGGTGGATCAGACGGGTGGAAACGAGAGACCTCCAGCCACACGTTAGGTAAAGCCCCAGTACGTTACGTACGTACTCGGTCTCTCCGGTGTTTTGGTTTTACCGCAGTTAATTTAATTCATTTTTACATGTGCAAATTGGGAATGAACACTTGTTATTTGTGGGTTGTTATCTGGCAACCGTCCTGTCACGTTCTTGCAGGACCTGAAATTGGTGGATCACAAGGCTCACACCTAGAACCTCTATCTGTCTGCCTCTTGCAAGGACAGGCTAATTTGGGTGCTGTTTCGGATAGCCTGACACTGATGGGTCCATCGGCACCAGTAGAACAATTTCTTCCCTAGCCTGCCTTTAATCGTGGCCTAGCTATACCGACCCGATTCTTCAAGTTGGGCAAGAATGCATGGGGGCTATAGTCCTATTGGTTCTAATTGTTTCTTTTTCCGTTCTAAAAGAGAGAAAGAGCGTTGAGTGCTGGTGAGAATAATCGGCTCATGGATTATAAGCTTGATGATCGTAGCATTTTGCCACATCTCCCGACCAGATTCCCCATTTTGTTCTTGATGGCTTGCCCTACACACCCCCATCATACCGGCCGTCCCTACTGATCATATATGCCCGAGATAATAACAAGCATCTTAGCTCGATGATTATGTGCTTTAATCCATTATAGGTGGTATGTTATGTCCCTGAAACAGTTCTAGAAGCACATGTTCCGAGCATTATTTGTTCTAGACCGAGATGGGCTAACGCATGCACTTATCCTCTCTAAAACTTTTAGACACTAAAAATCATTTGGATTTAAGTTTGGCCTATTTTTGTGGTTAACATAAATATTTTTTTATGATACATTCTTATTTATAGATACTTAAACACAGTGTATTCATAGGGGTGAGTGTGCGTGCGTGTGTGAGTGTCTTTGTTTGTACTGGTCGTTCAAAAAAAACACAATGGAAATAAATAAAAAAGTCGCCTAACATGACTAATTTCATTACTAGTGATGTTAATTCATAAGCACAACTAGTATACTCTGATTTGTAACTGTCTTGCTCGTACTTAGTATCTGATACTCTCTGGCTCAACTTTTCTATTTTTTTTAATTCTAGGACCACTACAGGTCAGAAAGATAACGCTACGGTCATGCATATCATCCATGTTGTTCGTACTGCCTGCTGCCTTTCGTGTTAGTTAGCCTAGGTGCAACTAGATGCTTGGCTTGACTTGCATGCATGAGGGGCCGTTGCAATTGCAAGAGACGAAGCAGATGGCGACACAACAGATTAAGGTCGAACCGAACGCGCATGCACGGCGGCCGGAGCAACAAGCAAGCAAACCAGTGACGATGATCGTCGATGCGCTCACCTCCCGATCCCCAGAGCGGCAGCGCGAGGTTGCAGGATCCGACGGGCAGCCGGAGCTTCTCCTCCAGGCGCTGCACGTCCACCCTGTACATCCACCAGTGCCCCTCCCGGCCCACCTCCTCGTCGCACCGGAACAGGTCCATCATGGGCTCGCACTCGCTGCGCAGCACCACGCGCACCGCCCCGCCGCCGTCGCGCCGGCCCCTCCGCGCCGCCACCTGCGCCGCCGCCAGGTGCACCTGCAGCCGGAACACGTCGCGGTTCCACCCGCCCGGCGCCGTGCGGTTGCACGGCAGCGACGCCACCACCACGTCCACCTCGCCGTACCGGGACAGGTCCGGCATGGGGAGCTCCGGGCACGACGGCCCCTCGTCGTCCTCCTCCTCGTCGATCCACTCCGGGAACAGGTCCGACCACTGGAACACGTCCGACACGCGCTCCAGGTCCACGCGCACCGCCTCGCCCTCCACGCCCAGCGCAAGCAGTTCGTCGCGCCCGATGTTCACCAGGCCCATCCGCAGCCGGCCCCGGAGCTCGTCGAACATGGCCGGCGTGCGCCCCGCGTTCACGATCCGCTCCGCCGCCACCTTGTTCGCCGGCACGCCTCCCAGCTGCACACGCACACGCAACGCCACGCGGGCGTGTCGATCGTCAGCTAGCTGCTCAAAACCCGGGAGACGAAGCATATGCTAAATTTCTGAGGCGGCCGGATCGAGCAAGAACGCCACGCGTACGTACCGGTGGACGTACTCACCTTACCTTCCGTGAGAGCTGCTGGGTCGACGCCGACGGCGGGCAGGCGCCGTCGCGGAAGGTGCAGCGGACGAGGGAGGCGGCGCCGTGGTCGAGGAGGTACGAGTACTTGGGGTGGAGGAGGAGCGCCATGTAGGCCAGGAGGAAGAAGGCGAGGAACGCCGCGTTGAGCTTGACGATGACCGACGCCCGCACCGGGGACTTGACCGCCTCTCCGGCCGTGGTCACCCCCATGCCGCGCCGCACTGTGTCTATGGTCGCCGGCGCCGTTCACTCACCGGCGTTGGCTTTGTGCGCCCGGCGGTGTCGATCGGCCGATCGAGCTGGCTAAGGCGAGGGGCGGCGCTGCATGCAAGGCGGTTATATAGGCGGTGCTGGCCTTGGCGAGGAGGGATCGGGTGAAGCTGCGCGAGTGCGCGGCAAGGGTGTGAGGGGGCAGCCAATCAGCGGTGGTTGGGGCGTGGGGCGAGCTTGAAAGGACGGCTGTAACGAACGAGGGTCCACGTGTCACGCTTCATTCGGCCTCAAGGACCACTCACGACTGTGGCCTGTTGCTTCAGTGATTCGTATCAGTCCCTGAGCGAATTTTCAAGGATGAGCTAGGGTTAGTACCTGAAACTCTGAAAGAGCTCCTTTTTGCATTTATGACGTACCTGGTGATGTGCTGTTGCAGTCATGTTCTTTTTCAATTTTCACCATCCCAGATCTTGTACAGTCAGTTTGTGCAAGTACACTCCCTATGAGGCTATGATGATGACCATTGAGCTTAACTTCGGCCGTGTTTAGTTCGCGCGAATTCGATCGAATGCACTGTAGAAAAATGTATTGGGAATCGAAAAAGCAGAGAGAGAGCACGTTGTTCAATGCGTAAAACAGAGCGCGAATTCGATCGAATTGAGCGAACTAAACAAGGCCTTCACCTAGCAGCTGGCTAGCTAGTTAGCATGTCCTTGCATGGTTAATGAGTGGTGTTCGATTCTTCTGAAAAAAAAATAGTGTGGCTTAACATGCATGGATGATTAGTGTGAAGTTGTTCCGAAAACTATGGGAGCCAGTTAGTTCCAATGCACGTCTTGTAGCTGTCCGAATGGATAGTCGATCTTCTTTCTTCTTCATCTGGTCGATTTTCTTACTGTTCTTCTGAAAAATGTTAGTGTGGCTTCACATGGACGCTTTATGAGCTATACATATATATGAAGTTGTTCTTACAAAAAATGAGATGTGGTATTTGTGATCAACGTTTGTAGCTGTCCGAACAGGATAGTCGGTCCTGTTCCTCCGGCCGATCTATATTCTCTTCAGTCTAGTTCCAAACCATGTTGGATCAGTCTAGTACCCCATTGCCCACAGTCCTTTGCCGCCTACAGCTGGTTGCAAGCCTCTCCACCGACATAGTCCAATTTGGTGTCGACTGAGATCTGCGTCATCATTACGCAATTGAAAAGTATATGTCAGTGTAGCTCATTAGCTCATACTCAATCCAGTGTCAGTCGAAACATAGCTAGCTTGCTGCACTCCAAGCAGCAGTATCCATGACATACCCTCCCTACCTTATTATGGTACTAATATTCCCAGTTCCATCGATAAGCAAAGCTTCACGCATAAGTACCCTACCCCCATTAAAATACACTGATCCCGGACGATTTCAACACCCGCTCCTGCATATACAATTCCGTCAGGGTTGGTCAGAGCCACACACACATAGCAATTACAGGCGTTGCCGCGATACGATCCCCGGTTGTTGGGTTGTTGGTGCATCCTCCGATCCACAGGCCACATCGCCTGATCTGCCGGTCGATGCATACATAGATGGATGTCTCTAGGATTTAGTGTATCTCCGATTTGGTCACGGTTTCATTTCCTTGGCGCTGTTTCCTGACAGCAACGCGTCAGGTCCCCGTTGGCGCTTGTACACCACGGTACGGTTCGGTTGCCCGGGGTCGATCAGGAACAGCAAGGACACCTGCAGCCCTTCTTCCTCGTCGTCCGCCTTCCGCGTATCCTTTTGCTCGAGTCGGTGCGATCATGGGTGTTCGTTCTTTCCAGCTCCAACGCCCCAGATCACGCGGTGTCAGGAACTGCCCTCAGCAAAATGCATGGGACTACTGCACCTGACGCCTGCAGCAGGGAAGAAAATGCAGACATTGTTTTGGGACGCAGAGAATTGGCATGAAAGTTTTGAAATCTTAAAGTTGTTCTTAGAGTAAAATATATGGGCGGTCCTCAAACTTGTCTCGAGGTGTCATCTAATTTAGGTCCCTGAACTCTCAAAATACAGTTTTAGATCCCTAAACTTGTCTGGAGGTGTCATTCGGATCCCTAAACTCTCAACATGCATCTTCAGGTCCCCAAACTTGCCTTAGTGTGTCATTTGTGTCCCTAAACTCTCAAGGTGAACTTTCATATCCCCGAAAATTGCCAATAATTAATTATATTCAAAATAGACTGTTTATTAAACTATTTTTTAGCCGATTCATTTGGAAATCTTACCACTAAGATGATTTTAATACTAAATTAACTACTTATTAATTATACTCATCGTGGGTTAATCATGGTTAATCAAGACCATTGGACCATTAAAAAATCAATAATGAATATTATAGTTTTTTGTTTAATGTGAAAATATCAATGCTAATCTTGAATATTTCCTACTAACTAATTATATTTTGCATGCGCTTTGTGTAACTTTATTAAGATGATTTGTTCACATTCTCAATTAAAATCAAAATAGCATTTTTATTAAATTTAAAGCATCAAAAGAACTTTTTCATTAACTTAAAGTAGAAAACATTTTATTAAATTAAAAATAAATATTGAGAGTTTAGAGACCTGTTTGACAGCACGGGATAAGTTTATGGACCTAAAAAAGCATATTGAGAGATTATGGACCTTAGTGACACCCTGGAACAAGTTCAGAGGTCTGAAAATGCATTTTAAGAGTTTAGGGACCTAGATGACACGTCGGAACAAGTTCGAGGGCCGCTAGTGCACTTTACACTTGCTCTTATATTAAGGATTTTGGAAGCAAAATGATGTTGATGCAAGAGTAAAATACAAGTCCGGTCCTCAAACTTGTCAGGGTATGTCATCCCGGTCCCTAAATTTATAAAACCAGGTATACGGGTCCTTAAACTTGTCCAGGTGTGTCATTCTGGTCCCTAAACTTATAAAACCACAAATTTGGGTCCTCCAACTCGCCAGAGTCTGTCATCCTAGTCCATACAACAATTAAAAGTGGTTTCGAGGTGGTTCTGAACCATGTTTTTAGTTGGCAAAATAGGCATTGTGGTCCTTGAACTTTGCACCAAGGGTCAAGTTCGTCCCTCAACTTTCACACTGACCAATTTAGTCCTTTAACTCTCGTTTTTGGGTCAAACTCATCCTTATGCTGATGTGGTGCTCTATATTAGCATGAGACTAATGCGAAAAGTCACTTTTGCCCTTAGCTCTTGTAGGTCAAACATGTATGTGCTCAAACTACCTTAATACATACACACAACAATATATTTTTTTAACTAACACAATATGAGTTCTAAAAAAGGTATCTACTCATACTTTTTAAGTTATGCATGTTCTCGTATGAATTTGATATGCAAAATGTATGTAATCAAACAAGTATGTACTCATATTATTTTGATATATTACAATGCAGTGTATCCACACATCCTTTATAAATTTTAAATTGACATGTGCTCACATACTTATGGTAGGGTATACATGCTCCACATACGTATCCATACTCTCTCAATAAACACATATATGCTCATATTTATTTTAGGTCATATTGTTATTGTACATCTAATATTGAAAATTGAAGAAGGAAAAAAGGAGCTATGGGTGTAAAAGACTTTTCACATGGGTCTCATACTAATATGGAGCTACATATTAGCACAAAGGACGAGTTTGATCCAAAAACAAAAGTTGAGGGACTAGATTGGCCAATATGAAAGTTGAGGGACGAACTTGACCCTTGGTGCAAAGTTTAGGGACCAGAATGTCTATTTTGCCTTTTTAGTTCAGAAACAAATCTAAAAAATATTAGATATAGTTTTTAAATGATGAAAATATCTCTAAGACTCCAAAAATTCCAAAAAAGTGATACTAGAGATACATAGGAGCAAAGGGAGCCTAAATAAAATAATTGGAGCTTATGAGAATATCTTGTGAAAATATATTTTTCCCATTCTTCTAGATTTAAATCTAATTTTTAGAAGCTTCCAAAAGTACTTTCATGAGCTTCAATTATTTTGTTTAGGCTTCCCATGCTCTAATGTATCTCTACTATCTTTTATGAAATTTTTGGAGGCTTATAGATATTTTTTATATATATAGATATTTTTTATGGTTTAAAAACCATATATAGTGTTTGTTGGATTTTTTAAACTAAAACAAATATGGCATGGCTCAAAACCACCCTCAAAACCACTTTTAACTGTTGCATGGACCGGAATGACACACTCTGACAAGCTCGAGGACCCAGATCTCTGGTTTTATAAGTTTAGGACCAGGACGACACGCCCGAGGACCGGCCATGTATCTTACTTTTGATGCAATGACCCAAGAGAGGCCCATGCCCCCATAGCATTACTGTATTGGCATGAGCTCCAAAACCAGGGAAGCGAATGAAAAGGAGATGCTAGCTGCTGGCAGATGAAGATCGAAAATGGAGCCGACAGCGACCCTAGTACTGCTGGTACTTTACATCCTGTGCATTCAGGAATGAACAAAAAGCAACCTGGTTGATCATTAGCCAATAGCCATCCAATTAGCTAGCGCGCAAGCCCTTGATTTTAACGTCTGGATTGTCCTCGATGTGCACGCGCGCCTGCAACTGCAACTGATCCAAGAGGTCGAATCTATGTCGTCTAGGCATGTGTGACCATCACACAATTAAGGCGGAAATCCACTGGTCCTCAAGTAGTGTTGCATCTGCATTAATTGAAGCGCAAACGCAGATACTATCATAGCTGAAACATTCATCCAGAATATATTCCAGCTATGATCACACTAACTGTTCAGCAGCTTAATCCTACTGCATACCAACCTGGCTTTATCCCTTGCCCTTCGAGCATGGCGTAAGCAGATGATCTACTCGTACAAGCATAGCTTAGACCACTGGGCTGGTGGTCCAGTCTGATCTTATCTTAATTTACATCAAAAGCTACAAAGAGAGATATATATTATCCTCACAAAATGATGTTTCCTTTACCGGTGCAATGAACGGGCAATAATGACTGGAGAAGTGTGAAAGACACAGAACTGAATTAAAAATGCGTCCTCAAATGGCATCAGATCAGGTGCCCCATCGATGCTACAGGCGAATCTAGCCTCTTTCAGTGACGCATGATTTTCATACGTGGAAAGACGACGACGCACGCCCCGGGTCGATCGCGGCGCCGTTGGGAGGAATACGCACTTGGCGATGGACAAAAGCAACCAATTAGTTGAACCCAATGCCTCAAAGAATCCTGTTTTTCCACTTTTGTTTCTGCTCCTTTTCCACTTTGGTTTCTCCTTCATCTCCTTCTTTCCTCCGTGTTCCTTTCGGTATCCGGCGCCACTGCACACTTTCAGTAACTTCACTCCAATGTAATGTCAGGCGATTTAGGGGATCTGCTGAACATTCAAAAGCCGTTTGGGGATCAGAGAAATTGTGACGTTACGTCTCACCTGAATTACAAAAAAAAAGAGGTTTAATACGTAAGCGATTTGGAGCATAAGACAAGCACACATTGAAGAGTGAAAGTGTGAAGTGCTAGCTCGATCTTGTAAAAATTGCTTACACATCACTTCTGGTCCCTAGTAGTATATGTCTTTTTACCAAAGAAAAGAAACCACTATAACTGTTGGGTGACAAATATGATCTTCTTCATCTGTCTTTGGAAATTGGAAAGAAAGGTGTTGTGCTTTGCTTGCACTTTATATATGATGTTACCCTACTCCATACCCTGCTAGTTCCATACTTCTCTTTTCGTTTAGATGTAGTAGTGCGCGATGGATCTTGGTAAATGGCCGACAATATCTTTTCCAAAAGCTTCGAAGAAAAGGAACAGATACCATACCGGGTGAACTTCAGAGTAGCTAGCGCTCGATAAATCTAACTTGTCTAATCTTACTAGCTTTGTGGATTAGTAATCTGAACAAAGGTGAGCGGACTGAACGGCACCTTTCTTTAATCATATGTCGATGAAGAAGACATGGCACAGGCATTTGGAGTTATTATAGGTTACAGCCCTCAGAGATCTCTTTTGACGCCAGCGTACGAGAAAATAAAAGACGATCGGACACCGTTGGTTGCCCGGTCCGATCCGACTCACTCACCCGAAGCCCCTCTAGAGCTCAGCTCACACGATTTGAACGGGCAAAAGAGAGATAAAAAGGTGAGAGTGAGGTCTGCCACAGGCGAGTAAGTGCTGTGTGGCAGTAAGAGGGTTACAGAGCCTTGAAGGCAACTCCATCGCCGAACCTACCCTAACCCCCCTAGCCTTTTCTCCGGTTCGTTTTCCTGATCAGGGGCCTTCTTCTTCGTCCTCCACGCCGGCCCTCGATCGCTAGAACATCAATCGGTTTCTCACCAAATCTTTGATGGGTTTCTTTATCTTTCAGTGAAGAAAGTTTGGATGCAGAGCTTACTAGTTCTTGCTGGCTATTACATCATTCCAATCCAGGGGAAAGGGGAAAAAAAAAAGTGGATGGGAGCCGGAGGACTTGACCTGCTGGCTGCTGGGCCTGTCTCAATTCCCAAAGGTTATCTTTGGTACTGGCCAGTGGGAATCAAGTTGCGAGTTGTGAGCTGACTCATCTCACTTGAAGGAAGTGATGTGCACATGACGCCAAATTCAGACAAGCCTTTTGTTTACAGTGGGTATATCTGCAGGTAATAGAAGATATATAGATTCTTCAGTGTAAACTGCAAGTCTCTGCTGGTTCATCAGGAAATGATGTAGCAAATTGTACGTGTGTGTGAGTGTGCAAAGATAAGAGCAAATTTATCTCAAGAACGAGAGCAAAACTTTCCCCTATCGAGCCTCATCTCCATCTGGTTTGTCCATGGCCGGCCGCCGTCTTCACGCCCACGGCCCATCTTAAGCCACCAGCTGCCCGCAATTGGTTTTGGGGTTCTGAAGTCGTAGGACGAATGCAGCGAAGCTCTCCTGTGACTTGTCCTGCCGGATCAGCAGCCCCTGCTCCTCCGCATGCAAGAATGGTAGGCAAGTTCGCCACGGTGTGCACTGCACACGCAAGGTTCGCATCGTGGAACTCGGAGCGGAGTGACAGGTGTCTCCTGGATCAGCAAGGGCGGCGGCAGTGGCGGTGTTGCCTGCGGGCGAGAACGCGCCGCCGCGGCGAGGCCATGCATCCCCAACCTGTGTGCTGCGCGTCGCGGCAATGCCTGCCGGGGCCGCTCGAGGTGCATAGCTCGAAGGACCCTTACGTGTGGGCGGCGGGACTACCGGTTCCTATATCCGCAGCGCCGCTCAGCATCCGGCGGACGGCGGCGGGAGGCCGGTGACGCGGCGGCGACGACGGGGAACCGGGGGCGGCGGCGGCCGGGATCTCAAATCTCATCTCGGTATTTCATTGAACGTCCACCACGAGTCACGGAAGCCGTCAGATCGATAACGAACGAGCGGGATCCGAGCCGGCGGAGAGGCTAGCGGGAGCGTCGCGTGGGCCGATAGGCGGCTAAATCAGGTCGGCCCAGTTTACATCCGAGGCCCAGAAAACGAATCGCAGGCAGACTGCTGCATCGTCAAAATTCGTCATTCGTCAACGCGAACCGAACGTCAGTAACTGGCGCGGGGGCCGGTCGTCAGACCGCCGCCGTGCAGGAGCTGCAGAATGGAGGACTGGAGGAGGATTGGTTGGAGGTGAGGTGAGCGTGCTGCGGGAGCCTGCAGGAAGGGACGAGATGATTCTGGCAAATTCATGATTCTGGCAAACTACATCTATAACTCCTGGCAAATTCGCGAGACGAATCTAATAAGGATTTTGACCGCATAATTAGAGGATGTTTACTGTAGCATTACTGCAGCAAATCATGGATTAATTAGGCTCGTTAGATTCGTCGCACAAAGTTACACTCATCTGTGGCTGGGTTTTATAAATAAACTTCATTTATTACTTCATACGTACAAGATTTCTTGAAAAAAAAAAATTATCCTGCCCATCTGAACACGGCCTAGATCGAGCAGACCGACCGGTGCCAAGGCCACCGTGCGTCGATCGGGGGCTTTGGGCTTCTGCGGTTGCGACGTTGGCTTCAGTCGGTCACGTCGCGCGATGGCGCCGACTCGTGCTATGGCTCCTGCACAGCACCGGTCAACACTCAACAGTAGACACGCCTGAAAGTGAAAGGGGTTCTAGACTTCTAGCCTAGGCGTAGGCACTGTAGCGAATGGCGAACATCTTCTAGGCACACGTTGCAGGAGGGCTCAATTTGGGCCTGGACTAAGGTTGGGCCCTCGGAGGGGCTGGGCCCACGCGAGTGGCATCAGGGCTCACTTTCTTTTTTATAGGAAAACCGTTGTTGTACAGGACGGTAGTACATGTACATGGATGGACACGTTTCTCCTCCTGCTCCTGGGCTCCTGACTGCTTTCCCCCCTCCGCGATCCAGCTTGCAGATCGTGTAAGCGACGTCGTCGTCGTCCTCCGATCCGGTCCACTCCACCACACTGCAATTGCAAGCTGGGCCAGCTTGCACTCGCCATCTCCGGCGATGCGCAAGGGAGGAGGCTCCCCATCCACAGTCAACGCTGCAGCACTTGTACAGTTAACAGTTGTATTGTCCAGCTGCTCTACAAATGCCGCGAGCACGTCGTCCTGTTCCACCGATCATTCGTACCGATCCCTACTGACATGGTGCCTCTGCAGCTACTGTAGACTTGTAGAGTAGAGGATCCCAGTCCGCTAGAAGCCTAGAACAAGAGGTTTCTTGCGCTGTTGTCTGTTCACAACATCAGGAAAACAAAATAAAATCCTCATCCTTCAGTTAAAATAAGGACGTGTTTAGTTCCACACAAAATACATAAAGTTTTCATCTTAAGAACCGTGTCAATTTATTTCTTCTCTCTGTGCACACGGCCCAATGCATAAATTTTATGCATAAAGTGGGCATCTAAACACGCCCTAAATCGGAATACTTCTGCCCAGAAGCTTTTTTTTTTTTGAAATTAAAGCAGGAGCACTGCTATGTCATATAAGAAGAAGAGCATTCGTACATAACGCGCCGAAGCGAACACCACCACCACATAAACAACGCACACAAACAAACGCACCCAACATAACTCTACACCACCACAAACTGGGAGAGGAGTCGAAGAAGCCACCGCGAACTGCGCCGTCGTCGCCAACGCTGTGCCACGCCGATGTCGTGGCCCGCTGCAAGCCTGAGCGACAACCCGAACTCCTCCACCATGGGATTGTCACCCGCAAGCCACACACACGATCGTCGATCCCCCTGTCTCAATGGCGCATTAGCAGAACACTCCCGTCGCAGCGCTGATGAAAACACTGATCCTGGCCACTCTGCGTGGGGGCCTCGCCTCACCCACCGCCTCGCACTCCTCCGCCGAGGACTCAGATATCAGAAGCCGCTAAAGAAGCGACACCTCCGCCCAGCCGACACCGGGGTCACCACAGCCAATGCGCGCCAACTCGAGACTTCCAACACCCATGGGTCCTCCGCACCTTCCTGCCAATACGGACCAGACGCACCTCCACAGCCGCTACGCACGGGCGACACCACCAAAACAATCACCACCACTGCCTAACCAAGGCGGGCCTCAGATGCGGCGCCTCCAAGGAGGGCACGACGCCAACGGCGCCGCCGTTGCACGTCCAAGGATGGACAAGGTTCTCACCCTCAAGAGCCCCGTGCAGCAGGAAACATGGTGCCTCACAATGGTGCCCCAGCGGGAAGAACGACGCCACAAGAGCGCCGCCACCATCACCACCGACAAAACGTCAATGAAGGCTTTCGCCCGTCTCAGTACCATGCTTGCCGCACGCACTTGGCCGGACAGGAGCCCGCCACCCCTCGCCTCCTCAACACCTCTACCGGAAGAAGACAAACACATCCCGAAGCACCACACGGCACCAGCAGCATGCACCAGCCATCCCCAGCCCCACCACCAAGGCGGCGCCAGAACAGTGTCGCCGTCGAGGGGAAAGAAGAGCAGCAACCACCACACCACCGCTCCAGTCGCCCATGCGCAGAACACCCCCAGCACTGTCGAATCCGAGTTGCAAACCCGAAGCAGGCAGAGCCGGCGGCCTCGGCCTCAGCCACCACCGACGCAGCCAAGCCGGACGCACTCCGGCCGCAGCCACGCCAGCCACCACCAGTCAGAGCCGGCCGCAACACGCCGGCCTCAGCCCAGTGCCGC
>CM014278.1:88511220-88542028 GCA_004135705.1 Alloteropsis semialata | reverse complement strand
AAAGGGCGCATAATCATCAATACAAATCTTTTGTTCACCTGCAACTTCTTGCAAATCGCCCATTTCGTCAGTCTGTATAAGTCCCATAGGGCATTCTTGCTGCATTGATGCCTCAAACATGGAACTAGCTGTGTTTGAATCATCTTGGGCTTCACTAGAGGAAAATGGAATACCATCATGAACTTCATTGGTAGATGGCAAGTCGCTGCTGTCCACTTTTGGTGAAAGACTGATGGAATCACCAGTAGGAACCTTTTGTTCAACTGAACTTTCTTGCAAATTGCTTCTGTTCTCAGCCAATAAAAGGCTCATAGGATGTTCTTGCTGCATTGATGCCTCCAAATTAGCACTAACTGTATTCTGGAGGTTATTATGATAATCTTCATCAGTACCTTCAAATAGCTTAGGTTCTAGTGAACTTTGCAAAGATATTGGTGAAGATATGATGCAAGATGAATCGGCCTCTTTAATATTCTTGTCTGCCATCTTTTCAAGCCGCAACTCAACAATTTGTCACTAACCGAAGAACAAACATTGAAGACGAAAATCAGGATGGAACAAAACAGTTGATTTTACCAAAATAAATGCTAGATATGTGAACAGCAAGAAGCTTGCATTTCATCAATATGAATCTGAAATGTCAATTTGTTCATCAAACTGATACAGAATCTGAATTATAGTACAGTATCACTGAATAAGTATACTTCATCTATGAAGCAGTTCAGAAAAGAACATTTTGGAATGATCAGAATTCAGAACATGATTAAATTTTGTCCATGGAGCATAATCATCTTAATAAGCCACAAACCACTGACCTGATTATTTGTCCTTGGCTCAAAAATTAGTATTCGATTTCTGAGATCTGGGAACATATAAATACCCCCGCAGTATTTTTGTCATGACAGGGAAGCGAACCCCATGTCAAACACAAGAACCAAAAGAACATCACAAAAGGACACAAAAACTTTATGAAACAAATAATCAGAAAAATCAAATAAAGCGAAGGCAGTCTACAATACATGAAGTACATAAAAGGCTGCATGAATCAGAAAATAAATCATAATATGGATACAAAAGCATAATCTGAAACTTACTCAAGACACTCGTACGTGTATGTTTCTATCGCAGGAGGATACTAAAGCTAGGACAAGGGACTTTGGCAATGTATGCATGATGTTTCAGGGAGAAGCCTGGAGGCAGGGCAGAGACTTGAAGCGGTGGAGAGCCATTTGGGAGGGGGGAATACTCATATAATAATCACAGGAGAAGACTTGGACTCATTCCCTAATCTAATTACTTATTTTGATTTCTTTCTGTAGTTTATTCTTTATATTTTTTTTTATATTGGTGCTATTGGCACAAGCTGTTAGCCTAAGGAATCGTGTGCCATCATGAAGCAGGAACAGCTGTATAGGCAAATATTCAGATATGACCTCATGATAGCTAGAAATTGTAAAGAAGGTTACGCGTCAAACTGAACGTTCACTGACAACTGGACCTTAAAGATATTCCAGAATTGCACATATCTTCAATATAATCTTCAGCTGTCTTCTCAATTTTCTGCATAGGTTGCTGGGCTCATGTAAGTATTTAACTGATCTGACTGGGATACATCAAGATCTCATTGAGTCAGTCTGTGCATCATTTTTAAAAAAAATCAGGGCAAATGAATTTCTTGTAGTTACCGACATGATAGCAATCAGCACAGAGGTGCAACTGTGCAGTGAAACAACATTTACATGGTCTACAATCTCCCATGGAAATTGTAATAATAGATTTTAAATGCAAAGTTCCTTGTTGCACATAGGTGGGAATATTTTGATTTTGTGCAACAACCAACCACTCCAAAATAGTAAGCCATGTAAGAATGATTCAATATTTTCTTGTTCACAAACAAAAATATATGCTCTGGCGACTGCCTGTAAGAAAAGTCAACTAGACATGAGCATAAATTCAAAGACATTACCCAGAACAGTAACGTGTGTCCAAAAAACTTCTCGAATTCTTGTTTCATTAGGGCTACTATGTCATCCCAACTGAGCTAACACCCACATCT
This sequence comes from Alloteropsis semialata, assembly GCA_004135705.1. Classification (NCBI taxonomy): domain Eukaryota; kingdom Viridiplantae; phylum Streptophyta; class Magnoliopsida; order Poales; family Poaceae; genus Alloteropsis; species Alloteropsis semialata. The sequence continues at coordinate 88,539,972 of CM014278.1, read as the reverse complement.
TTTCGCAATCCTTTTGCTTCCATGTCTGATCTCAGCTGTTCACAGTCACTCCATTTGCCAGCTGAAGCATAGATATTCGATAGCATGACATAAGATCTTGACTTGCCATGCTCAGATGCAATGAGCAGTTTCCCTACAGACTCGCCAATTTTAGAATTGCCATGGAATCTGCATGCTCCAAGTAACGATTCAAGCAAGTTATCTGATGGCCTGAATGGCATTGACCTGACAATATCATATGCCTCATCTAAGTGGCCAGTTCGACCCAATAGATCAACCATGCAAGCATAATGCTCCATTCGTGGTATAATGCTATAGTCTGCCTGTAGTGATTTGAACAATGCTTTTCCTTGCTCTACAAAACCGCTATGACTACAGGCCGATAAGATACTAACAAAAGTTACGTCATCTGGATCCACTCCTGAATCTATCATCACCGAGAAAAGATCAAGGGCAGCTTCACCATTGCCATGCATACTGTATGCGTTGATCATTGCACCCCAAGTGATTGAATCTTTCTCCACTGAGCTATCAAAGAGCTCCCTTGCAAACGATATGCTTCCGCACCTTGAATGCATGTCAATAAGAGCATTGAGAACCAAAACCTTTGTGCTAAAACCCTTCTGAAGAATGACAGCCATAACACATGCAGCGAAATCTGCATTTCCAAGCTGTGAGCATGCTGAGATGAGTGCCAGCATGGTTACTGCATCAGGTTTGACATTAAGGAAGAGCATTTGCTTAAAGAAATCAACTACCATACCAGCCTGATTGCATTGAACACATGCAGATAAGAAGGCATTCCATAATATAATATTTCTGTCACCAACCAAACGGAAAATTTTGCTGCAGTATTCTATATTGCTGAACCTACTATACATACCAATTTCTGATGTGAATAGGGGTGTTTCAAGCCTCATGAAATTTCTTACTGCATAGCTGTGTATAGACTTCCCTTGCAGCTGGCTCTGACAAACAGGCAACAAATTCAGTAAGGTTACAAGATTCGGTTTCACATCACTCTTGACCATTTGGTAAAATAAAGGTAGTATCTTCTCAGGTATGCTGTTTTTGAGATATCCACTCATCAGAGCATTGTAAGTGATTGTATTTGTAGAACAACAACTGTCAAAAAGTTGCTGGCCTGCTTCAACAATACCACAGTTGGTGTACATGGTAATGAGGGCATTTGTAAGAGAAACATCTGAAATACATCCACTTTTGATTGCGAGAGAATGGACTGATTCTCCAACTGTGGCATCGTTGGACACTGAAAGACTGCTGATAACACCAATCAGAGTTACTAGATCAAACTGCACTTCTTCATGGCACATCTGAGAGAATAGTATTAGAGAAGCTTTTGAATCTCCTATTTCAGCAAAACCAGATATCATAGTGTTCCAAGATATTAACAACCGTACTTCCATTTTCTGGAATAATCTATAGGAAGTGGATATATCTCCGCAGTCAGCATACATAGCTAGGAGTGCATTCATTATGCTCTGGTTCGATTCAAATCTATTTCTTACAGCATATGCATGTATTGACTTTGCCATGTGCAAATCTTTTGTGTGTCTACATCCAGAGATCACATTAATGACAGCTGTTGCATCTGGAGCTACACCGTCGATCTGCATCTTGCAGAACGTATCGAGAGCCATATTCCATTCGTTGTTCACAAGGTATCCAGAAATCATAGAGTTCCACATGAGATTGTTCTTCTCAGTAAAATGACAGAAAAGAAGCACAGCTGAATCCAATTTCCCAACCTTGGAATACATGGAAACAAGAACACTGACAACAGAAATCTGCTCTGCAAGGCCAAACTTGATAATCATACCATGCACAGACTCGCCATGGTTTATACCAAGGAAATCATAGCAAGATGGAAGGACAGACACCACTGTGACCAGATTAGGTCCTACACCTGCACAATGCATCAATCTGAAGACCTCAAAAGCTTCCTTCCAGTTGCCGTGCTGCATGTATGCTGATATCATGGAATTGAAAGATACCAAATCTTTCACAGGTTGCAGATCAAAAACCAATCGAGACGAGGAAAGATCATCAAATGCAGTATACATTGAGATGAATGCAGATGTAAGGGATTCATCAGCTGTCACCCCATATTTAAATGCCAATGCATGGAGCGAACCACCGACATCCTTTGCTTTGACACCACCGCACATACCAATGATGCCAACAAGTGTGCTAGCATTCAACCTCATTCCACCCTGCTGCATCTCCTGCAACGCCTCAACAGCTTCTTGGAAGCACCCATTGAGCGAGTACCCTGAGACCATCGCGTTCCAAGAAATTAAGTCCCTCTGCACCATGCCATCAAAGACTCTCCTTGACACATCAATTTGGCCAGCCTTAGCATACATATCAAGGAGCGCAGTCTGCACGCCAACATTGCTCCCATGCCCTGTGCGCAGAACCCTGCAGTGCACCTCCCTCCCCAGTCGAAGGCAAGACACAGCCGTGCAAGCCTTGATGACCAGAGGGAACGTGAAGTTGTCGGACCCAAAGCCACACAGCTCCCTGTAAAGATCAAGAAGCTCTCGGTGGAACCCATGGTCCGAGAAGCAGCGGACCGCGAGATTCAGCGAGTAAACCGCGGGGCGACCGCGGTAGGCTTCGGCGAAAAGCGACGCCGCGGCCGCGGGATTCCCTAAAGAAAGATACCTCTCCACCAGGCCCATGACGATAGAGGTGTCCCGGATCGCGCCCGCGACGGCGAGCCGCGCGTGGAGCGCTCTGAGGCATTTCAGCGAACAGTTGCTGTGCAGGAGCCCGGTGAGGGTCTCGAGGGGTCGAGCCTCACTCGTCGGAGCTGAGGAGGCGAAGGATCTGATGCGGGTTTGCTTCGATTGGTGCCGGATCCATGTGACCTTGAAGAATCTGGAGAGAATGACGCAGTGAGTGGCCATCAGGCCATGCCATGGAGAAGCGCAGAGAAGGGGCGTTGGTCTGCGTAGGCGGGAAGCCTATTTCTATTTGTTTCTGGGTTCAGTGGCCCCGGTAAATAAAGAGGATAAAGATGGCATTTATTTGAACTTTGAAGTTACTATAGTCCGTACCTCGTTTGAAATGTTAAGAGGACGTTCGGCTGGTAGAATGAATAGTGCTCGGCTGGTAGAATGAATAGTATTGTGTGAGAGGAAATAAGCCGAAACTTGCCAGCCGAGCACTGTTCAACATGCCAGCCGAACAGGCCCTAAAACTTCTGAGGAACTGCATCGTCTACATGCTCTGTAATTTTTTATGAAATTCATAATTTTCAAAAATATTCCTAAAAATAGGGGGAAAATAAGGTGGCAGTAACTGTGCTATATATTCCTAAAAATAGGGAGAAAATAAGGTGGCAGTAACTGTGCTATCCTAGCAGCAGGATCAGTTGCGTAGTTGAGAATTAAGGTGATTAGGAACTTATGCGAATGATGAGAAATTGTTAAAAGAATTAAAATCCAGCAGTTCCATCGATTAAACCTGAAGGCAAATGACTCGTTGTCATTCTAGCTTTATTTTTTAAATTTTCAAAAAAAAGTATGATCGTTCGACAGCAAGTGACAAGAGTGACACGGACACAGACAAGACAGTTGGGCAACAAAAATAGTTTGAGAATTGGAAATCTGGACCGACTCTCATCATGTGGCGAACATGGACATTTCACTTGCAAATTTAATGCTACTAGTTGTCCCAAAGCCGCAGGAAAGAAACTTTACATTCATAAGGTCAACCAATCCAATACATATATCTACCAAGTAAAGAGTAGTAGCCTATTATACGAGAGTGAGGCACTAAAAAGCACTACTGATAAGGACTCCAAAACACACACATACAAATAACAAGAACTTAATCTGCCAAAATGCCGCTACTAACTGCTCCAGTACTCATAAATTACTAAACCACTAATAAGTAATAACTACTCTTCGACATTCGGATTGAAGTATCTTGGATTCCAGCAGCTTTTGTGGCTGAAGAGAAATTTTGAGACTCGCCCCAATCATCTTAGCAGCTTCTTTTAGGATAGTCATCTGAACTCTTGAAACGGACAAAGCAAGGTCCTGGTAATTTACTTGATTATTCATCGCAGTAGCAGGATGTTCTGCTTAATCTCCTTTTCTTGCGTGCTCTAGTTGATTCTGCTTCAACTTCCGCCTCATCATCAGCAAAATTCTGATCAGAGACCTCTGGAGAGGGAGAAAAATATAAAATTGGCATTAGAAACAAGTTTTCTTCATGATACTGCTCCTGAGCAGTGCTAGTTGAGTTCAGCGCCATAATATATGTCGGAAAGAAACAGAAACAAAAATTCTCGGAGCATAAACACAATAGATCTGTTTTGTTATCCATCTCTTCTATAAACTATATTAGTGTTAATAAACATATTAATGAATTTTATGGCACCAGTTGTCAAATCTCAGTGTAATATATAACCATCATAGATGGACTGCATTAAATTGTGAACTAGCTGCATAGCTAATTAGGACACCTTATATCTGAGCTGTGATACTTAGCATTCTACTGAAATGAACCAATGAGATGAAAATCAAGTTAGTCTTAATTCAAAAAAGAAAATCAAGTTAGCTACCTGTACTTTCATCAAGAAGTTGTTTGTCTCCTTTACAAGCGTCCCATTCCCTTCCATGAGACACTGAAAGCCTCTCCCGGTTTGTCTGAGTACCTGATTCATGATCGCCCACTGAAGTCTCCAGCCCATCACTTTGGGCATTGCTACCGCAGTCACGTGGCCTGAAATGCTGGATCCAGGGATTTGCAGGCAGGCGGCATTTGGTCCCACTTTGCACACGAGGATTAGTCTTCTCATACTTGATGTACTCCCACACACCCCTGTGGAGAACCTTGAAGCCATTGCCATTTGCATTGTGCGGATGGTGTACGTGATTGTATAGTTGATCAACGAAAGAAGCTTCCATAGAGCTTATGTACAGCATGTGTCTCTCATCTGTCCACCCAGCTGACATTGTGTCTAGAACTCGATTCCCCTGTCAAAGAATCAATTAAAAATTTTATTACTGTGTATAGGAATTTGCCAATAAAATGATATATAAAAATATCCAAAAATCATGATATAGAAAGCAGTACTGTTTCTTTGACTGAAATCATGTGCAGAGCACGATAAGTATATTATTATCATTTTAAAAACGGGATTAGTCCTAAAAGGGATATTTCCTTGATTCAGACAAACAGTTCGTGCAGCTAGTGAATATCATTTTTGACCTGGAAATGAGCATGCTATTGCTATGCAACAACAGTCAACAATTGGTACAGTTATTTATTTTTAGAGTTATAAGGGTTGATGTCCTAGTCCCGCATTGCAAAGGATCAAAAAAAACGTTTACAGCACTCAACAATAGATAGCAAACTGCACACAAACTCATATGCCTCTAGCAGGTCTCATTGTCCATTGCTTCGACACCTGCGTATACCGAACAACAGTTTGCAATCATCCTACCAAGCTCGATTCCTAAGATCATTTTTAAGAGAAAGGGGTCGTGAAATTACGAACACAACAGTTAAGAAGACAGTAAGGAAATTACAGGAACTGAAGAACTAACACGATATGCCATGGGGAAAAAAAACTCTCTCTTAGTACCTTGGCAATGCCACCGGCAGTTGGCTCGGCGTTAATGGGTCGATTCAACGACACATCCCTCATTGGATTCTTTGAATCAGACAAAGGAACAAACAAGGGATGTGAATTCCTCCTAAAACTTTATCCGATCAAAAGTGTTGTGTTCCCTGTTTACCCGATGAACAGAAACATTATTCCCCTTTAAGAAATTGTAAGCAAAGCTGCAGAAACACAGAAGATCAACAAAGAAGAAAAACCGGTGCGAAAAAAGCTGCAATTTCCTACACACCGGATGGTAATGGATCGGGGAGAGAGCTACAGAAGATTAACAACACACCTAGAAGCCAGAAGACAAAGATAAAAACGACCGAATTCCGCGGAATTCAAGTGGCCTCTTGCCCGCACCCCCAGAAAATCAAACCACCTCGGAAAGCAGATCAAGGAAGCTCCTGGATTTGGCTCAGGCTATGGATAAACGCGGAGAGAGGACGAAAGGGGACACAGAGAGTCATACAGCCGCGGCGGAGAGAATGGCCATTGAGACGCAATGACAAATAAAGAAAGGATTAAAAGAGATCGGCGCCCGGCCAGACACCCTCTGGATGGGGAGCTTTACGCCTACGTGCCGGCGCTTTTCCACATGGCGGGCCGACACGTGGCGGTGCGGGGGAAAATATCTGGCCTCAGATATTTGTTGGCCGCTCTTGCCGCCAGCAAAGGGTAAAGGGGAGCGAGAAAGATCTGCACCAGCACCTGGGACTCTGCGAGGGACCCGCCGCCGCCGCCGCAGCCGGGAGAAGACTCGAGTGGACGAAGCAATGGTCGCAGCCGCGCAGGCAGGCATGCGAAGGGATCGTCACAGCCTGCAGTTGTAGTTATCTTCAGCTCCTGTCGTGTCTTGCTGCCGTATGACACTGAATAATCTGGGATGCTCGGCCGTGTTCGGATGGAAAGATCAAAAAAATTGTTAAGAAATTTTGCATACATGAAGTACTAAATGAAGTCTATTTACAAAATCTTTTTACAGATGAGTGCAACTTTGCGCGACGAATCTAACGAGCCTAATTAATCTATGATTTGCTACAGTAATGCTACAGTAATTATCCTCTAATCGTGTGATCAAAGGCCTCATTAGATTCGTCTCGCGAATTTGACAGGGTTGTGGAGGTAGTTTTGTAAACTGACTTTATTTAATATCCCTAATTAGTGGTCAAAGTAAGGTGCAAAAAATTTGTCCCCCAATCTGAACACGGCCATGTGTTATCCTATAGGCTAAATAAATCACCAGATGATTCTGAGGCAATACAAATCTGAAGTTGGGGGAAAAAAATGTTCTGATGCTTTGTTCAGTTGCACGGTTGCACCAATGAAGCTGGCTTCTTTCAGCTTAGATGTAACATCAGAGCACACAACCAGGATGCCAGATAATGTATATAGTGCCAGACGGCCAGTACAAACAGAAAGGACAATTATTGAGACGGCAAGAATCTGAGGGGAAAATATCTCACGGCCAAAGTCCAATCACCTTTGGTAACTGCAACTTGGCAAATATACTATGCGCAACAAAGAGCAACGGCACACAGCTTCGAGATTATCTATGTTCCTATCTGTTCTTTTTCCTGGCACACAAACCTCGAATATGTCCGATGAATGGTACACAGCACCTCTCGTAATAAAGTTCAGTCAATGGACTGGCTGACCCGGCTTACCTGAAGCGCACAATGGACAACTCTGCCCACGTGGGATGGATTATAGAAGTCACCATCCGAGAGTTCTACAGGATAATATCTATATGAGATCTCTTTTTCGCTTTTCCTTTCGCCAAGGTCTAAACAATTGGTCGTTTTACATATATATCGCTTTTTCCCAAAATGATATCTACTACTGTCACAATTCAACTCTAGGGAATTGTCGAAGGACCATTTGAGGGGGGTCCTTCCAACATGGCCAGTCGGTGGGTTCCCACGAAAGAGGCGATAGGATGACAAACCAAGTGGGAGCCTGAACTACAACTAGGATGCCACCGGAACTTCTTCGGTTTGCAGGCTTTTCTGGCTCCTGAGGGAGAGCCTGCTATAATCCTGAAAGCAGCAGATGTTAAATCATTAGCTACAAAAATGTATCATATGGAAATGATCCAACAACTCAGCAATCTGATGCTTTTATGTACAAACATGGTGTGTATTTTACCTGCAAGATAGACTGGGCGCAAAGCTTCCCAGATAAAACTGCACCTTCCATGGAAGCCAAGTATTTCTGCTTTGTGTAATCGCCAGCCAGATAGAACCCTTCGATAGGTGACCTTTGGAGAGGTCGGCAAGGTTCACAGTTTGGGACAGTTTTGTAAACCGATCTGTCAAAGAAAGACAAAATATGAACATAAGGAAACAGCACATAAAGCTACCAGTGCTAGAGCTAGAGCTACTTATGATTATCTATCAGGACGGGTCTTTGGAAACTATCTTCACCTCGGCGTCTTCACCACATGATACTTAAGAATCTTCGCTTTGCTCTGATCGGCAGCAATTTCATCAGGAAAGAGCTTGGCTAGCTCTTCCATAGTTGCATCAATGATTTCAGTGTCACTTCGACCAATCCATTCCTCAGCAGGAGCAAAGACCAACTCCAGCATCGAACGATTTGGATCATAGTATTCCTGTAGGAAAGAAAAAATATGAGTGTGTGTTCATAGTCCTTCGCTACCTACCATATCATGATTCGTCACGCAGCATCCACTTACACATTCGCAATGACTAAATTCCTACACTTTAATACATCTAGCGAAGGTGGCTAAAATTCGTAATGTGCAAGATATCTATATTTCCACTTAATAATGAATTTCTTCTAAATCACATGAGCTGTAGGACCGTTTATTGTAGTTAATAAAGTAAAAAGGTCACAGAGCCCGTAGAAACAATGACGATATCACAGCTAATGCATTACTATGCTAGTTTTGTAGAATACTGATAAGATCCTCAAGTTGGTACCTTGCAGGTTACTGACATGTCTGCATAGACACTTAAAAGTGAACTCCTGAAAAGAAAATAAGCAAGATCAATACAGGGGGCATATGGTATTTACGAAAATGGACATTCACACATGCACTGTAGGATGTGTGCAACCTAAATAGCATATGAAATATATTAATAGATAATTATCATATTAATAGATAATGATAATCAAGATATACTGCACAAAAAATGCATGAACCACAGGAATATGGCCAGGAGACATACCTGCTGAAAAGAAGGTGGTTATATGTGTTTTTCAGTTTTCTGTCAAACCTGAGGTATTGAAAACAACAGAAAATTCTCAGCAAAGCTTCAGAAATGGCTAAAGGCACAGAAGCATAACCACATGAGGCAATGAAGACATTTCCAATTCAGAATCAAATATTTTAATCAACCAACCATATATGAACATTGATAACAGGAACTCCCACCAACTTCTCCAGCTTCTTGAAATATGAAATTTCACTCCACTCTTGAGGTACAAGAAGCTTGAAGATATCAACTAAATACAAAGACCAGTCAGTTGAATTGATTAGCTGCACAGAAGACAAGGTTTATTGGAAATAAATCACACCTGGTGCTGCACAAACATAAGCATCTCCAGTTATTTGAGTTCCATCGGTAAGTGCAAAGTGTTTTACAGTTCCATCAGGATTCAGCTCTATCTTTTTAATACGAGAATTGAGGCGGACCTCACCACCCCTAGACCGAATGTGATCAACAATAGGCATGCATAGCCTTTCAGGTGGATTACCATCCAAGAACGCCATTTTGGAACCATGCTTCTCCTGAACAAATACAAAGTAATCTTTAAAAAAATGCATGCTATCTTAATGGTGCAAATGCACATTAGCATTTTTCTCAGGTAACAAAGAATACAGACAAGAAAGGGAGAACCAACACGTGTAAGCTATTTCTCCAAACAGAATAGGCAATTAATATATTACACAATCACACAGAGCAATAACAGCTGTACCTGAAGAAATCGGTTCAAAGCAATCAAAATGCACTGCATGGATAGCTCATCAGGATTTATGAAATTGAGTGCCTTGGACATTGCAATGAAAACCTCATCATTCACTCGATCAGGAACACCCTGTGCTGATCAAATAATTGTATCAGGCATCACATGGCTCCATAAGAAAAATAGAAAGATATATTACCATCTGTATTCCAAATGACAAAAATGAAACCAAATTTGAAAAATGCTGCATATGTATATCAGTTAGCAAAGAAACTCTTATGTGCTCCTGTGCTTCTTCTTCTTTTTCATTTTTGGTACATTGCTGAACTTAAAAGAATGAACAGTGCTGGACTTTAACTGAAAAAGTAGAAAAGTTAATGCATCTATAACATTGCTACGAAATATGAGATAAGAACTTGAGCGTATGAAGCATTTTCGTTTATGGAGCTACTTAGCTTCTTCAGGAAGATATGAAAAGAAAAGGAAACAACTCAATGGCAGACTCAAGCTCTCTAGTATTGATGAGATGGCAGAATGTCTAGTACACAGAGGCTAGTCTAATCAACACATACTCGTACCTGCTTTTTCATCCACTCTGAAACCGTTAAGCCATCTTGAGCTTCAACGTAAGGTTGACCACCAACCATCGCTGGCAAAAGTCCAATAGCAAACTTCACTTTCTCCGGCCAGGTAAGCATTTCATTGTTTCTCAGTATGGCCCATATTCCTGTTAAAAGTACAATGGTGAATCGTAGTACAGCATCAGTTTGAAGAGTTAAGCTGAATGGTAATGATGTAGTATTATTGCTTGCAACTGATAAACCTTCTAATACCATCGATATATCAGCAAAATGAGATAACCAAGATTAGACCGCATTTCTGGATACTTTAGGAAATCTATTGCAACAACTCCGACGTTATGTATAACCTTACCATTTACAGGTGCTGGCAAAGTTTCTGGGAAATCAAACCGGCTGAATTCTCCTGGCTTGTTCGGCATGGCAAATATCATGGAGTGTTCTTTCCATTGCAAACGATCCTCAATACCAAGCTCACCAAACAAATTCTGTATGTTGGGATAAGCTCCAACTTAAACCAAAAATACATGGTTACATACACGCACATAGTTCATATATGCTAGGAAGGAATGGTAGCAATCCGTGCTATTGTGAACAGAAGAACATATAAATATTGTGTTATGGATACTATGGTGTATCAGTGTATGGCTCAACATGGTTTAAGTAACATTACAACATGTACTGTTGTATGCTTTAGAAGTCTGCAGAGTTTTCAGGCTATTTTGGCGTTATTAATAATTTAATAAAAATCCTTTCTCAATAATAATTTTGCACAAATATTTACAGATAATCCTTAAGAGAAATTCCTGCGACATAATGAAAAATAAAAGCACGATAGACACAAGGAACCTGGTTTAGAAGTTTGTATGATGGTGTACCTTAACAGTTTGTTAACATGTGTACATTAACTGTATGTTTCTAATAGAAATAATCTTGAAAATCAAATACCGCAAAGAGAACCTCGAGGACCAGTAATTGTAACTTACAGAAGATATGAAGCCCGGTCTCGTACCAATCTCCATCTTCATCCTTCCAAGCAGCTATCTGTTCAATGAATAAAAGAAAATTATCAAAAAAGAAACAAATGATGAAAACAGTGAATTCAAGCAATTCAGAGAGTGGTAAACAATCATGTAAGCATCTATCAGACCTTTCCACCCAAAACATCTCTTGCCTCAAGCAATATGGGTTGATGGCCGGCATCTGCCAAATATTTTGCCGTTGATAGACCAGCCAATCCTGCAGATGCCACAAATGAATAAAGTTAAAAGTCAATCATGGTTGCCTTTGAAGTAACTATTTAAAAAAATGTGAAACATTAATCATGAATTACATCGGACCTGCCCCAGCAATCACGACCTGTAATGGTTTACTGGGGCGTTCGCTGTTTCTAAAAAATGTAGAGAGCTGTCCAGCCTCCAAATAATTTATTGTGCTTTCTAGTGGAGGCCTTGGAAAATCCTTGCAGACAATCTGCAGAAAAGCTAGTCAATTACATTTTCACAAGAGATGACATGAAAACATGGAAAATGCGAATAAAAAGCTGGACCTGCAAAGCAGCATGTCTACGGTGTGACCTTCGTCCTTTATTCCTCAAGACAAGAGATTTCACGGCGAAGCCCGCATGGTGGCTGCTTGCAAAGCATCTCTGAGTAGGAAGTTGCCCCGCAAAAGATCTTGCTTGGTTCACTCCAGTAATGTTCATAGACGACAGGCAGCCAGTATCCATGCCGAACCAGCTCTTTATAGATTGAAGTCAGCTCTGCTTCCACCAATACACAGAGGCAGACTACTGCATAACCAAGAGCAGCCGTAAGACTCACACAGTTCATGAGATCCTTTCTTAGGGGCATCCTCCAAGTATCGTAAGTAAATTTAACCAAGTTGATAAATACTAATAACAAAGCTACTGTCTGCTGAGAGCAACTAATAAATTAGCAACAATGCAAAGAAATAGGAAACAATTGCATAAAGTGTAAGCACAGCAGTTTAGGATTAAACTTCAACCATGTCTCTCTATACTACAAAGTGTAAGGCATACTAAACATTCTCTACCAGAACAATTGCAGCCTACTTTTAGTTAAAAAAAACATTGCAGCCTACTTTTAGTTCAAAAAAGCGAAACAATTGCAGCCTACTCCATGTAAGTTGTAACTGCCAATTCCCAAACCAATCACAAATTACAGGTGATTTCAAAGTACAAACCCTAAGAAATCCCCCATTTCTACAGCACGGTAATATTTTCCGCTGCCGGTAGGACGAGAGCCACTCAGCCACCGACCCGCCCCGTCCCCACGAGGAACCGGATCGCGCCTGAACAAGCAGGGAGACTCGTTTCTGGGAAGATGCGGAGGGGACTCACCTGAGGAGAGGAGAAGAGAGGGAGGGGAGGCAACGGAGGCGGGCTAGGCGAGGCGGGGCAGTGGCTAGCGCGTAGCGTAGCGGCGTGGAGGCGGGGGAGCCCAGGTGGGAGGAATTCGTGTCGTGCGTGCGTGGGCGATGATAAGGGGAGGAGGAGGCGGCCTCCGCATTTGGTTGGGGCGGTGGAAAGAAAGGGACAAGAGGGCACGACGAGGCGGGAGGAGGATGTGGTGGAGGAGGATGCCTTTTGGCGCCTGGTGCGCTCTACGTTTCCGTGGTATATACCGCCACGTCACTTTCTCTTCATTCCTATTTTTGTTTAGTCGTCGTTCGTGCGGGCAAAGCCCGAAATCGCCAACGCAATTAATCTTGATTACCGATGTTTTTATACCTCTCTGGTTTTTTTACATGTCTTATTAGTTTTGTCCTAAGTCAAAATAATTTAACTTTGACCAAGTTTATACAAAAATATAAAAACATGTACAATAACAAATTTGTTTTGTTGAGTTCACCATAGAGTATATTTTCATAGTACATATGATTGATATTGTAAATGATATTATATTTTTCTATAAGTTTGGTCAAAGTTGTATAACTTTGACTTAAAGACAAAGCTAATACTACATGTATTAAAAAACGGAGGGAGTACTAGGTTTGTTTCAAATCAAAGGTATAAAACTTTAGCCAAATTTATAAAAAATATAATAATATTTACAATATCAATTATATATACTTTCAAATATATCATATGGTGGTTATTCAAAAAATATATCATATGGTGGATCTAACGAAACAAATTTAATATTGTAGATGTCGTTATATTTTTTATAAATTTAATCAAAATTAGATAATTTTTATTTAGGACAAAACTAATACGTCATATAAAAAACCGGAGGGAGTAGTTCTTCTCAAATTGTAATATCCAGATATAGGATACCATAACGGGGTTCTTGGTTTATAGGATACCATCAGGGTTCTGTAATATTTGGTTTAGAGTTGAGATCAATAATTGGCATTGTACTTGCTCGCTAGATAGCATTGTTGATTTGGGATGTTGCCCAACTATAGAGGCATGGCTCGCTGGTTGCTAACAAGGACATGGAGTGCTGTTGATTGTTCATGTATGCATTTTCTTTGCTCCAAAATTTTGTTTTCTGGTATGTTTAGACGCACTGGTCCTCTAACTTGTTTGTACTACTACTGAGTATTGTTTTAGACGGAAGTCAATGCAAGCTGGCAGGATCTCGTTTTTCACTAATCCTCCCTAGTTAGCTAGAGCGGAGGGAAGCAAATAATAACAAGCAAACTTGTTTTGTAATTGCTGCGAGAACCAAACAGGCGAGCAAAATAGTATGAAACATTGAAATTGAAACAAACATCATATGAGCTATTTTCTTAGGGGGGCTCTAAATAAGCCACTACTCCAAATTTAGAGACTTCGGGTTAAAAACAAACACCATGGCTAGATTTAGGCCTCTACTTAGAAAATAGGGAGTCCTCGAAATTTAGATGGAAGCAAATTTAGAGCCACTACTCCAAATAGCCCTCTACTTCAGCCTTTAAAATAGGGAGTCCTCCAAATTCTCTCCCACACTCCTAGATTTAGGGTGTCTCCAGAGAGCCCGCCGCTATTCTAAAAGTAGACACTAATATGTGGGCCAGTGCAAAGTAAACAATTGTTTATAGGGTATTGCTAGAGTTGAGAGGAAAAAAACCAAGTCTACAGAAAAATAGAGTCAACTCCTACTTAGAAAAATATATGGTTTGTTTAGAGAGGCTGGAGTCGCTCTTCGGTCCTTATAAGCAGATATTAGGGGGTGGGAGCCCCCCTTGTTGCCCAAGTTATTTTCAAGTCAGAAGTGGTATCGTGCCGGCTGATCAAACCGCTATAAAGTAGGTCAGCTACTGTTTCAAAGCGTGACATTTCAGGATACAAATATAATTCAAAGAATGAAACATAAAACTACAATATGGGACGTGGAGCTTAATTATTATTATTCATTTGCATCGATCATGCAATCGGAACTAATTTATTTAAGGCGGGCACTTGGGATTGCAAGAAGGGCACACACCCCTGCATTCATCCAAAGTGTTGTAGCATACAGGTTGTGGTTTTACTGTCATGCAGCAGTAACACAGATGATTTGGGTCTGAGTCACACCGAGCTTTGACGCAAAATACCATTGCCACCTTGCTCTCGTCTACTACTCCCAAGTGGCTTGAGTTCGTGAGGTTCCTTGCAGTAGTTCCAACATTTGCAAGCTCCTGACGACGACCTGCATCATCAGCTTGTGTATTCAACAGCGAGTATTAATTAAGTATATATACATATATATATATCTACAAACCAACATTCAATGATCAGTAAACTTACATTGTACTACGGGCGACGAAATGAGCAACAAGAGCATGACCATTGCGCACGCCAAGCCTCTATAGTACATGTCCCTCGTACTCATATTAGATATCTTTGATTTTGTGCAGGAGTCAGGCTGTTAGCAAAGTGAGAATTAGTTGACTGCAAATAAGAGTTGCGGCCTCTATTGCATGATTTATATACACACGCACGAGTAGTAATGCATGGAAAGACTTCAAATGTGGAACCGAATCGGTCTAGTTTAATTTGTTGCGTATGTAGGGTAAGTTCTATGGAGAGAAGGATAGCCCTGCATACGTGGAGAAAGTCTCGCTCGATCTCAGATGCTTTACCGACAACAACGTCGAGAGTTTAGAACGAAAAAAAGAAACTTCAGCTACCGGTTTGAAAAGCTTAAGAAAATCTCTATATATAACTTTCAGCTTATTTTGTAGAGATGTTGCGGCCACACGCATTGGGAAGTTTATGTTTTGATTGACGTGCCCTTTTGAAGGACCGAAATGGACGACCAGAGAGTGAATGGGGATCTTTAAAATTCTGGAGAGAGACAAGGTCTATATCCCGATTACAACCGCAGACATATTTCTCATCTAATCGTCAAGAGGACACTAGTCAACTCGTGATAAGCTCATCACAGAAACAATTAAAGCGACACATAGCAATGCGGAAGCAAAAGCAAGACACAAAAAGCTTGCCCAAAATATTAAGCTAAACGCCTAAACTACTACTAACCCCTGAGTAAAAAGGCATTTAACCTAACTAAGCATGCAAAGTTTAATTAATTAAGGCTAAACAAGATTAGCAAGAAACGGTAAAGCTTAACTAACAATGCAATGATTAAATGATTAAACAGTAGAAGAAATATTTAAGAAACTAAAGCATATGAACTCCATCATTAGCTACTGTTGCTGGAAAATGACCTTAGGAATAGCCCGCCCGAGCCACGCTCACCTGGACCTGCTGCGCTCCTGGCCTGCTCGCACCCGGGGCTGCTGCTTCAGCATTTGCATGTGCTTGGGCCACGTGCAGCTCACGGTCCAGCAGCCGAGCTGGGCTTGCTGCCGAGCCGCCCACACGGGCCGCCAGCTGCCGGGCCGTGCGCTGGGCCTGTCCTCGCCTGGGCCGAAGGCGGGCGAAGCCAAACTGGGCCGCCTGCTCCTGTCGGCTTGCGGACGGGACCGCCCGCTGGGCCGCTCGGGCTAGGCTCTGCAGTCGCGCTCGCGTGCTGCGCTGGCTCTCGAGCTGCTGCTGCTGCTGCTTCGTTACCGCCGGCGAGTGAGACACAGAAGAACACACGAAGAACAAAGCAACGCGACCAAACTTGAACTCTAAATTACTTCTACCACACGCCACGGATCAACACAATCCTTGAGTCACGTGAACACAACCCCCGAGGGCTAATAGATCTAGCATGAAAATCTCGAAAAGCAAGTATTCACCACGGATTTTGAACAAGATCAAACACCCTCAATAAAGAACACATTTGGAGAAAACTCAAATTCACGTCGAATCCATGAGAGATTTGAGAGGAGATAACACCAAAGTTGCTCACAAAGGTTCTAGCAATAGAAGCCCCCAACAAATTTCGCCGGATTCGAAGCCAAACGTCAAGAGCGAAAATCCCCCCAAAAAAACTCAAAAAATATGAAAAAAAACAAATCTTGGATTCAAAGAGAAGGGAACAATTTGGCACGAAATCAACCTTTGCATTACCTCATGAGGTCCGGTTACAAGTCAAATCTTGACACACACAAACCTAGGATGACAAAAAAATCAACACAAAAATCCTCTCCTCTCTCTCTCAAACCTTGAAAAACTTCTCACATGAGCAAATGAAAAGCCAACCCCCAAGAGAGACTAGATGGATGGTTGCCCCAACAGCCACTTCTCCAATATATAGGTGCTGGTCAAAAGACCAAAACGTCCTTACATTCAGTCGACAACTCAAATACCTTTTAAGGATAAAACTGTCCAACTTTTCCTGCAGGCACCAGACGGACTCGGCTTCTTCGTAACTCCGCTTCCTCGACGCAAGCTTCGCGATAGTGCCAGGTGTCCTCCGACTTGTCATTCTCGGTTTTGAGGCCCAAACCGTAAACCTACCACCGGCCAGTTTTGAGGACCAGACCGCCAAACCTCTTGCACATCCCGCGAGGCGTGACTCACCCCCAGTTTTGAGGCCAAACTGATCAAACCCTCCTTGCACGCCACTGCATGACGTTACTCACCGATGTCGATGTGTGTCCAGCCTCCGCGAAGCCTCTCACGCCTCCAAGTCTTTCGCTCCTGCTCTCGGGCTGCCTACTCGACTCGCCTCTAGCTTGACTCGACAGACGCCGTCTCCATCCCATCATGTACCCTTGCTCTTCCGTTCACCATGTGGATCGCCCATGACTCCGCCCGAACTCTTTGGGTCCCTCAGTCCAAGCCTACTCGTTCACCCTTCACCGTCCTTGGTCCATCGGTACGAAACTTTCGCGCTTGACCTTCACTGTATGCCGTCAACCGCCATGTCGCATCCTACACCTGCACATCACAAGCCAAGAGGTACATCAAACCACACAACGATTGTCAATCACTCATCATACAAGGGTGACCACCATTGGTCCACACATTTCTTATACTTTTGTCAGGTTTTTCCCTTTGCCCTACTATTCCAAACACTACTTGTTCATTTTCCGAACTAGAGGTGGCGCCCTAGTCTTTCTCGCAACCTAAGCCATCCTGGCGGTGCTCCCATTCACAGGGTCCATCCTAGCTCTAGATTGCTTGAAAACTAGTCGTCGTTTGTCGCCACATAAACACAATATCTGTTATTTGTTGGTTTGTTAGCAAATTTGTCATCCATATATCACCATGAAAGTGTGAGAGGTATCCTTCTCAAGCTAGCATTTCGCTGAAGCTCAAGAATGTTGGAGTGTTAATGAGTTTCCACTAGTTGACCGCTTCGGATTAATTGTGGGTTGCATTGCATGTAACGACGCTTTGGTGTTTGGGCAATGGAACATACTGATACAATGAGCGTAGAGCTTTTTTTTTTTTGTCATTACATCGATCATATCGAAACTAAGATGGCGAGCACTTGGGATCGCAGGGAGGACACACGGTCCTACAATCAGCCAAAGTGTCGTAACACATGGGTTCCGGCTTGTCAGTCATGCAGCAATAGCACAATCTTTTCGGGTCACACTGAACCTTGGCGCAGAACACCAGCGCCACCTCGCTCCCGTCTATTCCCAAGTGCGTAGTAGCGTTATTGCCGCCTGTGCTTGTGGGGCTATATCCGTATGCGTGGCTTGTTGCAGTTCCAACAATTTCAAGCTCGTAAGGACGACCTGTTTGATCAGTATTGTGTTCATCAGCACAAGTATACATGCATATCTCCAACCAATTCAGTAAGCGCTTACCTTGTACTACTGCAGGCAATGCAACGACGAGGACAAAGAGTGTGGCCATCATGATGGACACCAGGCCTCCACATATGTCCAATGTGGTATTCATTTTTTTTTTGCGGGTAAAAAGAGAGCTTTGTTAACTAGGGAATAGAAGAAATGTCTTTTGCGATGAGTTCAGATACACACGCAGGTGCCTGACCCAACCAAACTGCCGAATGAACGGATCTCCTAGCTAACTGAGCGAGTTCATTTGCAACGGAGTTACACTCTCTTTTCACCAAGACTACCTTGTAGTCGACTAATAGCTGCGCCTGTTCCTTAGCTTCTGTCACCAGGAAACTGATTTCAGAACGATCCATCATCCTCTGCATGGTCTTGACAATCCGCGAGCAATCAGATTCGATGATCACCGGCTCAGACGATCATTGGGCAGCTAGCCGAAAGCCCTCTACACACGCCCGCGCTTCCGCTTCTGCCGCGTCTCTGCATCTGAAAAGGACTCGCCAAGAGGATAACAGAACACTGCCGTCGCTCCTTCGTGCTACGATGCCCACCCCTGCCTGACCTGTGTCGGGAACAAAAGAACCATCAATGTTAAATTTAATCCAACCTGGCGGGGGCGCCTCCCAGACAGCTGCAGGTTGGCACTCCCTTGCAGCCTTGCATTTTCCCTTCCCAACCCCTTGAGTCATGATCTGCGCTTTGCCCTTTACAGAGGACATTCCATCTTCCACCTGCAGCCGGTCCAAGGAATTCTGTAGAGCTAGGAGAGCATGAACAGATTCCTGTACATGTGCCGGACCAATTTGGTGTGTAATTTCATTATGAACTGACCATGCCTTCCACAACACCAATTTGACTAGGTCTCTTTGGACAATAGTGCATCTATCCAGCAACAGCAGTAGCCAGTCAGGTCCAGTGTATTCAAACTGTTCCTCATCCGGCAAAGGCCAGTGGTTACGCATCGCTTTGCGAAGACTAGATGCCCGTGGGCAAGCGACCGTGGCGTGAAAGCTAGTTTCCGGCTCTCTGTCACATAAGTTACAGATGGCACTTGGTTCCAATCTCCTAGCACATTTGGCCCTCCTTGTTGGCAAGATGTCCTTGCATAATTTCCACGCAAACACATTTACCTTAGGGGGAACCTTTCCACTCCAGATATGAGACCACAATTTCCTCTCCCCATCTGGTGCTGAACTTGTCGACTGGGTGGTATGACCATTCTCAAGCTTGAGAGCTAAATTATAAGCACTGCGAACAGTAAAGACTCCAGTTTTCTCCAAATGCCAAGCAATAAAATCCTCTGATTGCCTCTGTGGTAGCTTAATGTGTGCAATAGCTTCCACATCTAAAGGGAGGAAGATTCCAGCGAGCTTATCAAAGTCCCAATCCCTTCCATCTATGTCAAGTAATTCAGAGACCCAGCGCAGCCGGCATCGCCCTTTGCGTGTTATAACTCTGAGCGATAGTTCCCGTGGGATCCAGGGGTCGCGCCAAATACGTACTTGCGTCCCACTGCCAATCCTCCAAATAATTCCCTTTTTTAGCAGCTCGAGACCATGCATAATAGCTTGCCAAGTATTTGAGGAGTTAGAGCAGAACGCAGTATCAACCAAGCAGCCACGAGGGAAGTATCTGGCCTTAAGCAGTCGAGAGCAGAGGGTATCTGGAAATTCGATCAGACGCCACGCCTGTCTAGCAAGCATGGCCTGATTAAACAAGCGAAGATCCTTGAATCCCAAACCTCCGCAGCACTTCTTTAGAATCAGCTTTTTCCAAGCAATCCAAGCTGTCTTCCTCTTGCCATTCTCAGCCCCCCACCAAAAATCACGGATCACCGAGGTGAGATCATCACATAGCCCAAGTGGGAGTTTAAACACACTCATAATGTAAGAAGGGAGAGCTTGAGCAACTGACTTGATAAGGGTCTCCTTTGCAGCAGCCGACATGTTCCTTTCAGTGTAATCTTTCAGTCTTTTACTTAAACGCTCCTTCAGGCCTTGGAAACGTTCACCCTTCATCCTGCCTTGTGGAGTCGGGAGGCCCAAATATTTTGCATCAAAAATAGTACTCTCCACCCCCAAGATCAATTTCACCTGCTCTTGGTCTGCAGTCTGTTCCCTTCCATTGAACATGATTGAACATTTGGCCGAGTTAATTAACTGGCCAGTACATCTTGCATAAGTATCTAGAATATCTTTCACTTCAGTGGCTTGTTGTGTCGTTGCCTTAAAGAAAAGTAGTGTATCATCAGCAAACAACAGATGTGAAATTCCTGGCACTCCTCGGCAAATTTTCAGCTCCTGCAAATCTCCATCACACACCTTCTTGTTGATCAAAGCCGATAATCCATCAGCAGCAAAGAGAAACAGGTAAGGCGACAAAGGATCACCCTGACGTAGACCTCGAGTTGGATTGAACGGTGTCGACAGAACACCATTGAAGCGAACAGTGTAGCTAACCGATGTGACACAAGTCATAACTCGATCCACCCACGAACGTTGAAAGCCCAGCTTCAGTAAAACTTTGTTTAGAAAGCTCCAATCAACTCTGTCATACGCTTTGGAAAGGTCCAATTTGTACGCGCAAAACCGGCTCCTCTCATCTGCATTAGAATTAATAGCATGCAAGCACTCGAAAGCAATGATAGCATTGTCAGTGATTAAACGCCCTGGAACAAAGGCACTCTGGGACGGAGAAATAATATCTTGTAAAAGAGGGCGTAAACGATTCACTATGCATTTGGAGACAACTTTGTAGATGACATTGCAGAGACTAATGGGTCTAAAATCTTTCAAAGTCTCAGGGTGTGATACCTTAGGAATAAGCACAATGCAAGTGTTGTTGACTCCATCCGGCATATGACCTGTTTCAAAGAATTCTTGTACAGCTCTAACCACATCATCTCTGAGGGTAGCCCAATTGCGCTGGAAAAAACGGGCAGGAAACCCGTCTAATCCCGGCGCCTTTAGAGGTCCGATTTGGAACAGAGCATCCCCAATTTCTTCAGCTGTATATTGCTTGCAGAGGTTGTAGTTTGTCTCATCTGAGATGACAGGATTAAAGAGGTCGACCACCTCCTGCGGATTCACAGATTCATCTTTTGAAAAAATATCAGTAAAATAGTTATGGCCATACCTCTCATTTCTTCCTGATCTGAACACCAACTACCATCTGCTCTCTTGAGCTTCTTTATGTTGTTCTTTCTAGCCCGCCATCTCGCCTTGCGATGGAAAAATTTTGTGTTACGGTCTCCCTCCTTTAACCACGAAATCCGCGATCTTTGAAGCCACATCATTTCTTCTCTATAAAGCAACTCATCTAGCTCTTTTTTGGCTTGTAGGATAGAATCACGATTCTGTATTGGATCTTCCTGCTCCAGCCGATCCATCTCACCTTTCAGTTCCTCTATTTGTTTTGTGACATGACCAAAACTCTCTCTACTCCAGACCTTTAATTCCCTAGCAACACCTTTTAGTGTTTCTGTTAGCGCACCCAGATCACTTCCTGGATTTCTGGCTTGCCATGCTTTCTCAATGATCGAGCTTAACTCCTCCTTTCTTTCCCACATAATTTCATACCCGAAAATTCTCGGATGTGCTCCTCGGCGCACTAAAGGTTTAGTGGTCAGTAATAACACTTTGTGATCAGATTGCGGGGATGTAATGTGCTGGATAGTTGCTTCCGGGAATGCATCAGACCACTCAGTGTTAGCAACACCTCTGTCTAGTCTCACTCTAACATTCCTTAGGCCACCTTGATTATTGTTATAAGTCCAGGGGAGGCCTGAGAAGCCAAGATCATGTAAGTCACAATGACTAAGTACTTCTCTAAAATCAAGCATTTGTCGCTCAGGCCGAGGATGTTCAGAGAAATGTTCATATTGCCATAATGCTTCATTAAAGTCTCCTATCAGCATCCATGGTCCGAGCCATTCATCACATAGAGAGCGCATCAAGTTCCACATGTTAATTCTGTTTTCAGCTCTAGGTTCACCGTAGACAAAGGTACCCCGCCAAG
The DNA here is from genome assembly GCA_004135705.1 of Alloteropsis semialata. Classification (NCBI taxonomy): domain Eukaryota; kingdom Viridiplantae; phylum Streptophyta; class Magnoliopsida; order Poales; family Poaceae; genus Alloteropsis; species Alloteropsis semialata. The sequence goes on along the minus strand of CM014278.1, from coordinate 88,517,664 downwards.
GGGCTGTGTCTGGATCCTCCTTAATTAACACATCAATGTAACGATCACCCTGGGAAAGCAGGGTAACATTTATTGAATCATCCCAAAATAAAACAAGCCCTCCACTAAGACCATTACTACCAACAGATAAGCTATTTCGAAAACCTAACCTCCAGCGAAGGTTGCCACTCCTACTAGCACACATTCTAGTTTCACAAAGAAAAACAATTTTGGGGTTGTGTGACTTCACTAAGCCACATAGTTCCTGAACTGTCCGGGAATTCCCCAATCCCCGGCAGTTCCAAGCCAAAGCATTCATTGCTCCTGACGGGTCTCAACACGAGAACCCGTCAGGTTATGGGCATGAGGGTCAGATACACGGCTGCGCTTGGCAGGCGATTCTCCTTCCTTCATCTTAGTATCTTTCTCACCATCATTTCGTGCCTCAGTCATATGTTCATCCACCACCACCCCTTGCTTCTGTCGCACCTCTGCAAACTTCTCTAGCTCGGCCCCATCTTTGACCCCCTTAGCTTTCATCAAACGATCATGCATGCTCATCTGGACAAATGATGGCACTTCTTCCTTAGCACTAACTGATGCATCACTAGATCCCGCGTAGGAAAACAGGCCGGAAATCCTCTCCCTTCTCAAAGGCTGGCCTTTCAAAGGATCAGTAAGGTTCGGCACTTCATTATCTACCTGCATGTTTTGCACCCCCCTAGCCAGCTCATTTGTTTCCTCCACCATCACGCCCGCCTCATTGCTACCTTCTGGCGCATTGTTAGCCCGTTCTGCTGCAGCACTCAGACCATCATCCCTGTTCTCCCTCTCCCTTTTTTGCTTATCCCCAAAACTCCTGAACGCCGGGGCCTTATTGGAAGAATAAGAGCCCGATCTCACTCTTTCCTTCTGTTCACCACTGAAGTTGAAAGCCTTTCTAACATGAGAATCAACTGGATTAATAGTCATCCGTTTACCCACATCCCTCTTCTGTGGAGAGCATCTCAGTAATTCCTCAAATCTAACCCCTCCCCCTTCCAATTCATCATCCGGGCAATCACGTTGTGCATGCCCTAGTCTACCACAATTAAAGCAAAAGTGTGGTATGTTCTCATATCTCACCGAAAATTTCATCAACCCATGACCTTTCACCTTCTGCACTACTGTCTCCATCAAAGCTTTCTCAAGAGGAAACTCAATTTTAATTCTCTTATAGTCCTTAACAGCATCTCCTATCAAGATCACACTCCCAATTTTCGATCCCAAGGCTTTGACAAACGCATCCTTCAACATGACAATAGGGATATCATAAATGCGAACCCAGATCTTGATCGAATCAATAGACACCTCAGAGAGTCTTTTAAAACCATCATATGGAACAAAAATTAGGGCATCAAACTGGTGCTTCCATGGACCTCCATGTATCATCTTATTTAGCATAAATTCTGAACCGCACTCCACCAGGAACCTATTCTCCCCAAGCTCGCGAAAAGGAACTGGATCACGCAGCCCCCAAGCTTTCTTCAGATCATTGAACATTCCCCATGCATTATACTTTTTACCTGAATAGTACCGAGCAACAGCTAGCCACTTGGTTGTGGTTTGATCAGCATCTTCCTCTCATCGAAGACGAACTCATCTTCCTCGTCGTCCTCTTTCTCTTGCGGTTTGCTGACTAGCACCAAACGCCTATCAGAGATAGCATCATCCTGATGCCTCTGGTCTTCTCCACTCTCCCCCATGCCCTCCTTCTTCGCCTTCTCCAAATGATCGGAGCAGGCAGCCTCCGCCTTCAAACTCTCTGCCTTTCCCGACATGGTTTCACGGACGATTGGATCCCACACGCACACCCGTACCAGCCCTAGAACAAACGCAATCAACTTTGGCTTCGGATGGGAAATCTCCTCACCGGAGACCCCGTATCACCCCCACCGCAGGTCGAGAGCGTTTGCCCAAGTATGGTAGAGACAGACGGCGGCAAAACCTAATGACGGCAAAACCCTAGGAACAGGAACCCACGAAGGCAGCCCTGGACTTAAAACCAAACCCCAACTCCCAAATCTTCCGGACTCCTTGAAACTAGGAGGATCTCCAGACTCCCACTCGATCACGTCGAAGCAGGAACGGATCTTTACGTGGAAACTGCGACAGCACCGCCAGATTGCCAAACCTGATCGGATGAGAAACGGTGTCCCGATGGGAGTTGCCTCCCGTAGGTCTGCTCGTCCCTTGGACAGCAGTAGGGTCGTCTTTCCGGAGGAAGGTTTTCAATCCATGGAAGCGCCGCCGTCGCCCTTGAGTCGCCCCTCTTTCGCCTCCGTCATTTTCGGATCTAACAGAATGGTACTTCAGTAGAATATAAAGCCAATGTGGTATTCATATTGGACCCTGACCCTGAGTATGTAGGAGTCAGGATGTATATATAAGCAAGCCGCTAATCAAATTGACCGCCCGCAATTGTGCGACGGCATGTGTGTGTGGGGATCGCTTATATTTATATATACACAAACATATATATAGGATATTTTTGCTAATACGGCAGCCGATTTTGTTCCTTTTATTGTAAATCTATCTATTATCTTAGTATTTGACCAACAAACGAAGTCTCCACGTTCGCTCTCAACGCCTAAAAATTTCCACGTTAATCGAAGAAAAAAGAAAAATTAAAATTACCCACCACTACCATTACGTAAAATTTAGCCAAAAATACCCTCTTAACTATTTAAAAATTGCCACCACTGCCATTACATAAAAAATAGCCTAAAACTTTCATATATATTTTTAAAATCATCCACCAATATCATTAGAAAAGTTAAGTTCACTTTTAAGATATAGAAATTCCCACTTTAATCGGCGCCGTTGCATAAATTAGCCTAAAATACCCATGTAACTATTTAAAAATTATCCACAATTGTCATTACATAAAAAATAGCATAAAACATCCCTATATCTTTATCCTTTTAAAAATCATCCAACAATGTCATTACATAAAAATTAACCTAAAATACGTCAACAATATTTAAATTAAAAAATAAAATAATATATTTACTTACATAAAGAAAGAATTAACAAAAATACTCAAGATTTATCTAAAAGTATATACCTTTTGTGGGATATAGGTACCCCTGGGCCCACTACCGACTTGGTAGCCAGTCGGCTTGGGCCCACATCTGACAGCGATGTGGGCTGACCTAGGGCCGGCCCACGAGGATCTCTGGACTTGACGGACAAGGTTGATGAAGACTTGGCCCGCAAGGCGTGCGGCGAGATACTCGAATCTCACCCGAAGATCACGGAGATTATGGTGCAGCTAACTCAGATTGGTTTCCCAGATTGTTGCCAGATACAATTAGAGATAACCGACTTGTAAACCCTAGGCCGTCAGCCTATATAAGGCGGCCTAGGTCGACCCCCTTTAGATCATTCAACTGCTAGCCATTTAGTCCCCATACATCTAATTCTACGCCATTCGCCTTCCTCCATTGTAACCACAAACTCGTCATTGTTGCCCGGAGCATTATCGAGCGAAGCAATACAACACCACTGAACACAGAACGTATGATATTATACCTCCGGGTAGCCCGAACCTGTATAAACCCTGCGTCCCTGTGTTATCTCGAGCTCTCTAGTCTCGTGATTGTCCTTTGCCTACAAATCAACCATTTGGGTACCCCGGGTGGACTGCCGGACGATAACTCCGACAGTTGGCGCGCCAGATAGGGAAGATCGCGGGGCATTAATAGCTAGCTCGATGGCAGAAATCAACAACAACATCCATCTGCACCCGTGTAAGTCGTTCTCATCGTTGCTGTCAGATCGATCTGCTCGATTTTCTACTCACTGATTTGTTCCTCATGTCCGCCGACTGCTTCACCATCGTCACGGGCTTCCGATCTGTACGCTCCGACCCTCTCCCTGCGATCGAGTGCCGTCCGGCGTCATGCGCCGTCATGCACGGCTATCGTGCAGGAGACACGACTGCCCCAGTCATCGCCAACACGTTCGCCATGCCCGGTCCGTGACCTAGCGGTACTCGTCGTTGCCCAGGATCCATCGTGGGTTGTTGTTTCCTGTGTGCAGATGGAATCGCAGAGAGCTTGGCACAAGGCTGTCGTCTGCGCAAGCTGGGACGTGTGGCGTTGTTGGCGGATCAACCTAGCACGGCCCCGGGTGTTCATCGTCTACACCGAACTGCAACAATGCCCTAGGCGTGACTGTCACGCTGGCGTCCTAGATCCATCATGCATGTGCATGTCCGCATGCATAAAGATTTCCTATTGCATGCCTCGGTTGCATGCATAGATTGACGCAAAGCAGGAAGCTTTTCTTTTTTATAATTTCTATTCTATTTAATCTATTACTTTATTCTATATCAAGCTAATGAAGGACGTTCTCTGATCTTTCTTCCCTTGTATTTACCGAGCATACTCAACGCGGAGACCTCGTAGGGTTCCAAACTGCAAGAGCTCGATAGCGCCAAACTCAGCAAGCGATCGGTCGGGTCTATAATTGGTCAGCTTCATAAAATGCCGACTTCGCCATGCTGCGACGGCTTCATCGACAACCTTGTCCACTCGAACACGACGCCCATATAAAGACGACATGTCGATTCTCCGACTCGATTACGAATCAAGCTAAGTATTATTTTTAATTAAATATTTTACGGCTTTCGTATACTTTCGTACGCCTCGGCTCCCCAATGTCTATGTGACTTTCGCCGGCCACCTCGGTCATGCTCCGACTGCTTATACAGCCTGGTCCGTCCAGACTGCATCTCATGGGTGTCCAGCTCATGCTGTTGTTTTGGTATAATTTCTTAACACGGCGCGCTACTCTAGCGCTCGGGAGAGTCCCTATCGACTCTGACTTCCGGGTCCCTGCCCGACCCTATGTCCCTCTAGGTAAATCCCAAGTCAACCCGTGCAGTTCAAGTCCCTAATCGTGAAACCTTGAGTTCCGTACTCGCCCTGCGTTCCGCCTACATCTAAGCCTCCCTGCTGAATGTTGTAGCCTGTGGTAAGCCGTCCTCTCTGTGAGCAGTGGTCAGCGGGAAAAGGTGCTTAGCGATACAAGGCAAGGGCCGCACGGCGTCCTACTCGGTGTTTTTGCTAGAGGGAAGGGGTTTTACACATATGCACAATGCATTCGCAGGCCTGTTTCTATTATGACCTTACGATAAACATTGTTTATCATTCAGATTATTGAATATTATGCTACATAATTGTGACATCCTGGCCCAAGACTTAATAGAATTGATAGAATACTCATACCAACAAGTTGCAACTTCTTTTCCGGGAGCTCATCTCGAAAGAACTCTGAGGTTAAGCGTGCTTGGCCTGTAGCAATTTCGGGATGGGTGACCGACCGGGAAGTCCTTCCCGGGTACGCATGAGTGAGGACAAAGTGCGCAGAAAAGACTCGTGTTGGTCTGTGAGGGCATTCTCGAGGTCCTAGAGAGCTGCCAGGCGTAAGCGGGCCCGGACCTGGGGGGTCGGGACGTTACAATTGGTATCAGAGCCGACTCTCGCGGTTTCACGAGCGCGTGGGGTCGCAGTTGCTCAGGCATGGTGCGCATGGCTGGTGTGGGCCCAGAGTGGTCACACAGCATGGCACATGCGCTGGCACTGGGCACACGGACGTGGCCAAGAGAGGACGTTCCTGGCTTGGGGTTGACCGACGAGGACGTCGGTCTTCTAAGAGGGGGAGGATGTGACATCCTGGCCCAAGGCTTAATAGAATTGATAGAATACTCATACCAACAAGTTGCAACTTCTTTTCCGGGAGCTCATCTCGAAAGAACTCTGAGGTTAAGCGTGCTTGGCCTGTAGCAATTTCGGGATGGGTGACCGACCGGGAAGTCCTTCCCGGGTGCGCATGAGTGAGGACAAAGTGCGCAGAAAAGACTCGTGTTGGTCTGTGAGGGCATTCTCGAGGTCCTAGAGAGCTGCCAGGCGTAAGCGGGCCCGGACCTGCGGGGTCGGGACGTTACAATAATGTTTGCACTGTCTTCATACAGCTTAGGCATTATTTGGTGTACTTCGACTGACTCGGCCAGCTCCCAGGTTCGGGGCTGGCGCGGGCCGACCACTCGGCGCGTCTCCTACCACCCGTCCGACCTCCCAGCTCNTTTCTTCTTGTCGGTGCGTTTCTTTCTTCCGCTTTGGCTAATTTTATGACAGCTGATCAAAGCGTTCCCTATCAGTTGCTGCTGCTTCTTCTTCCAGTGAAGCTAATTAAATACTATTAGTAGCTAGCTTTGTGATGGAGATGCCATAAATGATTTCAATTTATCTTTAATTTCACAATGCTCTAGATGTTTATACTAAAGATAATTAGATATTATTTGTGTACATTTCTACCTGCTTTCTAAAAAATGGTAACCAGTACTTGATGGGCCACAACTGGCATTATGCCAAAAATGACTAATGCCAATAAAATATTTTAAATGGTGAAAAAAACACG
>CM014278.1:88499811-88510220 GCA_004135705.1 Alloteropsis semialata | reverse complement strand
CCTCCTCTGCTGCTGCTGCTGGGGGCCAGCAGGACCTGACCCGGAATCCTACGCCTCGGCCCAAAAACCCTCAATTAAAATTTATTATAAAATCCTCAAAACACTATGAAATTTCTCTAAAACGTCATGTAAATTTTTGCGGCTTCGACGCGCTCAGCGCTTGACGTTCCCATAGCACTTGGTTGTCTTGGTTCATATCTGCCAACACATTGTTATTTGCATGCAGCCGTGTACCAGTAGTTGCGGTTCCAGTTCCAGACATGGGCACTTTGGCAGCCATGGACTGATGGACACACCAACCCTACGCTTTGCACACCTCGATGCTCATTGGCTGGTCGCATCTGCATACAGAATCCACGCTACAGGAAGGCGACCGTTTGGTTTGGAAGGGCAGGCAGCAACTCTGCCGGAGAAGTTTGAACGGTGGTTGGAGCAGTCAAAATGGCGGGTAAAAAGAGGATAGGAGCCCAAATGCCACTCTGCCAGCTCCCTATCCCTTCACTCACTGGCACCGCCTCAAGAAGAACCACCCTGCCAATGCTCTGCCCTTCAGGTTCTTGAACGGTGAGTTCTTCGATCCGCCTTCACACTGCATTTTCTTCCCCGCTTCCGTTCCGTATGAAGGGATAATTCAGTTACATGAAGAGTCTACCATGTCCTGCTTGGTGAACTGCGGATCCTCGCTCGCGTGAAGGCCAACAATGGCGGACGAACTGCGCAATCCCCTACTTGGGCTTCAGAAGTTCAGCAGCGAAGAGATCGATCTGGTAAGCGCACCAGTGTTACAGCAATGCATAGTTCCATTCCTCTCATTCTCTGAAGATGTCATGTATGCATTGTGCGGATACAGGAGAGCCTGCCCCTGGATGACGTTTTCGAGCAGCTCAACACATCTCGCTGCGGGCTTTCATCAGCAGATGCTGCAGAACGATTGCAGCTGTTTGGCGCAAACAGATTGGAGGAGAAGCGTGTAAGCGGACCATTTGACTGACCATTGTCTGGATGAGAATATATTCTGAATTCCTGATTTTCTGCGCATGCTTTTCACTTTCTGGCAGGAGAACAAGATTCTGAAGTTTCTCGGTTTCATGTGGAACCCTTTGTCCTGGGTGATGGAGGCTGCAGCAGTGATGGCATTGGTCTTAGCAAATGGCGGTGTAAGTCTGTAGGAAACATTCGATGAAATGATCCTTGATTGGTTAATTCAACAAATCTTGGAAAATGTTACTAAAGTAATTGGAACATAATGGATATCTTTTTTTTCCTTTGTTCAGTCTCAAGGTCCTGACTGGGAGGATTTTCTTGGAATCGTCTGTCTTCTGGTTATCAACTCAATCATCAGCTTCATTGAGGAAAATAACGCTGGCAATGCTGCTGCGGCACTCATGGCACGCTTGGCACCAAAAACAAAGGTTTGTATAAACAAAGAATGTGCTATTCCAGTCTGATCATGCTGTGTTCATACATGGGTGTGCTTTTCAGGTTCTTAGAGATGGCCAATGGCAAGAATTGGATGCTTCTATCTTAGTCCCAGGAGATATTATCAGCATCAAGCTTGGTGATATCATACCAGCGGATGCGCGCCTGCTAGAAGGAGATCCTTTGAAAGTTGATCAGGTAATTACTAATTACTCAATTGAATTAGCAGATATTGTTTCCATAAGTAACGTAGCAGCTTCTGGTATGTTCAGATCAACATGTCAGCCTGATTGATCTGCTCCTTGTGTTGTTCATAATGCAGTCAGCTCTAACTGGTGAATCCCTTCCGGTAACCAAAAGGACTGGTGACCTCGTGTTCACCGGTTCAACGTGCAAACATGGAGAAATTGAAGCTGTCGTCATCGCAACCGGCATCCACTCTTTCTTTGGAAAGGCAGCTCATTTGGTGGACTCCACAGAGGTTGTCGGCCATTTCCAGAAGGTGAATTATCAAATGTTCAGAATATGGTATTGAAGCTCTAGTTGCACATTAATGCCTGTGGTTTAAGCTAATCCTACAACTGAAATTCCAGGTTCTAACCTGCATAGGGAATTTCTGCATATGCTCTATTGCAGTAGGGGTAATTCTTGAGGTTATTATCATGTTCCCAGTACAGCACCGGTCATACCGAAATGGAATCAACAATGTGCTTGTTCTTCTGATCGGTGGGATACCTATCGCAATGCCTACCGTTCTATCAGTCACTCTTGCAATAGGTTCTCATCATCTATCTCAACAGGTACTCTAGGGCATTTTTTGTATCTTTATTCAGAAAATAGTTGTTAATACATTTTTTTTCCTTATGTTTGCTCGAACATTTTGCAGGGTGCAATCACCAAAAGGATGACAGCCATTGAGGAAATGGCAGGAATGGATGTTCTGTGCTGTGACAAAACTGGAACTCTTACTCTCAACCATCTTACCGTAGACAAAAACCTAATCGAGGTAACTATTATTATGAAAAAAAAGGTACGGTGTATTCACCTTAGTGAAAATTAGTTTGTAAGCTGATCCAACCTTTTGGTAACTTCAGGTGTTCAGCAGAGAAATGGACAAGGACATGGTTATCCTTTTAGCTGCAAGAGCATCAAGACTGGAGAATCAAGATGCAATTGATATGGCTATCATTAACATGCTAGCTGACCCCAGAGAGGTTCTGAATTTTTTTTTGCTCGGTTTACCTCTGCATATTCAGAACAGTTCTTGAAGGCAATCTGTTATCTGCTTTCTGAAAGAAGAATTCCATCTGTTCCTTGTCAGGCACGCACCAACATTACTGAAGTCCATTTTCTTCCGTTCAATCCAGTTGACAAGAGGACAGCTATAACATACATAGATTCTGATAATAACTGGTTCCGGGTCAGCAAAGGTGCTCCGGAGCAGGTACTTCTGTTGAAGTTCATCGCTGTATCTCTTAATCCATTCTTCTTTAGTTAGTACAGGCCTTATAATATTCTGCCCAAGCAACTCTGATGCTGTGTGCCTGAATGCTATTCTTCAGTTATCTGAACTTCTGATGCTGTCCATCTTTCAGATCTTAGGCTTGTGCTACAACAAAGCTGATGTTGCCGAGAAGGTGCAGGTGGTGATTGACAAATTTGCTGAGAGGGGCCTCCGTGCATTAGCAGTTGCTTACCAGGTGCCACATCACTCAATCTTTGTGCCCGTTACTTTTTTTAAGACGATGAAAAAGATATGGCGGCTACTGTACTGCAATCTGAACTCTGAAACCAGTTGGTACCTTATATCAGGAGATCCCAGAAAGATCAAGATACAGCCCTGGCGGGCCATGGATCCTCTGTGGCGTGCTGCCGTTGTTCGATCCGCCCCGGCACGACAGCGCCGACACCATCCGCAGAGCGCTCGATCTTGGCGTCTGTGTAAAGATGATCACCGGTGCGCATGGGCATGAACTTGTGCTTGTTTCTGTAGCGTGACGCCCTGAACCTGATCGGCGGCTCTGTCCGTGCAGGTGATCACCTAGCCATTGCAAAGGAGACCGGCCGGCGCCTGGGGATGGGCACGAACATGCACCCGTCGGCGTCGCTGTTCGTCCGCGGCGACGGCGAGAACGAGGCGGCGCTCCCCGTCGACGAGCTCGTCGAGAAGGCCGACGGGTTCGCCGGCGTGTTCCCGGAGCACAAGTACGAGATCGTGAGGATCCTGCAGGGGGAGGGCCACGTCTGCGGGATGACGGGCGACGGCGTGAACGACGCGCCGGCGCTGAAGAAGGCGGACATCGGCATCGCGGTGTCCGACGCCACGGACGCCGCGAGGGGCGCCGCCGACATCGTGCTCACTGAGCCCGGACTCAGCGTGATCGTCAGCGCCGTCCTGACCAGCCGCGCCATCTTCCAGCGCATGAAGAACTACACGGTTCAGTTCTTCATGCGTTCAGTATCATGCTTCAGTTTTGCACGGCACAGTAAAATTCAGTGGTAAAAAAATTTGCTCCCCGTAACTGGTGCTTCATCTCCTGCAGATTTATGCCGTGTCCATCACCATACGGATAGTGGTAGGAATCAGATTAACTTCAAACACATGGCTCTGCCATTGCAACGTGTAGGTCGCAGTAAACAGTAGTTTCAGATTAACTTTTTTTCTGCAATGCTTGCAGCTAGGATTTGTTCTTCTGGCATCAATATGGGAGTACGACTTCCCTCCATTTATGGTTTTAATCATAGCCATACTGAATGACGGTGATGCATCTCTGAATTTGTCATCTCATCTGAAATGGTGTCATGACTGCTACATCGCTGATGATATATTTGAAATGTACTCACTCTGATCAGGGACCATCATGACGATATCGAAGGATCGCGTGAAGCCGTCGCGAAGACCAGATCGCTGGAAGCTGAATGAGATCTTTGCAACTGGAGTCGTCATGGGAACCTACCTTGCATTGGTCACCGTGCTCTTCTACTGGGCAGTCACAAGGACGACATTCTTTGAGGTAACATAACATCGGTTGCAGCATCCAGAACTGAAGTTATTTGATAGATCAACTGACTGAAGATCTGTCTGTGAATTGCAGTCACATTTCATGGTGAGATCCCTCAAGGAAGACGTCGACAAGGTCTCATCGGCGATGTACCTGCAGGTCAGCATCATCAGCCAGGCTCTGATCTTCGTCACGCGCAGCCGTGGCTTGTCATTCCTCGAAAGGCCCGGAGCTCTGCTGATATGCGCTTTCATCGTAGCACAACTGGTAAGTCTCAGCCGCACCAGAACTTAGCGTGTTCTTGTCAGTCACCTACTCAACTTCAACCGAAGATTCAGTGAAGTATTTGCCTGTGACTGAAGCACTTGATCGCAGGTGGCTACCCTTGTCGCCGTCTATGCGACCATCGGCTTCGCGTCGATCAGGGCGATCGGATGGCGCTGGGCCGGCGTCATATGGCTGTACAGCCTGGTGTTCTATGTGCCACTTGATCTGATCAAGGTCGCTGTCTGCTACATCCTCACTGGCAAAGCATGGAGCTTGCTGCTCGACAGGAAGGTACTGCACAGTTCTGTTCTTGGCTGTTCCCCTTCAGAATTCGTTCATGGCTCCATTGTTCATGCTTCAGACTGCATTTACAAGGAAGAGCGACTTCAGGAAGGAGTCCCGGGAGGCCGGGTGGGCGCTTTCACGGAGAGATCTTCGCCGGCGGGCGTTCTCTGACCATCTCATCAGCAGCTCAACGCCGTCTTCTCGTATCGCAGATCAGGCGAGGTGGCGTGCCGAGATCGCCAGGTAAAAAGAGCTGTGGGGATTGGGAAATTTGGATCTTACTGTTTGGGCAGTGCCAAGGCGGGAGATTGAATAAGGATCCTGGGGAATTTGTTTACAGGTTGGGAGAGAGGCATGCCCTGAGAGCTCATGTGGAGTCTGTGATGAGGTTGAAGCGTGTGGATTCTAACGTCATCCGGATGGCTCAGACAGTCTGACCTACTTACTGGAGCCTTAAAGTAATAAAGTGACAGCTCGTCTTGAAACACTAATTTGAAACTAGTACCTTTCGTACGAATCATGTATGCATCTTTAAAATAAAGGAGTGCTAAATAGAAGAGATTTGGTAGAACAGATTCCAGATCAGCCTCACCAAAGTTCCACTGGTTTTATGCATCTTTTTCAGCTGATGCAGCAGTACTGAGACTACTTGATTATTTTAGCATTCAGCAAACCGGACACCAAAGTTTTGTTTATTAGGTGTATTTGCATGTAATCTAACCAAAGAATATAACAGAATGGCATTAATCTAAAGTATTGTTTTGTAGACAAAATACAACCATGGACCACAAAATACAACTCTTTTGTTACCATGAAAAACCTGTGATTATGTACTGGTGAAACTGACGAACTTCTCTGTTTTCTTCTTCCATTTTCTCTCTCTGCCGGGTGCAAGTCGAACGAAGTAAATACAACCTGAAAGGCTCCTGTTTTGCTTCTGTCATATGAATTCTTGGTCCTGGTCATCTGGTCGCTGAGAAGTATCTCCATCGAGCATTCTCTTCGTCATGTTTGCCCTCTGCACAAGTCGAACCAATGCTTGCACCACCTCTGACATTGGTGGCCTGAATTCTGGTTCGGGCTGCAACAAGAATTGGGTTCACAAGGTTAAGACTCTGTTTAGATGGACAAGTTCTTTCATACGGCTAGTCTGCATAGATGAAGAGTGGAACTCCTACCTGGACACATAGTGCAAGCACATCGGCAAATCGGGATAGAGATTTGGCTGGGTATAGACCCTTGAGTGCAGGATCGACCATCCTGTCCAGTGCATCGATGTCATGCAGCTGGGGAGTCGCCCACCGCACAAGTGACTGCTCTGACCTGGGTCTAGAGCTGTAATGGAAAGTCACATGATGCCATATAGGCACATCAGTTACCACATTGATATTTTTTTTAAAAAAAACTGAAAAACAGATAACGAGAGTGTACCTGTCAAACGGTCTACGTCCTGTCAATAGCTCAAGCATGACAACTCCAAAGCTGTAGACATCACTCTTGAGGGTGTACTGACCGGTCATGTCCACCTCTGGGGCAGTGTATCCGGCACTTTGTTCTGCTGCCTGCACAAATTTATTATGGTGGTAAACATTACAAATATGTTTAGTGTGCCATAGTGTCTGAAATGCTAGGTAAGAATTGAATAGCTGATGCATATTTAGACAGCCAAGAGGACACAAAAGAGATTCGTTTCTCCATCATTGTAGATAGATGTAAATTATTACAACTTTATAGATGTACTGAAATTCTATTAGCTCGACTATGCAATCGGTATTCTTGAAGTTGATGTTAGAGTATATTGGCCATTACCTGGAATTCAGCATCAGGAATAAAGCTTGCAAGTCCAGCATCTGAAAGGTGTGGATTGAATTCCGAGTCCAGCAAAATGTTGGATGACTTGAAATTCTTATGGATGATGGATGGAGAACATATTTCATGAAGGTACCTACAGATTACATTTTAGTGGGAAACTGTAAGGATCAACATATTTCAAAAGGAAACCATAATGTTACAGTATATCAAGTAATAAACAAGCTCGATAATGATTGAAGCATGTCCTTCAATCATTCAGTTAAAATTTCAACAATTTACCCAACAATACATATTCCAAGAAAATTAGAAGAGAGTAAAAAAAAATATGCATAAACAAAAAGTCTATGCTGGGATATCTTTTATTCCATTATCTAAAATATGATACATTTGTAGACTCAATATTATAGTTAATGCCATTCAGATTAAAAAATATATAATAATTCATGCCATCCAGATTTCCACTTACTCTAGTGCACGGGCAGAGCCAAGTGCGATCTTAACACGGGAGTTCCAACTAAGTGGCTTGCTGTACTCATCTGAAAGGTGGAGTAGATCATGAAGCGATCCATTCCTGTGGAAATCATACACAAGCAAGTGCTGTCCATGTTCCATACAATAGCCCACAAGCTCATTCAGATTCGGATGGTGCAATTTTGAAATATTTGAGACCAGTTCAGCAAAGTCATCAGATGATTGGAATGGCATCACAGTGCTGTCTAATTTCTTGATGGCCAGAACCTAGATAGAATAAACAAAAGTAAGTGCCTTATATTTAATGAACCAAGTCTGTATTCTACTACGGAATACATAAGTACATTCTAAAGAAAAAATGGCAAATATTAGATCAGGAAAACCAAAGCTACCATTATGCAACAGAAAGTAGTCAATTTTTCAGGACCTTCTATGCTACTTCATTCTTCTTCATTAAAACATCTTGCTCTGAAAATATAATTTCTTCTTAGCTCTGTATGATTGCGACCGTTTACTAATTTTACAATATATACATAAAGTGACATAAGTATCGCTGTGGACATGTAATCATTTATTGATGGAAGATATGGACCTAAGTTTCAAAGACCTTACATACAAACTACTTATGCAAAGAAACTTTTCATGTACCTTTCGGAATACATAGGAATTGTGACATGAGGATATGTAGCATACCTTTCCATCATTGAACTGTGCCCTGTAAACACGTCCAAAAGTACCCTCTCCAACAACGTTGTCGAAGTTGAAGCTATCTGTTGCCATCTGTAAATCTGCAACTGAATAAACAGTTGCCTTTATAGGTGTTATGTTGTTTTTCTTTGCAACAGGTTTGTTTGAAAAATCATCATCGTCAAATGATTTGTGGCGTTCTATCTTCGGGGGCGGTTTCAGACTAATCGAAGCAGGTGAAGCCAAAGACTCTATGTCTATTGCGGTAGACTCATCAATAGGCTTCATGTCTGCAACATATGTATAAGCAGATATTCACATAATTAGATAAAGCAAAGAAAACATTTCTCGAGTGAGACAGCCATCAAGCTAACTGACCTTTAACTTCATTTGAAGGGAAGGAAGTGAATGGCTGGTGCTGTTCAAAGTGTTCTTCCATAGCCGCTTTGCGTTTTCTTCTTTTTATCAGAAAGAATGCAATGATTGCTCCAACAACCAGTAATGATATGATAATTCCTGCTACACCTCCACCACCTATCCCAGATTTTCCACCAGAACTTGATGAAACATCACCATTCTGACCTGGGCTGCTCCGACGGTTTGGAGGAGGAGGTGCTGTATATGGAGGCGGAGGTGGCGCTGGTCCTGTGCTCCAAGAATTTCCATCAGTCCTACACACAAGAAGCATATTAGTCCAATAGATAGCTCTCTAACAGTTGCGGGTCAAGAAGTTGAGATAACTTACTTTATACTGTTTATGTTCTTAAGCTGACTAGGAATCCAACCAGTGAAATGGTTGTTTGCAACATTCCTATAGGCAAGCAGAGTTATGAAATATGGAACTGAACATGCGAATAGAGCAACATTGAATTGCACTGTTGGTTACTCACAGAGTATTAAGGGGGAGATTAGCTAGGACATTGATATAACCAGTAAATTGATTGTTCTGCAAATATCTGAGAAGAAAAGGAATGGGTTAACACAAAAAATACTACCAAGGCTGCAAGGCACCTCTAGGAGATGAAAATAAATACACGCATCCTTTCATACAGATTTTTCAGGCTTGACAATCCAGTGAAACTTTGTGGTAGATCACCAGTAAGAGCATTAAAGGAGAGATCCCTGCATCACATTAGATAGGAAAATGATGAGAATTAGAAAATAAGGAAAATGAAAAAGCGAGAGGAATTTTACTACACAAATTAAGACTTCGTATCTGACAATGCCCACAAAGTACTTACAGATCTGTCAAACTATAAAGGCTGGAAAATACATCGGTGATATTTCCTTGTAAATTGTTATGATTAAGGTTTCTGTGTATGCCAAGAAAAAACCATTTAGAACTTCCAGATGATACATATTCCGAAGTAAAATAAACTCCTGGATGCAAGGATACTCACAAATACTTGAGATTAGACATCGTCGAAATCGAGTAGGGTAGATTTCCACCAAACTGATTTCCTGCAAGATTGCTGCATAACAAGAAGAATCATCTAACAGTCATGCCACCAACATTACAAATGCATGTACTCACTGTAGGAACTTACAGTTTCTCAAGCTTCATATAGGGAAGATTGTACTGTATTTGGCTTCCACCGCCAAGATTGTTTTGGCTCATGTCACTGCATAAAAAAATTGATTTAGGACAGTTATCCACCGAAGTCTCGCGGCAAACAAAGCTCAGCAAAAGTTCTGATTGGGTACTCACAGCTCAACTAATGAACCCAAGTTATTCATGTTGTAGGCCAAATTCCCGGTGAGTCCCAAGTTCGGCAACAGGCTA
Source organism: Alloteropsis semialata (assembly GCA_004135705.1). Lineage (NCBI taxonomy): Eukaryota > Viridiplantae > Streptophyta > Magnoliopsida > Poales > Poaceae > Alloteropsis > Alloteropsis semialata. Next base: position 88,500,494 of record CM014278.1, on the reverse strand, counting down.
CAGCATCAAACAAAAGGAAAATGCACTAAGAGGGGATAATAAATGAAGCTGTGCTATAGCAACTATATTGTGTCACAAAACTCACATTTTTGTGACCCCTGATCCTGAGCAAGTGATGCCCTTCCACGACTGGCCACAAGGATCACCACCATTTGCCTGCCAACCATTGAGCTGCCCAGGAGAATTCAGACTAGTAAAGAGCGTATTGAGGACAGCAACTGCATGTAAGAGATACATAAATTAGAACAGTAGATAGGGCGTGCCGTTACAAATCTCAGTTCATATCAAAACGGAGTAGCTATAATATGCATAGATACAAGTTAACATAGCATAACTTCTAATAGGGAAATCACCATGGTTGATAAGGGGAAAAAATGGTCTGCTCAGAGAAATCTATAAGACAATTTCCAAGGAGAAGAGTCAATCAAGAAGCTGGCTGAAAGGAAAACGATTATGCTATCTAGGGGAACTGTTAAAACCAAAAGCCTCTCAGAATGCCACTACTCTATCCGCCAACTCCATCAACACTTGTACGAATCTAAATTCTAAAAATAGTACTTTTAGTTCAGGGGTTGCTACTTGAGGACTTAAGTTCAGAGGCATCAGCTAAGAATAGAATTTTCTTTTAGAATCCTTCCAAAATCCAGGGCAGAAATTAGAATTTCCTCTGAATCCAGGGCATC
>CM014278.1:88478190-88491076 GCA_004135705.1 Alloteropsis semialata | reverse complement strand
AAGCCGCAAGGCTCATTGCAATTATTTATCTGCTACTACTCTCAGTGAAACTCTTTGTTTTGAAATGGAAAAAATTGAATTTAGGGATCATCTTGCAAGGCACCCTCGATAATATTATCCTTTTACCCACTCTGCGTGATCAAATTATTCTTGCTTAGAAAAATGATGTGGGTATGGAGAAAATTCGGCAAAGGCTTGCTAAAAATGATGAGCGGGTTCGTTGTTTTCATCTTGATGATGCTGGTATTCTGTGGTTTAAGACTCGTTTGGTCATACCTAAAGACCATGAACTCCGAAAGCAAATTCTTGACGAAGCTTATCTCTCCCGTTATTCTATTCACCCTGGAAGTAGCAAAATGTACCAAGATCTCAAGCAGCGATTCTGGTGGACTAGAATGAAACGAGAAATTGCTAAATATGTGTCCGAATGTGACATTTGTCAACGAGTAAAAGCTAGCCACCTTAGACCCGCTAGTCCACTCCATCCATTGAGCATTCCATCTTGGAAGTGGGAGGATATTAGTATGGATTTTATTATGGGGTTGCCCAAGACATCGAAGGGCTATGATTCTATTTGGGTTATCATAGATCGCCTCACAAAGTCTGCACATTTTCTTCCAGTAAAGACTATATACCGAGCAAGCCATTATGCTGGACTATATTTGGCACGCATTGTGAGCCTTCATGGAGTTCCCAAAACCATTATATCTGACCGCGGGCCTCAGTTTATAGCTCGTTTTTGGGAACAATTACATGCCTCACTTGGTACCAAGCTTATTCGTAGTTCGGCTTATCATCCTCAGACCGATAGACAAACTGAGCGGATAAATCAAATTGTTGAAGATATGTTAAGAGCCTGTGCTCTCACTTATAACACCAAGTGGGTGAGTGTCTTCCATTAGCGGAATTTTTGTATAATAATAGTTATCAGGAGAGTCTCAAGATGGCTCCTTTTGAAGCTTTGTATGGACGCAGATGTAGAACACCTCTAAATTGGTCTGAAGCTGGTGAGAGGAATTATTTTGGGCCAGATATTGTTCAAGAAGTCGAAGAACAAGTTCAATTCATACACAAGAATCTAAAGATTGCACAATCTCGTCAAAAGGATTACACCGACAAAAGACGTCGACCCCTTGAGTTTCAAGTTGGTGATCATGTTTACCTTCGAGTGTCTCCTATGAAGGGTATTCGACGCTTCGGCATCAAAGGAAAATTGACACCTCGATATATTGGACCATTCCTTATTACTCAACGGTGTGGACCAGTTGCTTATAGATTGAAACTTCCTCCACATTTGTCGGCCATCCATGATATCTTTCATGTCTCTCAACTAAAAAAATGCCTTCGGGTTCCCACTGAGTTGGTAGGAATGGAAGATGTTCACTTAGAGTCCGATCTCACTTATAAGGAATGGCCTATAAAAATTGTTGATTGGAAGGAACGTGTTACTCGACACAGCACCAGTTTCTTTTATAAGGTTCAGTGGAGTCATCACTCTGAAAGAGAAGCCACTTGGGAAAGTGAAGTTTTTCTCAAAACAAATTATCCTGACTTCCCTCTCACTTACTCAGGTATAACTTCATATCCATCTCACTTTAACTCCGCTTCATCCTTGGAACCTCGGGACGAGATTCTTTTTAGGGGGAAGGACTGTGGAATTCCAAGTTCAAATACAAATTTCAAATTCAAACTCAAATTAAAAAAAGGGAGGGAGGCCGCCACGGCACGGCTTTGCCCATGCCGTGACGGGGCGCCAGCCTCGACGTCCATGCGCTGGCCAGGCCGGGCAGCGCGCGACCGGCCCCATCACCCCGCCACGCGCCAAGCTTGCATGGTCGCCGTTACTCCGGCACCCTCCCCCCGCCGTCCACGGCCGCGCCGGAGCTGCTTCCTCCGTGCGCCACGCGCCGCCACCTGAGCAAACCGCGACCGGGACCATTTCACCGGGCCAATCGCGCTCACCTCCTCGCCGCCGTCACTGCTCCCTCGCCACCTCACCGCGGCCCGATTCACCCCCCTCCGGCAGCCCCTCCATTCCTCGCCTATAAAGGGCCCCACCCCCGCTCCACCGCACCATCACCGCTGCTCCTTCTCCCACCTTACCCCGGGCCTGATGCCGCCGCCGCCCTAACCCTAGCAGGGGAGAGAAAGAGAGAGAGAGACAGAGAGGGGGGAGTGAGCAGGGAGAGAGAGAAGGGAGGGGAAGAGGCTTACCTGGCGTGGAGATCCTCCCCGCCGGCTCCCCGTCCCCATTCCAGCCGCCGCCGCCGTCGCTCCTGTCGCCGCCGTCGGAGGAAGAAGGTGAGAAGGGGAGGAAGAAGGCCGGCCGAGCCGCGCAGGCCTTTTGGCCATTCGGCCTTGGGCCGGCTGGGCCGGGCCNCCGCGTGCCCTGCGCGCGCGCGGGCCATGCGCGTCGGTGGGCCGGGCCGGGCCCAGGAATCCGGCCCAAGAGCCCTTTCAATCTTTTCCAATTAGAAATAATGAATATGGTTTGGTAAAATTCATACAAAATCATAGAAAAATGAGAAAAATATAAGCTAAATTTTGTTAAGTCACCCATACAAAGTTCTATCCAAGAAAAATATACAATCATGTGTACCTTAAGTTTTGCATGCATATCTTAATTTTGTGTTAAATAAAAGCTAGTAACTTTGTTAGTCTATAGGAAATATGAAAAACCATAAAAGGGTAGAATAATTTGGTTAGACATATGATTTATTTTTCTATCCATGAAGATGTTAATATAATATAATTGCCTCTTTAACCCTATAATAATTGATTTGTGCACTTTATATAGCCAGGTAAAATAAGTATCACAAAATTTATATAAATAAAATATGTTGCTTCTATTATGCTAAACATCATAGTTTATATATAGCAGAGGCTCTGAATATATTGAAGTTAAAAATAACCAACACCACTAGTAAAAGGTATATCCATATCACATGTGTGCATATGATGCTTAAACTCTTAAGTACACACACCATATTCTTTTGCTTCATGGGAGTTAATGAAAGAAGTAAACTAAGAAAAGTAAACTAAGAAGCTCATGCATCATCTCATGCATCGAATCTTTTATTTCATATAGAAACCGCCAAAGTCGTGTACGAGCTAGTAGCTGAATCCCAGGAGCAACAAGGGTCTGTCGAGCAGCCACCAGACTCGGCCCCAGGTCCGGAAGAACTAATCTCAGAGCAAGGCAAGCCCCAGAACATAACCCCTATTTTCAAAACTATACAATGTTTACTCAAGTATTTATGTGCATTTACGTTTCTAGGAGTTGTATGAAACCGTAGATGCATAATTCCTTAGCCACCTGATCAAATACTAGTCTCTGATTCGTTAATTGCTATGCTTAAATAAGTCCGGTAGAAGTCGAGTGATTACCGTCACTCGCGAGACATAGGTTTTCGCTTTTAAAGATAAGTATGGAAATTGATGGTTTGTTATTAAAAGTGGAAGCCGTTCATGTGGCACATTGATTGAGGGTGAACTGTACTAATCACATGCCGGTAGTAAGAGGTAGTTGAACCCGGTAAACCTACGTACCTATATGCAAACTGGTAGAGTGAACTGATACTGTCTTCTTCAGTGGTGCTAGTCAGTAACTCATGGCTGACCCGTCGTTGGTATCGGTGGAGATTAGCGGTCCCGGGCTGCAGGGCAGTTCACTTATGCAGGGTGCATATAAGGAACGGTTGCCATGTACGGCTCGACGGGGCGCGTACGTGTCGTGTGATTAGGTCTACCTTGCAAGGTTAAATTCGGGTCGATTCGCTGTACCTCTCAGATAAGAGGACCTTGGTCTTTCTGTCACAGTGCGACATAATGAAATGGGAATGTGAACTGGTTGGTTAAATAAAGATAGGGTAAATGAACTGCTATTAGATTTGATGATAAGATGGTTGGCAAACGTAGAAGTAAATACATTAATCTGGATGCTAAAACATTGAAAATAGGATCAACTCTTAGTGAGCTTTTCAGCAAAAGAGAACCAAAGCCAAAAGCCTTGCATGCTAGGAGTAGGCTAAGTATATATCTCTAGTCGGGTAAGCCTTACTGAGTAGTAGTTACTCAGGGTTTGTTGCTTAATTCTTTTCAGGACAAGATAATGTTGAATATTGTCCTTGCTGTGTTAAGTACAATGGCCGTAATACTGAAGGATGGGAAGTCGAGGAGCTCGACGAGTAGTTACCCTAGTTCCATCTTGTGTTAAGTAGGGTTTGAAGAACTGGGCTTGTATAAGACCTATCTTATGTTGTAATATGAACCTCTGTTGTACTCATACTATCTATGCTCATCATAGAATGAGATATCTGGTGTATTGTTTCGGTCCTTATGTTCAACATGTGGTTGAATCGGGAATTACCCGACAGACTGTCAAATTACACCGTTTTAAGTGCATGATGACTTGATTAATTGTTAAAATGATGGTTAGTGCACTTAAGCTGGTTTAATTTGGACGGTTCTGCCACACCCTTGAGAGGAAAAACTCATAAAGGGAAAAGAGTACAATATGATGTTTGACCACATGTTGTTGTTCAGAAGAGACTCCCCCTGAACATTATATCCCTAAGTCACCACTTACCTATTCCATGAACATATGTTAATATGTGGATGTGGTAAGGACTTTGTGAACAAATCTGTGAGACTATCACATGGTCTGATTTTGTAAGATGTTTATTTCTCCAATTTTGATAAACGAGAATAAAACATTTTGGGCAATATACATGTTGATATTGCTTCTTGCAACCTGATACATCTATGCAACACAAGCAACATTATCTATGTAGATAATTGTTTATGATTCACTAGAATCAAGTTTAATCATTCAACAAAATCACACACGTTTAGGTGGTTCTTTAGAATGATAGATGGAAGTAACCATTAGACTCTATGCAATGACTCCCATGAGTACTTTACCACCATGACATCAGTATGTATTCTAGCATAATAGAGATTATATATCTAGTATCTCAATATCCCACTATGGTCATATCTCGATAGAATAAACCAAGATCTTTGGTGCCAATCTTTCTCCTGCCAAGTGGCTTGATGGAGCTGCGCATTTTGAGCTATAGCAGGTTATCTGCAAATGCAATATCAAGCCTGTTGCGATTTGCAAGATATGTGCGCTTTTATGGCACTAAAGTTGTCATCCCAGGTCTAGATGAATATTGATCCACCTTTAGGAATGTATAACCATAAGGGTTGATGGATATGGGTTTTCAATATTATTCGGATATTGATAGACAATATAAATTGAATTGAAACACTGATGTATGTGCTTAAACTGTAGACTTAAGCATAATTTGGTTTTACCCAAATTTGTCATCTCTAATTCTGTCTTAATATGATTGTATGTTTGTTATATGTCCAATTGGAGACGATATAAAATCCAGTTAGGATTTTGCAATGGACACACTAATGTAATCATGTTATTTGAGTAAACCTTTTGTGGAAGGAACTCATTTAGTTAGTTGTACCACAATCAACTATCTGTTTCAAGTCATGGAGTGACTTGAGTTTACACAATGTATGTTGCAATTTATATTTCAATTCAGAATACGAAGTCTATTGAGAACTTATATGTCTGAATCTATCCAGTTCATTTATTCTGCCAATAATATCCGGGAACATAATTTTCACACATACCATAGGGATATGTTGCTATGCTTGGTCTCTGCATAAAACCATGTGCTACAAGCCCTCAGCTATCTCACCACCTTTGTTTCCATAGGGAAACATTTTGGGAAAAGTTCCCATAGTTGAGCGAGAGCAATTCTTCTTAATTGCCACCTCTGTTTGACCCTTGTTGAGTGTTAGGACACTCTTGCCTAGGACTTTTGGTCTGGATCCAGTTGAAGGTGTACGACAATTTGAGAAGAAATAGATGTCGACAATTTGTAGTCTTTGTATGATTGATCCAATGGAATCAATGTAGCTTGTGAAAAATATTAACTCTTTTGAACTCTATGTCATTTCCCACAACAATAGAATAAGGGTGTTCCATTGACCCAGCGCCTGAAGCTGTGTACACATGTGCTGGGCTTTTGGATGATTTTATCATCCTTAGGCATAAGGTGTCTATCAACATGAAGTTGATGTGCATTTACTGTCTTGGAGGATTTCTCCCCTTGTTTCTGAGAATGCTTGCAAAAAGCCATATCTCTCATGACCATACTTCTCCCCCTCTCAATTTGATTCGAGGAGTTGAGTGGTTTTATTAAGCAACTCTACTCTTTCTGGAACATGTATGATGAGAATCGGATTAGATGGCACCTTTGACGAGTAAATGCAATTGGCAGGTTATTTGCAAATATTTGCAAATATATGTTAGGCTGCTGACAATTAGTACATAGATATATATGAGGACCGAATGTGCTAGACATTCTAATTCATGGCATTCTATAGTGTGGTATGAATCTCCCCCTAATGCCTGGAATTGTCCTCAAAGTGTGATCAGCATACGAGCTGTGAATAAATCCCCATAAGAGACCCAAAGTATTACGTGATTGATGGATAATAATATCATGTGTGGATCGCCAATGCCCTTAGATGTATGCTGAGGTGGTGATCTTGGTACATGTAGAACGCAAACCGATATGCAGATAGGAAATACTTGGCTAAGGCCAAATTTCCACGTACTAAATGCAATGGAGGGAGCCATATAATTGCAGCTTAATGAATTTGAATTACTTATGCAGTGTGTAAAGCCACATATTTCAAACTAAAATGTTGGAAGAATGCAAGTCCATAAAGGTCGTGCAATGAGTTTTGCTTTCTATTGATGGAAGAATCCGATAACCATTTTGAGTATGAACATATGGGACTACGTGCTGGTTCTGAATTCCTTTATCCTTACAATTGTTATGTTAGGCAAGAATTCAGTAGTGCATTCCATGCAAATGGATTGAATCCCAGTGATAATATGCTCAAAATCAAAAAATTTGAGCAATTGTTTAGCAAATACATGGTGTTGTGTGGATAGGATACACACATGAGACCATCGTACAGAATACAAATGTGTCTATTACAATCATGAAGTACTTAAGATGTTCATGTAATGGTTTGGATAGGACCACATAAACCGCCTTGAATATGTTCAAGCAGTTTGAGTGGCTTGTAGCTCAAATTTTAAGATGAGAGAGACTTAAAATTTGTTTTCCTATGGCACATGGAGTGCACATAAAATCCAAAGATTTGTGAAAATTTTGCACTACTGACCAATGAAATTGCTGATAATTTCCATTAGCATCCATATGTTGGGATGACCAAGGCATGCAGCCAAGTCTTGAGTTATTCAAGATGTGGAAAATTACCTTGTACGCAACATGTCGTATGAATTATGTATATGCAGTACAATCTTGATGACAAGAAAGATATTTTTTCAAGCAAATATGCTTGTGATATCTATAATTAATAGACATCTCTATAGCTTGGTAGGGTACTTAAAGAGTACCCTTAAGGAGTGTGACGATGGCGCGACCAATGCCAGCAAAATGCTATCGGGTTTAGCGATTGTCATCACATATTCATATCTCAGTTTTCAGAGAATAGAATTTGTCTCCCCAAGTATAGAAATTGTGGTGCAAATGTCCACTTAGAATCTTTCTTTTCTCATCAGATTTACTTTGTACAAATCTATATAACAATTGGAGTTTCTATTATGAAACTTATTTCGGATATATAGAATACATAGACGTTATTGTATACTAAATGTTAGTGACACATTTTGTGTCATACAATATAGTCAAGTGATGATAACATAAGCACATTACAACATGCAATTATGCATCGATACATAGTATATATGGAGCTGGGAGACTAATTTGGATCTCCAACATATAGTTTGAAGTAAATTAAACGAACTTGTTCTTCATGTTTATAAGGTCCTCATAGTGGTAGAGAGTTTAGTTGTTATTAGTTCCAATGGAACTTTTTGTAAACAACTCTTATCCTTGTTGTTGTTAGATTGGAGATTGAAGTATGTTTCATATCTTAGCTCTTAAACTAGCAACAAAATTCACCATAGTTTGGTACAGATTAGTTGTGTGTCATAGGATGTGGCATTCTTAGTTGTGTGTTCGTATGATCACACTGATGACAAAGTTAAAGTTGTCACATTTTGAATCTAAGATGTTTCGATCCTGATTAGACGCATGAGACTTTTATCCTTATTGCATTTGCATGTATTTGGATGACATAAAGTATCCATTGATCTTGTTATTCTGAACATTAAATGCATTTCAATGAGTGTAGCCTTGTCTGGATGACGTGATGATGTGTCTATATTAGGACTTCATCAAGCTTCTCAGTTTGAAACCATATGATATTATAAGTTCAGAATAAGATTGCAGAGATCCTGTACATGGGAAACATGGTAGATAAAAAAAATCTTTCCACATGTGTAGGTTTATTTTTTGCAAGATTGCAACTTAGGGTAACTCTATGAAGAGCACGATCATGCACTCCAAAAGACTGAAGGTCCTGAAGGTGTTAATGTGCTCATTCATTTTGTGCAGTGCCTCGGGTCAAATGACTCATTTAAGTTGTTTATAGTGCTCAATGAGAGTTAGCTATAATATGCATGAATCATCCATTGATACTCAATTGATTGAGATCATGATGGATGGGTTCCTTATGATAAGGTCCCATTTTGAATTGAATCTGTAGCCAATGGTTCTCCATTGCGCGGAGAATCGAGGGCCATGATGAGTCCGTGAGATGAAAGACAGATCATCATGTCCATTCCCCATGTTAGATAATTTTGTCCATCAAGTTAAAATCATCAAAACTTGCTGACGACCATTGATTCTTACATGGTGTGTACCAGATATTGATTAATTTACACAATTGTTAAATTAAAATCCGTCATGGGAATGTTGTAATGTTTTGGTGCAAAGCAATTCAATTTCTCAAAATGTTAACCTCATTGGATGTGATATAAAAATGGACGTGATCACCATGGTTTGGTGTAGTCCTCTTTTGATTCATGTTGATGTTGGGTACGCACATTGGCGATAGTCACTATGTTGAAGATATAGCGTAGATCTCGCAGTAGTGAATAGCACTAACTTGTGTATGGCCAATATCATTAATGAATTCTGGTAGTCACCAAAAAAATGGTGTAGACCTTTATCTTCCAAAAGTTTGATATTGGGTACGCACATTGGACGTGATCACTATGTTGGAAAACATAATGTGGACGTCGCACCTTGTATATGGCCAATATCAAAATCTTAGGAGTTATGTTTGTTTAATCGAATGAGGTATTCACCAAGAAATTTTGCATGTAAATTCATCTTAAATTAAGTGCATGGATCACAAATTGTGACTTTTGTGGCTTAATCAAGAGAATTAATTATTGTGCATGTGAAAGGGAATGCATGGGGCAAACACATTGAACATGACAATTTGGTTGTAACAGGGAATGCATGGGGCAAACACATTGAACATGACAATTTGGTTGTAACTCAACCTAAATTAAGTACATTGATCACAAAATTTCTTTTGTAATGCCTGTGGCTTAACTAAGGAAATTAATATTGCTAATTTGCAAGAATTAATCAATTGCAAAATCTAGCATGATTGATATTATACTGTTCTGCGATAGGGAATGCATAAAAGCAAACACTTTGAACATAATAGAATTGCATAGAACTCATCTTGACTTAAGTGCATGGATCACTATTTGTGATGTTTGTGTCTTAAGTAAGAGAATTTTTTTTATAATGAATTAAGAAACTCAATTGCAAATGGGCATGGTTGAAAATTGTGCATGTTATAGGAAATGCATGTGGCAAACACATTGAACATGCAATTTTCAAAAAACTCACCTTGAATTAAGTACATGGGTCACAATTTTGTGATAGTTGTGGCTTAATTAAGGGAATCCATGTTGTTGAATTTGCAAGAATTAATTAATTGCAAAATTTTAATACTAGGGAAAAACACTTTGAAGAAAGTCATCACGGTGGTGTACACTTCTCAATAGTAGGGCATAATCTGCATGTGTGTAGTAGATGCATAGAGCCCACAACCTTGTGTTTATCATCCCAATATAACAACCGGTAGTCACTATTCATGTGCATATTAATTCTGCTTGAATTAAGCATTGACATTTCTGGCACTTATTGCTTAATGAAGGTGACTTAATATTGTCAAAAAATGCAAGAATAAATCAATTGCAAAGTTTTAACATCTTTGCCATTGTACTGTTATGTGATAGGGAATGCTTGAAGAAGCAAACACATTGAACACAACAGAGTTTTCATGAAACAATTATAGATATATGACAATGGTACACAATGTGAGTACAATTAAATGTTGTCAAAGTCAAAAATTTGAAACATAATTGTACAATGCACAAAGAAAAGTGAGCTATGTGGCGCCAAATTACTAGAAAACTCAATGAGTTTGATGTGAATTTGCCGCTGAAAATAAAATTAAAAGGAATTGGCCGTACGAGCCTAGCCAATTTGGACTCTAGGCCACATCGCCTTGGGCCCACTGCAGCCCGTGCGTGGGCATGAACATGTGGACCGTGGACGGTACCATGAGTCGCAGCCTTCCAAGGAGTATGGCCAGCAGGCAATGCGGCTGTAGGGTTGCAAGTGGACGTGAGGCCTAGGACCAAGGGCGGTCCAGCCTGTGGACTTGAGCGGGCGCACTTGGGAGCCAGGTAATGGGTCCAATCACCGCGTTCAAGCAGTGCACATGCATTAAGGCCATGCCGTGCATTGATGGGAGAGGATCAGTATCAATTGATGAAACAAATTCATTGTTACCGTTTAGTAATGAAGTCTGGATGGGGCACCCATTTATGCGATCGTCTATTCTAATCGATTGATGCGTGCACATCCGGCACACAATGTAGGTGCATATGGATGCCGTGGTCGCCCAGGATTCCTCCTTTCCGCTCTCTTTCTTCTCTCTACAACGCTCAGTGTAGAGCGTGCTGATAACGTGTTATAAATAATAATATACTGAAAGTAGAACTGAGACAAAGAAAGTAGAGAAAGAACTTTTGTTCTCATTGTTATTGATTGATGGGTTTGATTACATATATATACAGGTTGAGGGGACACGATGAAAGGGTGTCTGTCCATTTAGGAGGCGTCCCTTCTGAATGGGTATCTTTTCACTGTGTCGGTTCACCAAAGGACATGCCCTTTGGATATGTCTACAACTACACTAATCTGTATCTTGATTGGTTGGATGAGATCATCTTGAGAAGGTGTCTCTACGAAGAGACATCTATTCACAACAAATACTCCCTCCATCCACGGATATAGGAGATTTTGAGTTTTTCCTAAGGTAACAATCCTAAATTTGATCAAGTTATAAAAAAATGCACTTTAACAAGTGAGCACCTTTAGATTCATTATGAAATGTACTTTTGTAATTTACTTATTTGATAAAACGAATGTTAACACTGCTGTCTATATATCTGGTCAAACATAGGATAGTTTGATTTAGGACAAATTCAAAATTAATTGACACACAGGAAATAAGAGCAACTCCAGCAATACCCTCTAAACAAGTTCTATATTTCTTTGTGTAGAGGTTGCCTCTATTTTTAGGGGCTTAGATTTTTCTCCCAACTCTAGAAATATTCTTTAAACAATCCTCTATTTTTCACTGGCTCACCTGCTACTGCTAGTGTTTATTTTTAGATAGAACACCCCCCCCCTCCTCTGAGACCCAGGATCATAGGTGTGGGAGGGGATTTGAAGGCCTCCCTATTTTGAGGGCCGAAGTAGAGAGTCTGCTGGAGTTTATTCTTTAACTCCCGGTCTCTAAATTTAGATTAGAGATTTATTTGGAGGTCTGCTAGAGTTGCTCTAACTCTTATTCAATAACTCTTACTCAATAGGTCTAAAAAAACCTTTCGCAATTAGCCCAGTAGACAAATTCTCAAGAAGACTAATATCCACCGGCCAATTGCAACAATAAAAAACTCAAAAAAATATTATAAATCTTGTAGCGATAACTCATTGGCGCTATGTGTATCAAACCAACAAAGTGACTGAGATGATATGTGTGATTTACTTATTTGATTAGATGAATGTTAACATTGTTGTCTATACATTTGGTCAAACTTCTGACAATTTGATTTAGGACAAATTCGAAATTAATTGACATAGTAGGGAGTAACTCCTACTCAATAGGACTATAAAAAAAACCTTTCGCTATTAGCCTACTAGACAAATTCTCGAAAAGACTAATATGCGCGGGCCATTTGCAAAAACAAAAAAAAACACAAAAAATATTAGAAATCTTGTAGCGACAACTCATTGGCGCTATGTGTATGAAACAAACAAACTGATTGAGATGATATGTGTGTGGCATTATTGGATGCGAATAAATGGGACACGAGGTTATATTTGAAACATATGAACTCATAGATGCCACGTTACTCCTTTTAGACCTTTCGAGTGTCATAGATAGGGTGGAGCTTTCTCCTGCACACCGACTTCTCTCATTCGAACGACTAGACGCGCCTTGGTAGCGACTGATTTGCAGCATATGTTTCACGAGGCGAATGCATGCGTGTGGCTTCTAATGGGTTCTACTCTTATACCGTAGTACTATAGCCAGCGCGTTTTATTTTTTTTTAAAAAAAAACCGGCGCCGCAATTATGTGTGGATGAGAAATACTGGACATATGAATTAAATGATTAGGATTATGAGTTATCTTATATGCCTATATTCCTACTTGCCTCTCCAGCATGCCATGCCGTCCTGACTTATGCTAATTAATTTCCTACGTACTACACCAGTATAAAAAAGAATTGAATTTCCTACGCACAAGGTGTTCAGGATTGATTTCAAGCCTCGTAAAAGTACTAAGGCCTTGTTTAGTTCGTGAGTTCAAACTTGT
>CM014278.1:88450661-88478126 GCA_004135705.1 Alloteropsis semialata | reverse complement strand
TAATTACACGAATGGACGGAAAATCGCGAGACGAATCTATTAAGCCTAATTAATCCATCATTAGAGATTGTTTAATGTAGCACGACGTTGTCTAATTATGGCCTAATTAGGCTCATTAGATTCGTCTCGCAAAGTTACCCGGGGTTATGGAATGAGTTTTGTTATTAACATATGTTTAATACTTCATGCATGTAAGATTCCTTTTGATGAATAGTGAAGTTTGAAAAGTTAGAGGTAACTAAACAAGGCCTAACAATGATGCATGGAGGCTATGGAGCATGGTAGCCGCAAAACTGGAAAAAAATGACGGCCCATACATACGGTTCACCGCCGACTCGTCTTGTGGCTTCGACAACACATATGGATAGCGACGTCCGAGTCAGTACAGAGACCACGTACCTTTCTGTCAGCAAAAGCGACGCAGTAAGGCGTGGCCACTCTCAGGAGTTTCATGAAAGTTTTATGGGTATTACGGCCATGTTTAGTTCGTGAAACTTTGAAAACTAGTCTGTAAATTTATAATTCTGAAACTAAACATCTCCCTTCAACTAGTTTGCAAAGTTGCAAAAGTAACGCATTGAAAAACGTGCCCTCTCTCATGACACACTTTCCAATGCAACTTTTGGCACTTTGAAACTAAACACCTCTCTTCAACTAGTTTGCAAACATTGACACTTTTGTAAACTAGTTTTCAAAGTTTAACTAACTAAACATGGCCTAATTACATGACACATCATCATTTTTGCTGATGTGGCAACATCTTTATGAGGAAAGAGAAGGGGGAGTTTCATCATATGTGAGAGGAGATTCATCCCCATGAAACTTTTTTTTTCCAAGAATGGGGAGTATTTATCCATTCTCTTTTCATAGTCTTATTTTATATTGGCACTATGACTAAGAGAAACCAACTTGATTGTCATCATGTTATTGCTATTATCATTTTTCCTGCATGTACCCCTAGACACGTTTGAAATCAATGTCCACACAAAGCCTCTACTCATCCTACAAAAGTCCGTGGTGAAATTAATAACTTCATTTAAACGAACGTCCATGCACAGGGCCCAAGAATAGACATCAATCCATACATTTTGTCTACCAAACAGAACTATCAAAGATAAAAGAAAATTATTTGAACATGGATTATCAAAACAGAATGGAAGGAGCTTTACTTAATTATAGATAGTTGCAATGATCGCCCAATTTATAAGGTGGATTTGTTCCTACCTATTCCATGAATCCTCTTTCAACTATGCCCCGTGTGCTAGCTCATGTAATCTGCCTCATCATATTTTTTTATGCGGAGGAAAGAGATGTAGATGAGAGATACTAATAGCTAACTCTTAATCAATAGACCGTCAAATACACAACTTTGATGTGTGGTGGGCCAACACTTATATCTCCTTCGATCACCCATCTTTGTTTTGGAATCTATGGTTATCCGTTTTAACTTTGGTTATCTATATACACCTACTAAAACTTCGATTTTTGGAGCCTTCTCAGTTCTCATACATCCTGTCCCCACGACACATTCATATGGGACCCACGTATTGTTTAGGTTGGACCCATGCACTATTTCGGTGAGACCCATGGAATATTCAAGTGGGACCCAACCCACAAAATATTGAAGTAGGACCCATGTGGGACCCATGAGGTATTCAAGTGGGACCCATGTACTCTTCAATGGGTCCCATATGCTATTAGTTGGGACCACAACAATGTTGAATGGGTCTTATGGTCTTTTTTTAAAACAATTATTGATGGCAATTTTTTCTATTATTTGCAATTACAAATTATTTATGGCCAGTATAAAATAT
Organism: Alloteropsis semialata; assembly: GCA_004135705.1. Taxonomy (NCBI): domain Eukaryota; kingdom Viridiplantae; phylum Streptophyta; class Magnoliopsida; order Poales; family Poaceae; genus Alloteropsis; species Alloteropsis semialata. The sequence goes on along the minus strand of CM014278.1, from coordinate 88,476,312 downwards.
ATTGATTTTCCCTCGGTATAAAAACAATACCTAACCTTTGTATACTATGTTTACATATGGCGCGGTCATGGCTGCTACCGCCACTGAGGCCGCCCTTCGCTGGGTTGCGGCTACGGCTTCCTCTCGACACCCGATCATCGTCACAGCCAGGGTGCTACTAGGCCTGGTGGGAGCCATGGCTCGCCGCCGTCGCTGCCGCGGGTTCTGAGGTTGAGCACGACCTCATCCATCGCCGCCACCGCTGCCCTTTTGACCTCGCTAGACGCCCTGGTGGCTCCGAGGAAGATGGTGGCGGCACACACCTTCTAGTGGTGTAAGGCCGGCACCACGGTGCCATGCATGAACCCTGGAAAAGTAAGCGCCAGGCTTTTGTTATGAACGAATTGCCTTTTCGACCCATTTTGGTTTTTCCGTTCTCCAATTAGCTAATAATCTAGTTTAGTTGGGTCATGAACTTCTTAAAGTTTGTTTAGTTGATTAAGTTGTAGCTTTAAGTTGATGAAATACATAATTGCTAGCTTGTTTAATTTAGTTTATGATGTAGTTTATTTAGTGTAAAACTGCTAACTTGTTTAATTTAGTTGATGAAAAATCTTTGTGTTGATGTGGTTTATATGCATGATGTTCTTATGTTTAAATGAATCTCTTGAATTCATATTTGTTGATCTGTAGGTAAGGCTCCCTCTCCTCTTTTCTCGTGTCCACGTAGAAAAGAAAATCACATCTGCTAGCAACGTCTTCAACTGTTGAAGATGCCCTAGGTATTGGAGGAGACCCTGTAGAAGACAATGAAAGAGAGGACCTTGGCTAAAGACGAGCCCAATAGGGTTGAAAACGGACCGAAAAAATCCCATTTCCGTCTGCCCGTATTTCTATATTTGATCCATATTTTTAGCCCTACGGAAACGGGACAGAAAAATACGGAAACGGAACGGGAAATGGGACAGGGGTAGACTGGAACGAGACGGGATACGGGTAAGGATGTATCCCGCACATATTTACGGGATCCCGTTTTTAACCGAAATGAACCCGTATTTGTCCCATATTCAATTTAATCGGGATGGATCGGCTTGCCATTAGCCATTGCTAGTAGCTGTCTCGCTTGCCATTGGCCATGGCTGTTGTGCGCTTGTGCAAACATGTAGACAATGGTCAGCAAACCTGCAGCCGGCAGGGACTGGCACAACATATGTGTGTTTAGCTATGGTATAGTGTATAATGGAGTACTAAAACGTTTGATCCCGAATTAAATTTCGGCTCTCATCCGTTTCCGATATGTTCCCGCCCATATTTGTTCGTTTCCGTGAACCCGTATATCCCGGTCCCGATTCCGTATATTTTGGTCCCGATCCCGTTTCCGACTATCCCGTTTTCGTTAAAAAAAATATGGCAACGGAAATAGGAGAGGGGTTTTCCCGTCCGTTTTCATCCCTAGAGCCCAGACATAGGCCTGGTTTGGAGGCCGGTACTAATGCTAATGCTAGTTACTGTTCATAACTTTGACTACTAATTAGGGGTATTAAATAAAGGCAGTTTACAAAACCAGCTCCACAACCCCTGCGCTAATTCGCGAGACGAATCTAATGAGGCCTTTGACCGTATGAACAGAGGATGGTTACTGTAGCGTCACTGTAGCTAATTATGGATTAATTAGGGTTATTAGATTCGTCTTGAAAAGTTACACCCATCTGTGAAGAGGATGTTGCAAATAGACCTTATTTAGTACTCCATGCATACAAGATTCCCTTAGCACCGGCCTCCAAACCAGGCCATATAAACACGCCCGCACCGTCGCAGGAATAGCCATAGCCACGTGGTTGCATGCTCTTGCGATGAGCAAATGTGCCACGTTGCGGCGCAGCCACACCATGAGCCCACTTGGCAAGTTTCATTTTGGCTAATAAAAGGCGAGGTGAATGAGGTTTAATTTTAAGGCTGTTGAGCTCAACTGTTAGCCTCACCTTTGTCCTCTCAGCGATGATAAAGACAGGTGTGGCTTTCCTCATCAGGACTGCACAAAAGTTAGTGACTCCTTATTAGCTCACTGGAATTGATGCGAGCTCGGGTTGGTTTGTTCTATTTTGCCAATGAATGTGCTAACACTTTAGCTCGTTGAAATAAAATAATGAGCAAGTTCGATTGGCTCACGAGCTAAACGAGGGAAAAAAACACATGGTTGAGCAAATTAAACCAACAGTAAAGAAAAAAAAGACCCTCATGCATCAATGAGCAAAAACCAGCAGTACATACCATCGTGGAGGATCGGAGCTAGCTTACAAAAACCTAACCATCGTGGTTGAGATCTAAACACGGAGTAGCGATAAACTAACATAACACCAACTCCATTATTTACCATAAGGCATATGTCTGATGTTAGTAAAAACTTTTAAAATGTGTTGGATATACAGTATCAATGTCCGAATTAATTACTAACAGGTTGAAGAAGGCACATACTGTCAACTGTTCAAGACCCCATGCATCTAATTTTGTGTTGGAAACATGGTCTTTTATTTCAAAATACTGTGCCGCTTTGTTAAAGTTTGTATGATCACACATGGCGACACTGTATCAGTTTTATACTTTTATCTGTAGATTCACATGCATTGAGCGATCTATTCGACAGTTTGTCTCATAGCAGCAGCTCATGTAGTCATGTGTATTTTACATGAATTTCCACGAACACGAACAACATTAATTTTCCATCCTAACTTGCTTCTCTTCTTGCCCATTCATTGGAAAATCGAAATGATCGGTGACAACCTAGCACATGAGCGCCTGAATGAACCTGCAGTTGGCTCTAATGGACAATGCTCACGTGCCCAAATTACTGACCTAGCATCCTGATCTACATTGATGTACGACCAGGACCACTGCAAATGCTGGCACACGGTAACTAGCTAGGGTGCGCATGGGCCGGAGCTCTAGTTGGCAGCGTCTGCAATCTGCAAGAGGTTATCTCTAACCGTGTTATAGATTAGATCGAGCTCGAGGCCGATCTGCATGTGTGTGTTTCAAATGTGTGTGTTGGTTTTTGCACAAGTTGTACTGCCACGTTATCGCTGAAAATGTGCCGACTTTTTTTATTTTCAGCCCTTTTCAAAAAAGAATTTCACAAATAGACCCTCGGCGGAAAGATTTCCAAAAATGGACCCTGAGCTCAGCGCTGTAGCCCACGGCGCCGAGGTCCCATGTCTCGGCACCATAGGCTATGGCGCCGAGATTATGGCACGTCATCCGTGCCAGTAGACTAGTGACCACGTGCCTCCTAGGCTCTCGTATCTCGCCATCGGACATTGTATCACCCTTTTATATGACCTCATATGTACCCGTTGCCCACTTGCCCTAGACCTCGGCGCCATAGTCTATGGCGCCGAGACGTGGGACCTCGGTGCCATGGGCTACGGCGCCAAGCTTAGGGTTCATTTTTGAAAATCTCTCCGCTAGGGGTCTATTTGTGAAATTCTTTTTTAGAAAGGGCTAAAAAAAGTCGGCTGGATGTGCCCTTTTCTTACTGTACAAGAGGCGAGAGCAAACTCCAAGCGTCCTTAACATTTCCAAAAGAGCAGATCGCGGTCAGGTATAGCCGGCCAATTGGGGCAAGCTAGGGCCAACCGTTATAATGGCAAGGGGGGCCGCAAGATGGAGAGAGCTCTGTAGTATTATCTCTTTCGTCTTGTTTTTGTTGCAAGCGTGACAGCCGCATATTTCCTCCTTTTCGCAAAAAAATTTCTTGCCCACACAATTCCCCATGGACCACAACGTACCAATCCCAGTATCAATGCAATAGGAGCAGCAAATCAACATCTACAATCATATGTCTATCTCTTGAAACATCTAAGTCCACCTTAGATGCTGCCACTACGCCAAAAAAGCATTTTTGCTGCCACTCAAAACATGGTTCTAGGGCCGGACTTTCCAACCATGGCCATGTAAACGTTTTTAGAAATAGACGATTTTTAAGTCCGGTTACATAACTGGCCTTGAAAATCGATCTCTAGAACCAGATAAGTTATGCAAGCCGAACCTAGAAATCAATTTCTAAGTCCGGCTACTATGGAGGACTGGTCCTAGAAATAGATTTCTAGCTCCGGCTCTTACATACTCCTTCCGTCCTGAAATATAAGACATTCTAGTTTTGTTCTAAGCCAAACTAGAAAAACTTTGACCAACTTTTTAGAAAAGAAGAATAACATTTATGACATCTAATGAGCATCGATAGGCTCATTATGAAATATACTTTGATATTTTACTTATTTGATTTGCTAAATATTAATATTTTTCTCTATAAACTTGGTCAAACTTTAAAAAGTTTGACTTAGGACAAACCCAGAATACGCTTTATTCCAGGACGGAGGGAGTAGGCCCAGTCTTGCAAAATGTTTTCTACGAGGACATGTATATATACCAGCATCGGGTTTCTAAGATAAGCGAATCTAGTAAGCTTTTGATAGGGCCAGGTATATGAGAAGAAGTGGGTCTACAAAAGATATTTACGGGTCTGGCTTTCTACGACAGCCGAACTTAATATACAATTTTTTGGTTTTAATTCTTCATATTAATTTTGATTCTGATTTTCGTTTTCTGTTTTTGTTTCCCATTCTTGTTCGCGCTAGATTTCGGGTCTAGCCAGATTAGCCTGTTCGCTTGGCTTATCAGCCACCAGCCAGCAGTACTTCAGTCTCACAACAAATCAGCACTAGCCACCAGCCACCAGCCAGCCAGCAGTACTTCAGTCTCACAACAAATCAGCACCAGCCACCAGCCAACCGAACAGGCTGAAATGGTGGCGGTTTCGCGCCACATGGTAATCTATAATAGTATCATTATCTTCAAAACTGCCACTCAAACTATATCCAATTAGTAAACATATGTATACATCCCACACAATTACATAATGCTCGGAACAGAAATTATGGCTAGCCAAAGTGACACAAATTCCCACTCACGAACCACGATATTTATCATTCGTCGCATAGAAACATTAACATATGTAACATTAAATTAATTACTCTTATTAAATCCGTCATAAAATATAGCTTGCTAGTGATTTTATATGGCATTGTGGTTATTAATATATTTTTTTATAAATTTAGCCAAATTAGAAAGTTTGACTTTTGACAATTCCAGATTCAGCTACAATTTAGAATACAAAAAGTGCTCCTACTATTAGCTACTGTTACACCCCGGCCGTAACCTCGATTGCCACAGTTTCAGAAACGTGCGCGACCTCCGTCCACTGATGACTTCTCCACTGTACTAGCTAGCTCTCCACCTTAGTTTGCACTCTGCAGTACCCGCCATAGTATTTAATGTTCGCTTAGCACAATAATTCCTATAACACATCTCTTGCTTGTTTAGCTGAGTATAATGGAGATGGAGCAGGAGCTGGACCTTGAGCTCAGACTTGTCCACCCCTTCGCCTCGGCTACGCCGGACGAGCCGCCCGGCTTCTTCCTCTGCACGTACTGCGGCCGCAAGTTCCACAGCTCGCAAGCTCTCGGCGGCCACCAGAACGCCCACAAGTACGAGCGCACGCTAGCCAAGCGCCGCCGGGAGATCGCCGCCGCCTTGCGCGCGCACGGGGCTGCTCCTGGGACGGCCGCTGTCCGGCTCGCCGACGGCGATGGCCCTGGGGCCGGTGGAGCTGATTCCGATGTAGAGAAGGCGAGGCCGCTGGGGGCGCGACAAGCTGCTTCAGTGCCTGGCCAGTATGGCGGCCTGCGGCCCCACGCCGGCCGCGCCGACGAACTGGATTTGTCACTCAGGCTATGATTGGCTTCTCCTCCACCATGTACCTCTTCTCCTTGGCTTCACCTGTTTAATAAAATGATTCCTGTTTTGTCCTGCTCCTCCATATACCATCATCAGTGCCTGCTCTTGCATGTGATTGAGAGTTTGCATTGTTATTGAATAATTTCTATTCTGCCAGGGGAATTTAATTTGTTGATTTATTATCCTGTGGGTTCCAGTTGTTTTCTCTTATCTCTCTTCTTATTCTAGCAATTCAATTTTTTTAGCATCCACACATCTTCAATTGAAATATGGGTTTATTTTCTTTGTTTTATGGAGCCTTCTTCCTGTGATTCAAGATTCTGCATATTCCATGTGACTTTTCTCACCTGACGAACAAATACTATTTTTTCGCAACTCCATAGAGCAAACTTGCTCGATCTGTCCAAACAAGTAAAAGGCCGTGTCTCTTTGGAGGTTGAAAAAATTTTGCAAAAAAGAATCTTTCTTGCATGGAGTACTAAATGAAGTCTATTTGCAAAACCTCTTCACGGGTGAGCGTAACTTTTCGAGACGAATCTAATGAGCCTAATTAATCCATAATTTGCTACAGTAATGCTACAGTAATCATCCTCGAATCGTGCGGTCAAAGGCCTCATTAGATTCGTCTCGCGAATTTACCAGGAGTTGTGAAGGTAGTTTTGTAAACTGACTTTATTTAATACCCCTAATTAATGGTCAAAGGAGGGTGAAAAAATTTTCGCCCTCCATCTAAACACGGTCTCATCTATCGCGCGTTCCAGCTGATTCCTGTTCATATATGTCTTGCTTCTTAAGAAGGTCAGAGTGAGTTCTAAATAATATATACCTAGCAGCTCCACCTTATATAATATCACTGGGAGATGCTACCTAGTACCACAATGTTTACGTGATGCAGCTGCAGTGTTGCTGACAGAAGCACTATAATAAAAAAAATCATTCCACTGTGCTCTCCCTGTTCTGATTTTGTTGCTGAAATAAAAAAAATATATTCTGAAATAATTCAGTTATGCATGTGCGCAGAATATGCTCTCTTATCATTATAGTGGACAATCGATCTCATTCTGAAATGCAAACCATCTACAGAAAAGTACTAAGGAATCTCAAACAGTAAAGGCACCAATCAGTATCTTTGATGAACACCATATACAGAAAACTCAACAGATTATATTTACCACTTGCAATTCATCTGAATTATAGACAACAAATTATTCAAAATATTTTTATGTAATTTAGCTTCAAGCAACAATACCAGTTACATACATTCTAGCTTTGTAGGATCTAGCTAGTTTGACTTCAAGTGATATATGATTGGGTAGCACATGAAACGTCTTGAAATGCCCATAATTTAATTACATTATGGTGGGCTTGTTTTTCCGTTGTTTATTACATATCATAGTATTAGGCTATATCGTGGTTTTCTATAGTTTTGGTTCTTATATTTTGATGATAGATTTACCTGATATTTAAGTGTAGATGAAAGAGGAGGGGGGGGGGGTGGTGAGTTTTTACGCAATGTCAAAAAGTACTAAGGAATCTCAAATAGTAATGTGCGACTAAGGTTTCACTAAATGTTTGCACTCATCCAAGAAGAGTTTTGCAACCTAGAGATAATTCTATCAATAAACTACTCTACAGAATGTAAAGGAACTCAAGTTGCAAGTACAAAATGCGGAAGCTAAAAGAGGGTTAAGGGGTTGCAAACTTGGCACGAAGATTTATCCAATGGTTCAGGCGTTCAGCTAACATCTACTCCACGTTGGAGCTCCACAAAGTATATGCTTCTGGTCGCCAAGTCTTGCTTTTCGGTCAATGTCTTGAGCTCGCCACAAAGGCTCCCCAAGAAGGATGATGAGCAAGTCACCAAGACATTGCTCTCATCAACCCACTCTTCAAAAGATTTTTATGCCACCTTCACTATGGAGCTTTGAAAGGACCTTGATGTCGCCTAGAGGGGGGGGGTGAATAGGCGATATACCGCAAAATCAAACTTTTCCCTCTTTTTGCTCCAGCTGCCAGGGGGTGACCGGTCAGACCGGTTCTCCACACCGGTCAGACCGGTGCCTTGCAGAGCAAATCCCAAACAGCAGCTCGAGCTTCTTCTTGACTTCTAGCACGAACCAAACTTGGTGAGTTGCTTCTGTAGGTGATATTCAGCAAGTCAAAGCTATCCCTGCACACAATATAAGCACACCCAAGTAGATCGAAGCGAAAGCACAAAATATGCTAGAAATCAACAAGTGAGGCAAACCACAACGGAGACACAAGGAGTTGTTTTCCCGAAGTTCGGATTCACCGCTCGCACCAAGCAGCCACCACGGCACGGTGAATCCTACTCTCCGTTGAGGAAGCTTATGCGACCACCACTTAGGTCAAGCTATCTCCTCCTTCCACTAGTTTGCTTCTTCCCTTTCGGAGGTGAAGCACAACCTGCACAAACAATCCCGTGGCTCACCACACACTTTGGTAGCTCACCGGGCGACACCTTGCCGTCTAGGAGGAAGAACCTTCAAGAGTAACAAATGCTTCAAATTGCTTTCTTGACAGCGAATCGAAGTGCTCAAGCTATGGTTGCTCTTGTTTTGCTCTCTAATGCTCACTCAATCTTGCTCACTCAACCCAACTCAAAGATATCACAAATATCACACAAATCTCACAAAGAGAGGTTGGGGAGGCTTTTCTGGCTACTAGAATGTCTGAATGAAGTGTGGAAGCAGCAGCCCACCAAGAGGGGGGCTGAGTGGTATAAATACCCCATCACACAAAAACTAGCCGTTGGAGAATCTGTCGTGACCGGTCAGACCGGTCACCCTGACCGGTCAGACCGGTCAGACAGAGCTGATTCGAAAAACTAGCCGTTAGAGCTTACACCGGTCAGACCGGTCCCCTTGACCGGTCAGACCGGTCAGGCTGAGTGTGTCCCAAAAACCTCTCAAATTAGCTCAAGGTTTCATCCAAGGATAAAACCATACAATGTTAGATGATCTGGGATTTTTTAGCACACTCTGTGTCTCTCTCAAGGCTATTCTCACATGGGTCAACTATTGAGCACTTTTGATATTTGTCAATAAGCAAATGTTGCATCCCTCTTGATAGTACGGCGTACCTATACTCAAGGATAAATATAAACACAAAGACATCCTCTTGAGTTTCCAAGTTTTGATCAATGCCATACTTTGATAGTTGTCAACTTGAGGGCTTTCAACATTGCTAACTTTCTTGAGCAATTCCATACTTGAGCTAGTGACTTAGGATTTTCCATCATCCATTGACAAAGTGTATTTGAATCCTTAAGTCACTCAATTTTATCAATCACAACTAATTGATGCTTTGCATTGCTTCCCTCAACAAAGCTTGGATATGGTTCTTCGAAACCCCACGGACCTAGATACTTCACCTTAGCAATTTGCACACATGGAAAGCCGTCGCTTAGCCAAAGCTTGCTTAGTCCCTCGCTCTAGTCATCTCGGTTGATTTCTTCACCACTTACCCTTGCCACATTGAGTTTAGCTTTGCTTCATCATTTTGAAATCCCATTTGAAAGAACTCTTCAAATGCTTGTTCTTGATTGACAAAGTACATTCAAACCATTGCAAGCTTCCAACAATGAGACCAACGTATATCACATAAGTATATGTCCCTTTGGTGTAAATGCATGAAGCCTTGCAATTTCCACTTTGAATGATCCCTTCATATATCAACAAGCTTTCTCATAGATTGGAACCACATAGATAAACCTTTATTGACTTGTCCAAAATATATCAACACTCATGCTTGTCATTCATTTATTTATGCACAAAGAGATCACACACTTGCTTGCCTTTCTCATTATGAGCCAAAGAACATTCATTTTATATATAATTCAACATCACAACATGAATGTACAAATAAAAACCTGCTCATAGTCTTAAGCAAACAAGTTAGTCCTTTAATCATGTTGTCATACAATTCACCAAAACCCACATGGGGGCCTAGATGCACTTTCAATCTCCCCCTTTTTGGTGATTGATGACAACTCGATTAAAGCTTACAAATATGACAATTAAGCTCTTTTAGTTTCTTAGATATAGTGTGAGCTCCCCCTTAATGTGTGCTTCGAATTGAAATGACCTTGATGTCGACTACTTGTGAGGTACAATTTGAGCCACTTGAGCTCGATGGCTCAAACTATGCTTCTTGGTTTGGTAATGTTCATAATGCTTTTAGAAATTTAGATCCTTTAGTTGAACATATTTTAGTTGCTAGCATTCTACCTCCTAAATTTGATTATGACAACTTTGATTTGTCAAATCTCACTCAAGAGGAGCTAGCTTGCACGCAACTTAATGCTTGTGTTATTAACTTCTTGCAGAGTTCTGTTTGTGAAGAGTTATGGGATATCATCTCTAGCAAGAAAGAAATCCGAAGAGATGCTCATCACATTTGGACTCTCATCACGGAAACATTTGAAGATTTAGAAAGTGATGATGAAGAGCAAGAAGTTATAGAATCACCTGAGAAGTGCTCAATTGCATCAGCAATATTCATTGAGCCTCAGGTGGTTTTTGCCAAGGAGCTAGAAGAGCAAAATGAAGAAATTGCAGCCTGCCTGGAGGCACCGGTCCGACCGGTGCAGGGGACCGGTCTGACCGGTTCTCCCCAGGGAGCTGCTCCCGAGTGTGCTCAAGACACCCAAGCCGCAAGCGTCACCTCATCAACTTCTGGCTCTTCATTATCCAATGATGAGGGACCTAAGTGTCTGATGGCTTGTAGAAGGAAGAAAAAGACCAAGAGAGATGAATTCCATAGAGTTGGAACCATCAAGGCTCTAACTCAAGAACTTGAAAAGCTCAAGTTGTCACATGCCTCCTTGGTCAGTAAGTATGAATTCTTGTCTAAGGATTATGCTTGTGCTACTAATTTATCTACTTGTGTAGCATCCTTAGAACAAGATAAACTAATGCTCATTGCTCAACTTGAGAAGCTCACTAGTGAGCATATGGCTTTGCAAGCAACTCACAAAGAACTTGAGTATTCTCATGAGAAGCTTGTGGAAGCATATGCTATGCTAGACATTACTCATGAGGTTGTATTATCATCGGTAAAATATCTTGAACCTCATACACACACATGTACATGCTCTCACATGAATCCTATTTTATTATGTGAGAAACCGTGTTGCTCCCAAGCAACCCAAACTTGTGGTGAGCATGTTTTTGTAGAGTCTTGTGATGATCTCCTTGCTGAAGAATTGGAAGACATGAAGCAAGAGAGAGAAAAGATCAAGAATGACTTGATCAAGGTTAAGGGAAAGGGTCAAGTGCAACCTTCTCAAGATAACCGTGAAAACATGGTGAATAAGCTTGAGAAGGGATCAATGGTCACTGACTCAATTCCTAAGCATGACAAGCAAGTCAACAAAGACAAGACTCAAGAAAATAAGAAAAAGGAGCTTGATCACATACAATGCTTCAATTGTTCAACAATTGGGCATTATGCATCTATGTGCCCGATCAAGCATAAAGGCAAGATAATGAAGCATAGAGTATCCAAGAAAAGGAGTCTTGCAAAGAATAGGATTTGCTATGGATGCAAGAAGAAGGGACACACAATAGCCATGTGTCCTGGCTCTGACCCTGACCGGTCAGACCGGTCCCCAGGGCCGGTCAGACCGGTGACAGCCAGAGCAGCCACTCTTCACCAAAGTGACAAGATTGAAGTCACCTCTTCATCCATGGAACCCAAAAGCGAGCAAAGGCAAGAAAAGCAAAGGAATATGAAGTCAAGCAAGGACAAGAGCCGTGTTTGCTATACTTGCCGGCAAAAGGGTCACATGGGCAAGGATTGTCCAAATGGTAACATTCTTGAATCTAACCTTATCCATTATGATTTTAGTAAGCTTGGAAAAGATAAAACTGACACTTGTGCTACAAGAGTGATTAGTTCACCTCAAACTAGCATAAGAGCCATTTGAGTTCCTAAGCATCTTGTGACTAACCTCAAAGGACCCAACAAGATTTGGGTACCAAAGAGTGCTTGCTGAGCTTGCAGGATCGTCGAGAGGCATTGGACACTTGGCTTATAGAAAAGATGCAAGAAATGAAAGAAATTAGCCAAGTGACTAGCAAAGTATTGAAATCACAAAACCAATGTCATCTCGGTAACTAGTGCTTAATGTCATGCCTTAGTCACTCTCAGTTCTAAGTGAACACTCATGGGTCACAAGTGTAGTTTGTGAGGCATGAGAAAGTGACTTTGACATTTTTATTTGATTTATTCCCCTTATGCCATGTGATACTTTTAATGACTCTCTAGTAGAGTATACTATTTTGAAGTGCAGGAAATTACACAAAAAGTAAAGAAGAAATTTCTTGGAGCAAGTAAAAGAAAAGAATTCCAATTGAGTGTGCGCTGACTGGAGTTGACCGGTCTGACCGGTCACCCAAACCGGTCTGACCGGTGCTGGCCCAGTCAGCAAACATAAATTCCGGCAGCCTCTGTCGCGTGCCAGAAATTCCGATCCAAAAGTCCGGCAGCCTCTGTTTTGTGTCAGAAGTTCCGGTGCAATAAATACCAGAAGTTCCGGCAGAGGTTTGATTGTCAAGTTTCATCTAATTTGGAATACTACAAGAAATTTATTTAGCACTTTCATGGCATACAATTTATGCACTATCTTTGTGGTAGTAAGTATTCTTGGCACCTTGTCAATAAATGCAATTTATTTATGTGCCGGGACCAAATTGTGTGATAAACTCCTCAAAATCATTAAATTGATCAAGTGCATGTGACATGATATTTAAATACATGATGCACCTATTTAGGGGGAGATTATCCTACAATTTGTGTCCTAGAGACTAACATTTTCTTTTAGTGATCTTGTATTCTCATGTATGAGAGTTTGTCTCTCTTTGAAGCAAGCTATGTCCTTTGTTCAAAATTGGTAGAAGTGTATCTACCTCCTCTTTGGACAATAAATTCTTTTATTGAATAGCTGCTTCCCATAATATAGATTAAATTCTCTTGCTTGTTTTTGTGACAAGATTGATGCATGTGAGCTTGCCTTTCACCCATATACACATGTGCATCAAGAAAAGGAATTTAACCTATATTGTGAGGTTTCATCTTTTAGTGATCCATTGTGCCTTTCCAATCCAAAGATTACTAAATGATGAAACTAGATCTTGTGCTTCTTAATGCATTTCTTCTCTATGATGTATATAAGGGAAAATTATAAATGAGAAGAAGCATTTGGATTATATTGATACGCACAAGACTTGAGAAGTGAATCTTCACCAATGTGAAGAAAAGGATTAGCTAGAGACCAAGGTATGTTTTTCAATTTCATATATTCATTTCAATGCATCTAGGCCTTTCCTCATGCTAGTGTGTTTAGCATGAAAAGTTTTATGTGACTATGATTGAGATCCCTGGCATAATTTCAATTTGTTTATTACCTTCTATGTGCCTTGACCAAGATTGTGAATAAACTTCTCAATATTCATAATTGAATAAAGTACAACTCAAAAGAAATTCAAAATTCTTATGCACTATCGAAGGGGGAGCTTATTCCAATACTTGTGTCACTTGTGGGACTAACAATTTCTTCTAGTGAATTTGTAGTCACATGTGCTAGTGTATCTTGTGCTAACTCAATACTTGAATAAGAAAAATAATTATGAGAGCTAGCACCATGCTAAATTGAAATATGCACAAATCGAATGGGCTTAAGGCAAAGGTATGTTTTCATGAACCTTCTATTCCTATCTTTTGCATCTAGTCCCTTGTACCTTGCTAGTATGTGTTTTTGCATGTAATTATTTCAAGTCATTTTGAGCTTCAAATCTAGATATTTAGTTGATGTCTTCATTGAGAATTGACTTGGTGTCATCTCTTGCAAGATATGAGCTAAATATGCTAAGATGACTATTGACTTGAGATGGATGCATGTCTTTGTGGCATAGGGTAGTGGTTGACGCGGAAAATCGGCGGTTGTATCCTCCGCGTGCAGCACACGAAGACCAGGGAGATCTGCTTCACTCCAGTGCCAGCCCACACTCCAGTTCAGGTTCGCAGCGTGCCAGTCAATTTGACCTGAAATTGACAAGGGGATAAAACAGTTAAATTGCTCTTTGATTGTGCCGGCTCTATTTCAGACGATGGAGTAACGTCGAATTTTAGCCAAGACCCAATCAGACACGTATCGGCCGATACCAATCGGACCTCAAAATCGGACTTCATTGATGACGTCAATCGGACCGAGTAATCGGACCTCAATCAGACACCAAATCGGACCTCAGAATTGGACCAATCAGGATCGGACCTTGATTGATATAACAGATCAGCCTTTGAATAATAAAGTAAAGCATAAAACAAGGCCAATATGTAAAGTAATGGATCAGCTGTGTCTTGAAACAAGATATCAAATAATCAAAGTGTAAGCCGATACATTGTCCATCTTGCCTAATTGCCAGTTTGACTCGTCTTGTCGGACCATCTAACTAGCCAATCGGACCATAACTTTTTCAGAGAAATCTAGCTCCGACGTAGGGAATCTAGATTTCTCCAGCTATGATCAAATCAGATAGCTAAACAGTCAAACTCAACTCATCAACCTGTCAATTAAACAAGATGCTCGCACAGGTGTTGACCAGATTAAGCAAATAAGCGGATAAAACATTAACAGGATCATTCTGATTCTAAGATATGCTATCAAATAATCAAGCATGACCTAGCTCCGACGTAGGGAATCTAAACCACACTTAACATTCAAATAACAATAAGGCATAACCAAAGCTTCCTTTGACTAATCAAGATGAATCTAGCTCCGACGTAGGGAATCTAAACCAAACATGACAATCAAAGATTAATCTAAGCGTATTACAAAGATCCAGCTCCGACGTAGGGAATCTACACCGGTGTAATACTCAAAGAACAACTAGATTAAACCACAAAGCAGGATCGGACCTAGAACGATGCTGTAAGATAAATATTGCTTACATCGGACCAAGACCAATGCTCAAAGCCGTTGAAGAAGTAGAATTGATTCACATGGCGTAGATCTAAACCAATCTAACAACTCCAAACAAACCGCAAAAACTGCCTTTAGTAACCAAGATTATTCTAGCTCCGACGTAGGGAATCTAGCCTAATCTTGATACCTAGCTCCGACGTAGGGAATCTAAGCTAAAAGTACAGTCCGATAAACGATAATCTGTTGGATAATCAATATTGATCTAGCTCCGACGTAGGGAATCTATATCAATCTTGCTTATCCAGAGATAAATCGGTTGAACAGTATAAACGAGAAAGGGCGATGCGCCTCAATTCAAAGCCTATACTAGTTCAATAAATTGACTAACTTACTGGTAAGCCGGAGATCAGAACTGATGCAGCCCGTCCACCAATGAGCTTCGTCGATAATTACTACTAGGGTTTTTGGCATGAAGCCGGGTTGTATTGATTGTGAGAATAATTTTTACAATGGACGAGGGCTCATATTTATACCCTGGTCATGGAGAGTCCTGATCGGACCAGACTAACTTGCGAACTAAGTAAACTAAGCTTAACATAAAACGGGACTCCCAAACGCCTTCTGAAAAGGAAATAGTCCCCGCATCTGATACACTTCCTTCTTAGCCGACACGCCCTTCTTCCATCATCAGATCGAACTTCTTGTTTCGTCGGACTCCTCTTCAGCATCGGCTTCCTTCTCTGTCATCTTCTGTTTGACCATTCAACGGACCCACTGCGCAGTCTCAACCTCACCACGTCACCATCTGATTCAGCATGTCAGGTGCGAAAATCCGGTGTCAACAGTAGTTTTTGCGAAAATTCAACTTGCATGTGTAGGAAGTGTGCCTTCTTTGAAAATTTTGGTTCTTGGTCTTTGTGGCCCGATTGACTCACTTGTGACTATTGTTCACTTTGTTTGATTGATGCCTAGTCACAAGTGGGAAGATTTTCTCAAGTCCATAAAAACTTTATCTATCTATCCATCTTTCTTGGAAGAATCAAGAAATGAGAAATAATTTGGATCATCCTATATTCTTCTGAGATATGCAAACTTTGGATAACATTCACTGCAAATCCTATATCCAATCTTGTGAAGGCTTAAGGATCAAAATCTATCAAAATCAGCCAAATTATCTTTTCTGCTGGGGGGTCACCGGTCTGACCGGTGTACCCCGGGACTTACCCCTTTTACCCCCTCCCGTGAGTAAACAGTACATCCTTATCCACATTCACTCCCATTCACTTCCAAACATATCCAGACCCGACTCCTCTCTCTCCTTTCTCCCTTGGCGACCGAGACTACCCTCCATTGGCGATTTGAGGATTCAACCAAGGAAAAGCTCGCCTCTCTCAAGGATTCAAGCCTCCTCGATTGGTCTAACTGGTGCCCTAACCGGCCCCTTGGATTCATCTCGAGTTCCTCTCTCCAAAGGTATTCAAATCTTGTTTTTGCCCGATCTATCAACTCCATGAGTAGATTTGAAATTCCTTGGGTAGAACATCTCCTGCAACCCTTAGAGACTATTCCTAGAAGATCTTTCAATTTCGTGGGATGCATTGTGAGGATTGGATTTTGGGGATGAACTGCCAGGCACCGGTCTGACCGGTGCCCCCGACCGGTCTGACCGGTCAAGGCAGTTCACCTCCAAAATCTGATTTTGTTCAATTTATTCAACCTTTATCTGCTTAGGATGACTCATCAATTTCCATGATCATATCTAGACCATATAGCTGCTCAGATTGATGGATGGAGCTATTGGCTCAGTTCTGGGGGGTGACCGGTCTGACCGGTTACCCTGACCGGTCTGACCGGTCAAGCCCAGAGCTGATCCAATTTCTCCAATCCTTGTGCTTTCTTTTGCCAAATCTATCATATCTTGTGTCCTGGTGTCTTATAGACATTTCTTCATAATCTTTGTGACCCAGGATCAGCAGCTATGACTAAGGGACATGATGCCGAGAGAAGGAAAAAGAGAAGGCAAGATGATTCTAGTTCTCAAGGTGCTAGCTCTATGCAAGATGACTATACCAGCAGATTGAGACCTAGAGGGCAGAAAAGATCCTCAGTTGAGATGCAGGTTGAAGAGGAAGAAGAGGAGAAAATTGAGACTAGTAGTGATGATGAGGAGCAAAGTCCTTATAGAGTGGAGCCTCGCCATGGCAAAGGCCCGGCTATTGATAATGACAGCAGTGGCAGCGGTGAGAGTGATGGTGGTGGTAATGGTAATGGTGGTGGTGATAGTGATGGCAACGGTGATGATGATGGTGATGATGGTGACGGTGATGGTGAAGATGATGATGAAACTCCTGTCATTGTGAGGCCTAACTATCTCTATGGTACAAGAATGACAAATTATCATGGAGAAGGGATGACAAAGGCTGTGCTGAAAATGCGAGATGCAGATCCTTATAGTGGGCCTAGGACAGCTAGTGATAATAGATTTTGGACTATGTTTCAGCAGGATTTCTACACCTCAGTTATTCTAAAGAAGTCCAAAATCACACATGAGGCTCAGTATGTGGATTGGAAACATATGACAGATCAGCATAATCAAATTTTTGATGAGATCATTGAGACCTGTACAAGACAAAGAATAATGCACATCATGGGTTTCAAGCAAAGCTGGAACAAAGAGATTATTGCTCAGTTCTATGCTACAGTGTACTTTGGCTTTAGGAATGATGTTAAAGCCATGTTTTGGATGACAAATGGAGTTAGATATCACATCACCTTTCCGGCCTTCTGCAACATGTTCAAACTTGGTAATGAAGAAGGCCTTCAAATGTTGCATGATGAGGATGAACTTGAACTATCTATGATGAAGATCATGTATCCTCGCAATATGGAAAATGAATGGGGAAAGGTGAAGCATTTGTACACTTTCTATGGAGTTCTCAATAGGCTCTTTAGAAAGACAATAACCCCTAGAGATGGCAATACATCTGAGATTACTTCCTACCAAAAGAATTTGATGTATGCTATGAGACCTGAGGCACCCGAATTCAGTGTTGGGGATTTCATTTGGCAAGAGATCAAGCATGTGTCTGAAAATCCAAAGAAGATCTGCAGCTATTGTCCCTATATCATGTACATGATCAGAAAGGTGACCAAAATTGATTTTTCTAGTGATGTGAAGCACAAACCTTTGAGGCCCAATGCCAAGAAACATCCTAGGATACCTTCTCCAGACCCTGAAATTCAGCATGAGCCAGTTGGAGGAGTGTTTGAGCAGCAGGAGCAGCCTCAGCCAGCTCAGCCTGGTGCTCAGGCCGGCACCGGTCTGACCGGTGACCGGTACCGGTCTGACCGGTTCGGGCCTGAGCCCGTGGTTTTCTCTTGCCGGCCAAGGGAGCGTCCCACCTCTCCCATCAAGAAGCTCTTCAATCTGTTTGTGGGCATGTGCAAAAGTCAAAGGGATGTTGAGGTGGAGCAGCAGCGTCAGCGGAGAGACAACAAGAAGATCAATGATTCCATCAAGTTGATGCACAATGCAATGAACCTTCAGCCTGCACGTTCTCCTCCATCTCCACCACCTCCAGAGGTAGAGATCCCATCTGTTGAGGATAGGCTCCGTGGATATTCATCAGCAGGATACTTTGATCAGTACAGGAGCATGTTCTTTCAGATGTCAGTTCTTCATCAGGTGCTCCACCTGTTCAGCCACAGCATCAGCCTGCACCTCCACAGTATCCACCTGTTCCTCCACAGTACCAGACTCTCTCTGCTAGCATGCCGAGTACATTCTCGTCGGGCTTTGTGCCAGGTATGATGGGAGGTACATATGCAGCAGGATCATCTTCAGTGGGTCCATCTTTTCACAGTGAGGGCATGGTGGCGGGTTCTTCTCTTCCACCTTTCAGCGGTGGCATGTTTGGCACTTCTAGTGATGCACCGGAGACCTCTGACATTGCAGCGAGGCTCTCGACCTCCATCTTTGGATATACTCCTCCTGTGCATCCCGACACTTCAGCTTCCTATGGTACTACTGATCCCACTCTTGCTCCTCCCTCTGAGATCACCGTATCAGATTCTATATATCTTATGCCTCCTCTCTCGCATTTGCATGAAGGACTTCATCTTTGGTCAGGAGCTTCACCTAGTGAAGGAGGAAATGGAGGAAACGGTGGCAATGGACAGGAGTGACTGCAGCTACAACTTCTCTAGGCCCTTTTTATGGATGCTTGATGACAAAGGGGGAGAAGTGTTGGATTAAAGCTTCAGTTTTCAGTTTCAGGGCAGTGGCAGCAGCATTGACCGGTCTGACCGGTCAGGGTGACCGGTCTGACCGGTCAAGTGTAGTTGGCAGTGGAACTTTGTATTAAATCTCGAATTCTATTCCTTTGTGGACTTGAGAACTTGTAATGTATGCTATTGTGTGTGTAAGACCTTTATTTATGCTTCTAAGTAACTTTGTATTGGTATGTGATGCATGGATTGATTGGTGGTTGTTTTTATCCCTTGTATGTGTGCTAACTGGGTCTGACCGGTCACCTCGACCGGTCTGACCGGTCAGGCACCTGAAAGCACACATACAATTCTTTGTGTGCCTTTTCTTGTCATATGCATCACGGATATTTTTGTACACACACTTGTTGCACCCCACGGTTTCTGAGATACAGGGAGAGCTCCCATGTTTTTTATTGAGAAATGTGTGCTCTTGACATGTGAGGCCAATTTTGAAATTCCATTTGAAAGAACTCTTCAAATGCTTGTTCTTGATTGACAAAGTACATTCAAACCATTGCAAGCTTCCAACAATGAGACCAACGTATATCACATAAGTATATGTCCCTTTGGTGTAAATGCATGAAGCCTTGCAATTTCCACTTTGAATGATCCCTTCATATATCAACAAGCTTTCTCATAGATTGGAACCACATAGATAAACCTTTATTGACTTGTCCAAAATATATCAACACTCATGCTTGTCATTCATTTATTTATGCACAAAGAGATCACACACTTGCTTGCCTTTCTCATTATGAGCCAAAGAACATTCATTTTATATATAATTCAACATCACAACATGAATGTACAAATAAAAACCTGCTCATAGTCTTAAGCAAACAAGTTAGTCCTTTAATCGTGTTGTCATACAATTCACCAAAATCCACATGGGGGCCTAGATGCACTTTCAAGCTTCTCCACCAATAAGGGGAATCTCCTCGTCCCCCGCACAAAGCCATCAACGTCGCTCCACAATAAGTCGGCGGGTCGAAGACTTGCTGGTGAGTTACCAAGACTTCAAAGGGCCGACACACCAAGATTACAAGGGTAGTTCACTCAAAGAACCAAGCACAAGACACAACACCTTGCAAACTCTCTCACTTGATCAGCATTTGAATTTTGAATCCCGCGTTTCTCGGAGTGGCGATCAAGGGGCGATCAGGGGCCGGGCCTCGCCGGTGACCGTCGGCGCCTTGCCGACGGCCGCCTTCCGGCATCGAAGACGTCGCCTCTCGCTTTCTCCCTCCGGCCAAAGGCTTCCAGCTCCGACGTCGCGACGGACGGCGCTGATCCCTGGATTCCCGGCCGCCTCCGTCTGCCGGCTCTATTCAGGTACGCATCGTTTTGCAGGTCAGGAAGCTTTAGGCTCTGGTGACTGTTCATCGTCCGGGACGGGTTGGCAAGCGCCACCCGGACCAGGATGTCATGCTCGCCGGCATGCTCGCCGGCCTCGTCTCCGGTCGAGTCCATTCCGGCGAGGTCATCGGGTTCGACGGTTCAGGTCGCGGGGACCTCGTCAGAGATTGCCGGATCGCCGGCGTCGGAAGAATTCAATTCACCACCAGAAGATGGGTCTTCGCCGACATTATGGGAGACAGTGGGACCTCGGCGGCGGCTGCCTGGCCGCGGACGTCGTCTCACCCTGGCTCCAGCTGTTCATGAGGTACGTGCTGCTTCTTTGTCACCTACACTGAGTAACGATGATGTTGTTCGTCCTCAGCTGGATAATGAGGAGGCCTACCATGATTGCATCATGGCTGGATTCACCTCAGAGGAAGCGAATGACTACATCAAAGCAAAAGAAACAACTCTGCAACAACGAACAGCCCCTGAGTACGAATCAAGTTTGATAGAAAATTTTTGGGCTGATGTTGGGTTTCCGAAAGGGACTCGATGGTGGGAACGTGAAGATTTATCTGACGGAAAGGCACCGGATCACAATCAGTGTATCCCAAAGGTGCCTCTCATTGCGGATAAATCTTCTTGTTTGCCTTCTAGGCCGATATCGAAAAAAGGTTTTGCCTTGCGTCCTTGGAGGGGCCCTCTGCCAAAGAGGAAGCCAATGCCCATCACGCTGAACGCTTTCCTTCCGGATTCAGTGAAACGAGTTGTGGAGCCGTCTAAGGTCACGGTTAGGCCAAGCCATGAAGAATTGGTCCAACGGGCCCGGCTTTATGGAGGAAAATCCTGGCGTGAGACCTTCACGGCGCGGCCCAAACTCGCCCATCACGTTCCTCCGCGCGATCAGCCTTTTTCACGTACGCATAAGCCTGCTGCGGTTTCAGCTTCGCCAGACCCAGCGCCGAACCCTACGCCGCCAAAACCCACCCCTCCTTCGGCGCCCACGTACGCCGAGGTTGCTCGTCGGCCGGCAGCCATGCCGCCGAACCATCCTCGGGCGCTACCCCGCGGCTTCCATCGTGGCTTCCAGGGCCGGGGCGATGGAGCAGGGAGAGGCGGTGCTCAAGGAGGAGGTCGAGGCGATCCTGGACGTGGAGATGGCGCTGGGCGCAGCGCGGGCGCCGTGGGTGCCGGTCGTGGTTTTGCAAGCATGGGATCCGGCCGCGGTGACGCACACAGTCAGGGGCGCGGCGACGGGTCCAGAGGTCGCGGTGGAGGCCGTGGCGGGCAGCCGCAGAGGAAATTTGTGCCCGTTTCATCAAGCCGCACCGTAGCTGAATCAAGCCAACAGGGGGCTGACCGGCAACTGCAGCAGCCATCAGTTGATCAAGGCACACTAAAGAAGAAAAGGTCATTTTGTTTTAGATGCAAATGTAGCGGCCATGTTAATGAGGAATGCAAGGCAGATTTGGATTGCATAATATGCAATAAGAAAAATTCGCATATGTCATCCAAATGTCCGATACTCAAATTGCCTAAGCCCAATGCGGCCTTTTTTGGGTCCGCAAAAACAGAGCTGGCATTCATGCAAATTTCAGAGGCCGATTACAAGCTTGATGCTCCTGACCCGGTGCCTACTGGTCTGGTTACGGTGACGGGAGCTCCAGTTACAGTTGAGGTAGTCCAGACAGAGCTTGCGAGGATTTCAAGGATCGATTGGCAATGGGAGGCATTTCCGCAGGGTCAGGACTCTTTCTTGGTTGCATTCCCGAGTGAAGAAGCCCTAAACAGTATGGTCGACATCGGTTATCAATTGAAAAATCATGGTGTCACCCTTACGGTTTCGGTATGGCACCAAGATCATGACATCATTCCAGTGTATGAGTTAGATGAAATCTGGGTTCACATCACAGGGGTGCCTCCTTCATTTCGTCACTACCTGGTATTTTGGGCACTAGGCACTGTCATTGGAGCTACACTGGATGTGGACATGCTTACTTACAGGAAGACTGGCGTAATTAGAGTGAAGGTTGGGATTCTCAACAAGGATCAGCTACCTCTCACTACTGATTTGGTTTTTGGAAAGGTGGGCTATAACATTACTTACTCGCTCGAAGATGCCTCTTTCCTGCCAGCTATTGCTCCGTCAGACCCCTTCGATCCTATGGACCATGATGCTGGTACGGATAAGGGTAATGAAGACAATGGGGATGGAGGATCAGCAGCAAAAAAGATGAGAAACAAGGCTGCTCAACCTGATACTTCGGTTCCGCAGGCCGGCAACAGTTCTGGTCCTGCACCCATGCAACTTACTCTTACGCCTCTAGGAAAGAACGGTCAGAGGATAGCTATGCAGTGCGCGCACACAGCTGCAGGCAACAACGAGAAGGCACACAGCCCTAGTGCGCAGGGGCTGCAAGCTGCATCGCCGCTGGCGCCTCTCGGGTCATCAGAGATGACATCGCCCAGCAGCCCAAAGAAAGGAAAAATGACTACACCGGGTAATGAGCCTTCTCCTAATCCTTTATTTATATCATCAGGCGATGCCTTACCTGCTGCAGTTATATCTGATACAGGGGATGCACCGCTTATCAAGAGCAACGATGGCAGCACGTTGGCTGCTGCAGATGGTCAGATGATGGCCATCCAGCGTGCGCACACGGCTGCGGTCGGCGACAACGAGAAGGCAATGGAGTCCAGCGCGCAAGGGCTGCAAATGCAGCATTCAGTGGCGCGACAGGACGGTGAGTTTGACCCAGCTCTTAAATCCATCGATTTTAGCGCTAGTGATTCACCTGAGTGTCGAAGGGACGATGTAGAAGAAAGTCCTACAGGCTTTATTGGATCAGTATTAGTAGAAGGCAAAAGAAGAAGTGCTCGCACCAATAATTCTTTTAATACTGATGGCATATCTGCAGCAGATGAGCTTATCATGGAAAAGGCAATGAGGCGCACGGCATCAAAAAACATGATCGGCGCCACAACTTCTTCGAATACGAGCCCAGCTGGGATGCCACAGACAGGTACTCTCTCAACTGATCTTTTCAATAACCTTTCACAAGAAGCCTGTTCGACAAAATTAAAATCTATTGGAATCTCCTTAGGGTCCAATAATAATGCTATCCATGTCTCTTATAACGCTCTTAGAAGAATAGAAGCAGATAGAGCCTCCCTTCAGTTACGCCAAAAGGATTTAAATAGGACTGGGTGGGAGAATAACCCTTTTGATCCGTGTGATGAGGAAGACGCCACACAAGATGAGGCGCTCTTATCCCACCTGGTCAGGGACCTGACTGACATTGATTTTGACGACTCAGACCTGACCACAAAGGTTTGTGATCTAAAGGTATCTGGTCGTAAGTCAAAATCATCCGTCAAAAAAGACAAAGCCCGTAAACGGTCTGCAAAGCGATCCAACAGTGTTTCCTCATGAAAGGAATTTACTGGAATAGCAGAGGTCTTTCAGACTTGGCTAAATATCGCTACATTTCAGAGTCAATCAAAGAACAAAATCTAGACTTCGTGGCCGTCATGGAAACCGGAAAAAAGGATATGTCCAGAGCGAATCTGAACCGCCTGTCTGGGGGTGCGGATTATACCTGGCACTGTCTTCCACCGAGAGGGCGATCAGGTGGCATTTTACTAGGTATTAATGCTCTAGTTTTAGAGTTATCTTTAATTGTGGAAGGGGAGTTTTTTATTAAATTCCACCTCCGCAATAAAAGTGACGACTTCAAGTGGATTCTAATGGCAGTCTACGGCCCGGCCCAGGACGATTTTAAACCATCATTCTTAGCTGAGCTCGTCCGGACTTGCCAACAGAACCCGGTGCCAACATTGATTGGAGGTGACTTCAATATAATGAGGCATAGCAAAGAAAAGAATAAGAACAACTTCAACCCCCGTTGGCCATTCTTGTTTAATGCGGTAATTGACAGCTTCGATCTACGGGAGATTGAGTTAACAGGTCGTCAATTCACCTGGGCGAACTCCCTTTCAGATCCGACCTTTGAAAAATTAGACAGAGTTCTAATGACTACAGAATGGGAGTTCAAATACCCACTGGTAACGGTGCATGCTCTTGACAGAGGAGTATCTGACCACGCCCCCCTTCTATTAGACACGGGCGAACCATCCTTTACAGGGGTGGCCAAACAGTTCAAATTGGAGCTCAGTTGGTTCTCCCATGAGGATTTCAAGGATCGTGTTGTGCATATATGGAATAAACCAGTGAACGGCCAAAACGCAGCTCAACGGTGGAACCGGAAGTTGGGGGCCCTCAGAAAAGATCTGCGGGGATGGGCAGCTCACATACAAGGAGATTACAAAATCCAAAAACAACACTTCCAAAACACTGTCATATCCCTAGACACCTTAGCAGAGTCTAGACCGCTCACAGATGATGAAAGATCACAGCTGGAGACTGCACGGGATGGCTTGATCAAACTCCTTCGGGAAGAAGAGATCAGGTTCTACCAGCGGGCCAAAGCAAATGATGTGCTCCTTGGGGACTCCAATACGAGATACTTCCAGATGGTTGCGAATGGCAAACATCGCAAGAAACGTATCTTCTCACTGGATCATGAGGGGAGCAAGGTTGAGGGTCAGAACAACCTCAAATCTTATATCACACAGTTCTACAAAGATCTCTTCGGCCCGCCCGAGGACAACAATTTCAATTCTGATGAGCACAGGACTGGAGACATACCCCAAGTCAGCCAACCCGAAAACGACTTACTCACGGCCCCTTTTACTGAAAAGGAGATTCGAGACGCCGTTTTCGACATGGAGCACAACAAAGCACCAGGTCCTGATGGTTTCCCAGCTGAGTTCTACCAGCACTTTTGGGACATCATCAAGGGAGACCTGATGCAAGTGTTTCATGAGTTGCACTCTGGAGACCTACCAGTTTTCAGCCTGAATTTTGGAGTAATCACGTTATTGCCTAAAACGCACGAGGCCAGCAAAATCCAACAATTCAGACCCATTTGCTTGTTGAACGTAAGTTTTAAGATCCTCACAAAAGTGGCAACCATCCGCATCAACTCGGTCGCGGACCACTTGATTAGTCCCACTCAAACAGCGTTTTTGAAAGGACGTAACATACTCGAAGGAGTGGTTATCCTTCATGAAACGGTGCATGAGCTCCATCGCAAAAATCAGAGTGGAATTATTTTCAAAATAGATTTTGAAAAGGCTTATGACAAAGTACGTTGGGATTTCCTACTACAAACGCTCCGGATGAAAGGATTTGCACCAAAATGGATTGAGTGGATCAAATCCTTTGTATCGGGCGGGAGTGTAGCAATCAACGTCAACGAT
>CM014278.1:88423886-88435106 GCA_004135705.1 Alloteropsis semialata | reverse complement strand
CAGTAGCAAAATCAGGGTTATCGTGCTCCAGCTCAGGGACAGCAACCGCCTCGTCCTAGTAATGCACCCTGTTACAACTGTGGTAGGCCGGGCCACTTTGCTAGAGATTGCAAGTTGCCCAAGCAATGTGGGAATAATGCCCAAAGGCAAGCAAATAATCCAGGCAAGAAACGAGTGGCAGTTGTCAGGCAGGGCAGGCTGAATTTCACTACTATGGATGAACTCCCTAATGGTGCTCCAGTAATGTCGGGTATTTTCTCTATCCGCAATATGCCCACCTATATTTTATTCGGTTCTGGAGCATCACATAGTTTTATGAGCAATAGACTTATGTCCAAACACAATTTTACTTTTGTGCATACTACTCAACAATATATCATATCTACACCTGGTGGTAGAATAGGGTCTCATCAAATTGTGAGAAAGGTACCTGTCAAGTTGGGTAGTAAAGTATATGAGACTAATTTCATTCTCTTGGAGAATCAAGGAATAGATATTATTTTGGGTATAAATTGGATGAAAAATCATGGGGTCAATTTAAATATTCCTTTCCGTTGTGTGGAAATCAATTCTCCAACCCATGGTGCATCAACAGTATATCTGCCTCGCAAAGAACTCCGGAATTCTTGTGCATTCTCTGCAATCGAAACCCCTTTGGAGAAGATTCCGGTTGTATGTGAATATCCGGATGCATTTCCTGATGATTTACTGGGAATGCCACCTGACCGGGACATTGAATTTGTGATTGAATTACAACCCGGTACAGCTCCCATCTCCAAAATACCCTATAAAATGGCACCCAAAGAATTAGCTGAGCTAAAAGTCCAACTTCAAGAGTTGCTAGACAAGGGCTATATTCATCCTAGCTCTTCACCATGGGACTGCCCCGCTCTATTTGTGAAGAAGAAGGATAAAACTTTGAGGTTATGTGTTGATTATCGACCTCTCAATGCGGTGACTATCAAAAATAAATATCCGTTTCCCCACATTGATGCCCTCTTTGATCAGTTGTCTGAAGCAAAGGTATTCTCAAAGATTGATCTTCGCTTCGGATATCATCAAATAAAAATTCAGCCAAGTGATATACCGAAGACGGCTTTCTCAACTCGCTATGGGCTCTATGAGTACTTAGTGATGTCTTTCGGTCTCACAAATGCTCCGGCATACTTCATGTATCTCATGAATTCGGTCTTTATGCTCGAGCTGGATAAATTTGTGGTTGTGTTCATTGATGACATCTTGATATACTCCAAAACTGAGGAAAAACATGTTCAGCACCTCCGCATTGTTCTCCAATGCCTCAGAGATTATCAGCTTTATGCAAAACTCAGCAAGTGTGACTTTTGGCTGTCAAGTGTAAAATTTTTGGGCACACTATTTCAGCCGAGGGAATTGCTGTAGATCCAGGAAAAGTACAAGAAGTACTGGATTGGAAGCGTCCTAAATCAGTCCACCAAATTCGGAGTTTTCTGGGATTAGCAGGATATTATCGCCGCTTTATTCTGGATTTCTCCAAAATTGCCAAGCCTATGACTGAACTTCTCAAGAAAGGGGAGAAATTTTTGTGGAGTGAAAAATGTGAGCAAGCCTTCCACACCTTGAGAAAGCTTCTAACCTCAGCACCGGTTCTAGCTCAACCGGACACATCCAAACCCTTCGATGTTTATTGTGATGCATCTGGCACTGGTCTTGATTGTGTGCTTATGCAAGAAAATAGAGTCATTGCTTATGCTTCTCGAGCTCTTAGGCCTCATGAGGCGAATTATCCCACTCATGATTTGGAATTGGCTGCTGTAGTTCATGCCATAAAAATTTGGAGGCATTATCTCATGGGCATTCATTGCGGTATCTACACCGGCCATAAGAGCCTCAAATATATCTTCACCCAAGCTGATCTTAATATGCACCAAAGAAGATGGTTAGAGCTAATCAAGGATTATGATCTGGAGGTACATTACCATCCTAGAAAAGCTAGCGTGGTGGCTGATGCCTTAAGTCGCAAGGCTAAATGCAATTGTCTCACCACAACATCTTTTAATGAAACTCTTTGCCATGAGATGTCCAAGTCGAATTTGAAAATTGTTCCTCAAGGCTCATTAAGACACATGGTGGTAAAATCCAATTTGAGACAAAGAATTATTATGGCACAATCAAAATATAAAGGAATTGCTCATATAAAGCAAGGGCTAGCTCAAGGGTTGCCCAAATATAAATGCTTCCGGCAAGATTGGAAGGGTATTCTTTGGTTTGAACAACAGCTTGTGGTACCTAAAGACCATGAGCTAAGAAAACAAATTCTTGATGAGGCCCACTTATCAAAATTCTCTATTCATCCGGGTAGCAACAAAATGTACCAAGATTTGAAGGAGAATTTTTGGTGGACAAGAATGAAAAGAGAAATTGCCAAATATGTGTCCGAATGCGATACATGCCAAAGGGTGAAAGCAATCCATCTCAAGGTTGCTGGAACGTTGCAACCTCTTCCTATTCCATCTTGGAAAAAGGATGACATAGCCATGGATTTTATTGTGGGTTTGCCCAATACCTCTCATAAACATGATTCTATTTGGGTGATTGTTGATAGACTCACAAAGACCGCTCATTTTATTCCGGTCCATACAAGTTATACTACTAAGAGGTATGCTAAGATTTATATCGATCGGATTGTTTGTCTTCATGGGATTCCAAGGACAATTATTTCTGATCGAGGTACTCAATTTGTTGCTCGCTTTTGAGGACAATTACATACTTCCCTAGGCACCAAGCTGATCCGTAGCTCCACTTATCATCCACAAACTGATGGGCAAACTGAAAGGATGAATCAAATATTGGAGGATATGCTTAGAGCTTGTGTCATATATTATGACAAAACTTGGGATCAATGCTTGTCTTTGGCTGAATTTTCATACAACAATAGCTATCAAGCAAGCATAAAAATGGCACAATTTGAAGCCTTGTATGAGCGATGGTGTCGAACCCCTTTGAATTGGTCTGAGTCTGGTGAACGACCATTCTTTGGGCCGGATTTGGTCCAAGAGGCTGAAGATAAGGTGAAAGTAATCCAGAAAAATCTTCAGGCCGCACAATCTCGCCAAAAGAGTTATCATGATAAAAGAAGAAAGCCTTTAGCCTTTGAAGTGAGTGGTCATATTTATATTCGGGTTTCATCAACAAAAGGCGTCCAAAGATTTGGTGTAAAGGGAAAATTAGCTCCTCGCTATATTGGACCTTTTCCAATCTTGGAAATTTGTGACCCGTGGCATATAAGGTTCAGCTCCCCAATAATCTTTTGACCATCCATAATTTGTTTCATGTCTCTCAGCTCAAGAAATGTCTTCGAGTTCCAGAAGAGTCCATCTCTTATGAAGAAACTCCTATTGAACCCGATCTCACCTATGAGATTCATCCTAGCAAGATTATTGATCAAAAGAATAGAACCACAAGAGAAAGGTTATAAAATTCTATAAAGTTCAGCGGAGTAATCATACTGAAGATGAAGCAACTTGGGAAGAGGAATCATATCTTAAATCTAAATATCCGGATTTTATGAACTCTATTCCAGGTAACTTCTTTTCCGCACTAAATTTCTGCACCGGAATCTCGGGGCGAGATTCTTTTAAGGGAGGAGGGCTGTGACACCCCTGGTGTCACATTAGTGTTAACATAACAAGATAAACACAATTAATACATAATCATATTGATCATACTCTATAACCGGGACGTTTTGGCATATTCATGTGTTTTTGGAGGATTTCTGTTTACGCAGGTTTTTGGGCTAAATTGGAGCACATATGGACTAGGCTTGTGACCAAGGACGACACGGTGAAAGATGAAGGCCAGAAGCCTGAAGAAGAGGGTAGGCTGGCCGGCCCCACATGGCCTAGACCGGCTGGCCTATGTCATTCCAAGCCTCGTTCGTGCTCATCTTTGGTGAACCATCCTCCAAGAATATTTGAAAGGCAAGTGCTTCAAGATAAGGTCAAGAGACTTCGGGGTCAAGGCAAATCAATTGGAGAATTTGGAAGGTTATCACTTTCCATTCTTATCTCGAAGGTATCCCGAAGCAAATGATGTCCAAAGGCCCACATGCGTAGATGGAACAACTACTGAAGCTTCCAGAAGAATTGGGGAGAAAGATGAGGATGAGGCAGCCAGGAAAGAGGCCAGGCCGGCCGGCCTGGGCCTCTCTGGGCTGGCCGGCCTAGGCCCCCCTAGCACCGCCTTGCCTTCCCCTTCGACCTAGGGTTTCCTCAGGGTATAAATCGCCCCTGTGCCCCCTGCAACGCATCATTCATTCATCATTCGATGCCGAGGAGCAGAGGAGCTAGAGGGACACCTTTTGAAGAGCTGAGGGTCGTGCTAGTTGTCTAGGGTGTCGGTTTTTTATACCGGCTAGCCTACTATAGGGGGTCCCTAAGTAGTCGAGTTGTTCGTAAGGGCCTCGCCGGAACTAGAAGCACGATGGCGAACACGAGACGATTTAGACAGGTTCAGGCCGCCTCGAGTAGAGAGCGTAATACCCTACGTCCTATATGGTGGATCGCTTTGTATTGATGGTTCTGATTTTACAAGGGGTCCCTGCCTCACCTTATATATTTGGGAGACAGGGTCTACAAGGCAAGAAATACAAACTCCTAGTCGGATATAATACACAGAGCCCTAACATGAGTAGACCGGGTTGTTTCCTAGTAGCCAACTAGTTTCCTTAAGCAGTACGCCTCTTCCTTGTATCTGTCAGAGTTGCCGGCCCAATTTCCTAGCGGGCCTACAGCCCATGAGGACTCCCATGGATCATGGACCGTCAAGACCCCGAGCGTCTTCATGTCTTCACGCCTGCCGGGTTATTTCTCAACAATTTCAGCATCAGCCGAGTTGTTTTCTCGTCATCCTGCTTGTTGAAAACCTTCAGAAGTGAACATGATGTGCTCCTTGCCGACTTCTTTTTGCAGTCAGCCCCCGGGCTTTGGTTTGTAAACCAAAGATGATGCAAAAACTTCCCCATTTACAATAATGGTGTCCAACTTTTGAAAAAAGATGGATCCTTTATGGGTCTAGCCCCCGAGGCTAGAAATGTTTTCAAGGATTAAAAACAATTCCAGGGTCTTTAATGAAAAAACTTTTCAAAAGAAATATACTATTTCCCCCCAGCCCCCAAGCTTAAAGCAGATGACAATAAGCTTGAAGACTTCTGTAGAAATAAGTATATTCTTTGATTTGGGAAAAATCACTCCCATTAAGCATCAGCCCCTGAGTATAAAAATACTTCAGAAAATGTCTTAGCTCGTTAGGAAATTACTGCACAAATGTGTATCTGGTAAAGAACCGCGAATACACAAGTGTTGGCGTTTGCAGAGAAAAATGGCTTTTAGGGAATACGCCTAGGGTTACTGCTTTGGTTTATTAAAAACCAAGGGTAAACCGCTTCGTATTCTCATCTGTTCTACAGCCACTCCCAAATCTGAAATCCCCAATCTTCCATACTCGAGCGCATACTCCAATCCACTCCAACCCTGCTCGAGATCCAATCCAAAGACCTCGGCTGGCGAGATGGGTCGGAAGTCAACATCTGGCAAGCCCACGGGAAGCAAGTCCTCGTCAAGCAAACCGGCGGCGAGCAAGAAGCCCTCGAAGATTCCAGTCAAGGACATGCCGGTTTTCAAGACCACACCTGCAAATGCTCTGGTCTGGAAACCATCCAAGGCAGCGGACCAGATGGTGCAAGACCTCGTCAATCAAGGTTACCTCCTTGACCAATCTATCTCTTGCTGGCGCACTGATGTAGGAAAAACATGGCCATTTGATGAAGTCCACAAAATTGTAGTTTCACTACTTTCTATGAGCGTGGATTCGCCTTGCCCGCTCATGATTTTCTTCGTGGCCTTCTCTCCTTCTATAACTTAGAGTTGATTCATCTCAACCCTAACTCTATTCTCCAGATATCTCTTTTCATCCACCTCTGCGAAACCTTCCTTGGAATCGACCCCCACTTCAATCTATTTTGCCTTCTTTTCCGTATTAAATCTAGTCAGGATAAAGTAGTCGGCGGGCCGGAATCCAGCTTCATCAGGGCATGAGGAATGTCTATTTTGATTTGTAGAATGAATGATTCCATCAAGGATTGGGCGGACAAGTGGTTCTATATAGAGAACCAGCCCCCAAAGTTGACCAAGCATTCAGGCCACTTATCGCATCCTCAAAGTTCTTGGAATGAAGCCCTTGATAGTGATAAGGTCGAAGGGATCTCCAGCTTATTGAAGATGATTGCTGACTTGAAGGAGAAAGGCTTGACGGCCATTGGGATTGCCAGCTCGTTCTTGCGCCGGCACATACAACCCTGCTAGAAGCGGGAGCATGCTGGCTACGAGTACACCGGCCCCAATGATCCGACCAGGATCATCTCCTCCGATCTATCTTCCAACGAAGTTGCCGTCCGTGTTCAAGCTTTATTCATGGATGCGCAGGAGCTACCTCGCCGAGTTCCTGAGTACTCGGCAAGTCGTCTACCACCGATTGTAAGTTTGAAATCAACCTGAATATCATTTTTGATATCCACCTTCTTGCTTTACGAGAACTGATAAGTCTCTGTTGCACCTAATTTTCAGGAATTGCAGACCAAGTTTGCTTCCGCTCCTCCTGCAGTGGCGGAGAATCAGTCCGGCTTACCTGAGCCGCCCCTATCCCCGCAACCCCAGCAAACTACTGAATGTTCAGGGAAAGGGAAGAAGAAGGCATCGCCGGTCATCGACGAGGTGATTCTGGAGGAAGGGTGTTCCTCAGATAATGATGCGCACCCGCAACCTTGCCCCAAAACCCTCGGGCACGGAGGATCGGGACTGAACACGCCAAACCCTTAGGTCCCCAAGAAGAAGCGAGCTATGCGGAAGAGGTTGTCTCCTTCGCTTGAGAAGCCTGCTGACGCCGGCCTTGCTGAAATGGAGGTTTTTGAGGCGGAGACGGAAGCAAATGTGGAGATTCCTATGGGGATCCCACTGCAAACATCTCTCCCCAAGGTATGTCAGTTTATGTTTGAAACTCTTCGTCTTGACCTGTGCCGAGTTCTTTTCCTTGACCTAAAGTCTTCTATGCAGCAAACACAAGAAAAGGAACCCGCTCGTCAAGAAGAAAGGCACGAGCCCCAAGATATCCCGTCTGGAGGGTTCGATTTTGACCTGGACGAGCCAAAGTTCGACATGGAGTTTGCCAAGTAAGTAATCTGCTCCAGTATCCAGCGCGGTCTGATTGTTGACAATTTTTAGTAAATTATTTCTTGGATATTTCTGTCTTGTTTAGCCAGCCGCCTACTCCTCCTCCCGCGCAATCGCCAAAGATCCCGAAGGTGAACCCATCCGCGGAGATCCATAACAAGGAGGCAGGAGTAGAGCAGGAGCCGAGCCCCCGAGCATCTCCGCAGCCCCACCCGCAAAAATCGAGTGCCGCCACTTCGTCGTCTTCCAGGGTACCGGAACAAGCCGCTCCGGGTACTTCTGCTCCAAGGGCGTGGCCCAAAGCAGCAGAAAGTACTCAGATGGCGAGTCTCCGTACCGAGGAGCTTGATGCAGCCGCTGGACTGGTGAAGGCGGCGACCATCGAAGAAATTATCTGGGAGAAGAAGAAACCCCGAGAGTCGTCGCCGGAACCATTCCAGATCTTCACTGGAACGCCAGGCATGAATATTAATGAAGATGACAATGCCTTCCTGTTCAACTCACAAGTTGACCAGGAAGATCTCGAGAAGGCTGCCGAGCTGCAAAAGCAACTCACCAATCTCACAGAGGTTAGTATAGAGTAAATCAATACTGTAAGTATACTTATCTCCTTTAGGTCTTTTGCTAATCAACTCAGCCACCTTGTTTTTTGGGAACAGAGCATACTTGTGCGGTCACATCAAAAGTCCGAGATGCTCCGCAGGGCTAGCACTTCCATTACCCGAGCGGAGCGACTTAGCCAAAGGGCAAGATTCATGGGAGCAGGAGCGTGCCAAGCTTCGCCTCGAGCTGGATGAAGCATACAAGAAAATCAACCTGTATCAAGACCAGTGAGAGGATGTACTTGAGAGGAACAAGTCTCTTAGACAGAAACTCTCAGGTATGTTGCCGAGTACTTCTCCGCATTGTTAGCGTAGATCATATAATAAAAATAATATGATGTGTTTGGTTGCAGAGGGTGAGAAGCGCATTGAAGCTCTAAAGGCCGACGTAATCGACATGAAGAACCGCTTTCACCGGCAACAAGAGCGCGCGAACTAGGCCGAGCAACGGGAGAAGGATTTCATGGCAGAGCTTGCTGAAGAGCAGAAGATGCGCCAGCACGCCGATGCACAACTCGTCCAGGAGATGACCAAGATCCGTGACCAGGAGGAGGAGATCCAGGCTCTTCGCGTGGAGATCAACCGTTGTGGTGCAGAGATTGAGTCTCGGAAAGAGGCTGCCCTTCCGCTGGTCGATGCATATGCCAAGGTACCTGCGGGTAGTGTTGCTCCTCCTCTCCTTGATCGGCTCCGAGCAACTCCTGGGCAGGTGCGGGCGTATTGCCAGCGGATCACCTGATCGTGTACTAGACAAGTACTCGGGCTTGTCCGATCTTGGTTCCCCACCCAGCCCCTGAGCATTACGGAAGGACGGATCAACCTGGCATGTACCCGGAGCATGTATGATACCTACATGGAGGAGGAGAAGGACACGGTGGAGAAGATTGTTTCCTGCTTTAAGTTCTAGGTTTTCTTGTTTATGTAAGAAGAACCTTTGTAATGAACTATTGTAGATGTAAATACTAATGTTTCGTCAACAAGAGTACTTGTTTATCTATTTTATGTGCCCGATCCTTCTGTGTGAAATAGAAAGTAGATGGCTTTTGAAAGTAGCCTGTCTGGGTTGTTTTTAAACAACCCGGCATGATTCAAAACTTTGTATGCGTTACTTGGCAAGCAAGCGTAGCATGATAGTCATATCCGAATTCCAAGCTTGATGACAATAGAATATAGATACTTTATTATCATTTGGCTAAAAAGCCAACATCAGTACATTGAAAGGACTGACTTTTGTTGACTCTAATCATCTCTAAAACTTCTTAAGGGTAAAAACGCCGCAAGTGCTCAATGTTCCAAGCATTGGGCAC
This sequence comes from Alloteropsis semialata, assembly GCA_004135705.1. NCBI lineage: Eukaryota > Viridiplantae > Streptophyta > Magnoliopsida > Poales > Poaceae > Alloteropsis > Alloteropsis semialata. The sequence goes on along the minus strand of CM014278.1, from coordinate 88,425,992 downwards.
TTCTGTTCCGTCTTCCCGCTGTAGGTGATAAGTACCTAGGCCGATAACCCTGGATACTATGAACGGACCTTCCCAAGGTGAGGATAGCTTGTGCTGATCTTTTGTACTCTGAATTCTCCGGAGGACCAGATCGCCAATGTTGAACGACCACATTTGGACATTTTGGTCGTGATACCTCCTGAGTTCTTGCCGATACTTGGTTGTCCTGATCAACGCCGCTAGACTCGCCTCCTCTAGCATGTCCACATCTTCTGCTCTACTCTGCTCTGCTGCTTCCTCCGAGTAGTTTTGAATTCTTGGAGCATTGTACTCGATGTCCACCGGGAGTACTGCTTCTGAGCCGTAGACCAGAAAGAAGGGTGATTGCCCCGTTGCACGGCTAAGTTGGGTTCTGAGCCCCCATACCACCGCTGGCAATTCTTGCACCCACTTGCCACCGTACTTTTTGAGTGGTTCATAGAGCTTTGGCTTGATTCCTTGGAGTATGAGGCCGTTTGCTCTCTCAACTTGTCCATTGGCGCGTGGGTGTGCCACCGATGGTTAGCGGACTTCAATTCCCAGACTGTCGTAGAAGTCAAAGAACTCGCCTCTTGTGAGTTCGGAGCCAAGATCAGTGATAATGCGATTCAGGATGCCGAAACGATGAGCGATATCTTGGATGAACTCGGCCGCCTTTGCTGCAGTAGCGTTGACAAGCGGCTTGACTTCAATCCACTTGGTGAACTTGTCGATCGCCACATAGAGACACTTAAAAACTCCAGGTGCAGTCTTGAGTGGTCCAACCATATCAAGCCCCCAGCATGCAAAGGGCCAAGAGGGTGGTATGGTGTTGAGGACTTGCGGGGACGTGAGCTTGTCGAGCAAAGAATTGGCAGCCCTGGCAAGTCTTCACGATTTCTTCTACATCGGCCACAGCGGATGGCCAATAGTACCCGGACCGGAAAGCCTTGCCGACGATCGTGCGGTGGGCAGCGTGGTTGCCACAGATTCCACAGTGGATCTCTTCAAGAATCTCCCGTCCGACTTCTGGAGGGACGCACTTCATCAAGACTCCAGATGATGCGCTGCGTCGAAAAAGGGTGGAGCCGACTACTACGTAGTGCTTGCTTCCCCTGATGACTTGATCAGCTTCCACCTTATCTTCGGGCTCTTTCTGGTGTAGAATGTACTCGATGAAGGACTTTGTCCACTCAGGTGTAATCACCATGACTTGCTGGTGAGGGGGTGTTGTAGTCGGCTGTACTTCCTGCTCTCTGATGGATGGATGTAACAGCTCATGGACGAAAACGCCACCTGATACTTGCGCTTGGTGAGAACCCAGCTTTGAAAGTGCATCAGCAGCCATGTTGTTGTCCCTAAGGACGTGATGAAATTTGAGCCCATGGAAGTGCTTCCCGAGTTTGCGGACGTCCATGTAGTATGTGTCCATGTTTTTCTTGGTGCAGTCCCAGTCTTTATTGACCTGGTTGATGACCACCGAGGAATCTCTGTAGACCACCATGTGCTTGATGCCAAGGGAAGAGCCAGGCATAGCCCATGCAGTAAAGCTTCATACTTGGCTTCATTGTTGGTAGCTTTCTAGAGGATCTGGAGCACGTACTTACGTTGATCGCCTTTCGGAGGTATGAATAGTACTCCTACGCCGGCCCCTTCAAGCTTCAATGATCCGTCGAAGTACATGATCCAATGCTTGAGTGGTTCTTTTGGCACCGCTTGTTGTATCTCCGTCCACTCAACAACAAAGTCCACCAGGGCCTGCGACTTGATGGCAGCACGTGGGACGAAGTCGATGGCATGAGAGCCCAACTCGACTGCCCACTTGGAGATTCGCCCTGTCGCGTCCCGGTTGCGGAGGATGTCGCCAATTGGGAAAGAGGTGACTACAACAACCCAGTGAGCTTCGAAGTAGTGGCGCAGCTTGCGAGACGTGATCAAGACAGCATAGAATAGCTTCTCGACCTGGGGGTAGCGTACTTTTGATTCTATGAGTGTCGGTTTTTTATACCGGCTAGCCTACTATGGGGGGTCCCTAAGTAGTTGAGTTGTTCGTGGGGGCCTTGCCGGAACCAGAAGCACGATGGTGAACACGAGACGATTTAGACAGGT
>CM014278.1:88307771-88421546 GCA_004135705.1 Alloteropsis semialata | reverse complement strand
CCAACCATCCCTAAGAAAAACGGGCTATGCGGAAGAGAGTGTCTCCTTCTGTGCAGAAATCAGCAGATACCATTCTTGATGAAGCAGAAGCACTTGAAGCAGAGCCTGAATCCAATGTAGAGATCCCAGTAGGAGTCCCACTACATTCTCCTCTGCCCAAGGTATCCCTATTATCTTTTATGCCAAAAAATCTTGGTTTTATCCTCTTGCCGAGTTGTTTTCTGAATTGATTGCATAATTGCAGAACCCTCAACAAGAAGAACCCGCTCAGTCGGAAGAGCCTCAAGAACCTCAAAACAACCTGGCTGGCAGCTTTGACTTTGTTGTTGAAGAACCGGAATTCAACATGGAATTTGCCAGGTAAATGATCCAACTTTATGAAGCAAAATTCTTGAAACGCGAATATTGCTAATCTTCAATTGTTTATGCAGCCGTCCGCCTACTCCTGCTCCTGTTGATGTACCCAAGACTCCAATCATGGAGACAGGAGGAGGAGAAGGGCCGAGCCCCCAAGTATCTTCACCGCCTCATCCTCAAGCAGCTAGCAGCAACGTCGCGCCACCACCTCCTATAAGAGAACAAGCCGCTCCGGGTTCTTCTGCTCCTGGGTCTTGGCCCAAAGCAACAGAAAGTATCCGGATGGCTGGCCTCCGCTCTGAAGGAGTGAACACCACCACTGGCCTGATGAAGGAAGCCATTGTTGAAGAAATCATCCGGGAGCAAAAGAAACCCCGCGAGCCTTCACCAGAGCCATTCCAGATCTTCACGGGCACACCCGGCGTCAACCCTAATGAAGATGAAGACGCCTTCTTATTCAACTCTGAAGTTGACCACGAAGATCTGGAGAAGGCCGCCGAGCTGTACAAACAACTCTCCAAGCTCACAGAGGTTAGTAGAAATAGTGTAGTATTGTAAATACTTATCTCCTTCGTACTGTAATCAACCCTGCTTCCTTTAATCTGGATGTAGAGTATACTTGCACGATCTCAGCAGAAATCTGAGATGCTTCGGAGAGCAAGCACGTCCATTGCCCGCGCCGAAAAAGCCACAGCCGATCTGGCCAAGGGACAAGCAGCGTGGGACCAAGAACGCGCCCAATTGCGCCGAGAGCTGGATGAGGCGTACAAGAAGATCAACTTGTACCAGGACCAGCGCGATGACATGGTTGAGAAGAATAAGTCTTTGCGACAAAAACTCTCAGGTGTGTATGCCGAGTACTTTGTCTCTGCTTGCAATGATCATATAATGAATAGGATCTGATATGCTGTCTGCAGAGAATGAGAAGCGCGTTGAAGCTCTAAAAGGCGAGTTCATCGATATGAAGAACCGCTTTTATCGGGAGCAGGAGCGCGCCAACCAAGCAGAGCGGAGGGAGACGGAATGCATGGCAGATCTCGCAGAAGAGCAGAAAATGCGCCAGCATGCCGATGCCCAACTCATTGAAGACCTGACCAAGATCCGCAATCAGGAGGCTGAAATCCAGGCGCTTCGCGTGGAGGTCAATCGCCGTGGTGCGGAGATTGAGTCTTGGAAGGAAGCCTCCCTGCCCTTGGTTGAAGCATATGCTAAAGTACCCGCCGGAAGTGTTGCTCCTCCTCCCCTTGATCGTCCCGCCGGAAGTGTTGCTCCTCCTCCCCTTGATCGTCTTCGAGCAACTCCTGGGCAAGTGAAGCTATATTGCCAACGGGTCGCCCGTTCGTGTACTAAACAAGTACTCGGGGTTGTCCGTTCATGGTTTCCTTCACAGCCATTAGGTGTTACTGAAGGGAGAATCAACCCGGCTTGTACCCGGGCCATGTTTGATACTTACATGGAGGAGAAGAAGGACACTGTAGAGAAGAATGTTTCTCGTCTTAAGTTCTAGAGTCTCTTTCTGTAAGAAAACCCTTTGTAAAGAACTTGGTTCAGATGTAAATACTTAATGCTTTTCGTTCAAAAAGTATCTTTGTATCTGATTAATTGTGCCCGATCTCTTTGCTTTGAACAAAAAGTAGATGGCAATTGAATGTAGTCTTTCTGGATTGTTTTTAAACAACCCGACTAGATTCAAATAAATAAGTGCGCCCGATCTTTCTGTGTTTAAACAGAGAGTAGATGGCTTTTGAAACAACCCTTTCTGGATTGTTTTTAAACAACCCGGGATGAGTCAAAAAAGATGCGCCGAAACAGAAAGTAGATGGCATTTGAAACAACCCTTTCTAGATTGTTTTTAAACAACCCAGGATGATTCAAATTTGTAAGACTGTAGCTTGAAGACAATGGAATATTGATACTTTATTGTTATTAGGCTAAGAAGCCGATATCAGTACATAAAGAAGGCTGACTTTTTATTGACTCTTAAAAAACTCTAATAACTTCTTCAGGGGTAAAAACGCCGCAAGTGCTCAATGTTCCATGCATTGGGCACCTCTGTTCCGTCTTCACGCTGTAGCTGATAAGTACCCGGACCGATGACCCTTGATACTAAAAATGGACCTTCCCAAGGAGAAGATAGCTTGTGCTGATCTTTTGTACTCTGAATTCTTCGAAGGACCAAATCACCAATGTTAAATGATCGCATTTGGATGTTTCGGTCATGATACCTCCTGAGTCCTTGCTGGTACGTGGTTGTCCTGATCAACGCAGCTAGCCTCGCCTCTTCGAGCATGTCCACATCTTCTGCCCTACTCTGCTCTGCTGCTTCCTCCGAGTAGTTTTGGATTCTTGGAGCATTGTACTCGATGTCCACCGGGAGTACTGCTTCTGAGCCGTAGACCAGAAAGAAGGGTGATTGCCCCGTCGCGCGGCTGGGCTGGGTTCTGAGCCCCCATACCACGGCTGGCAATTCTTGCACCCACTTGCCGCCGTACTTTTTGAGTGGTTCATAGAGCCTTGGCTTGAGACCTTGAAGTATGAGGCCGTTAGCTCTCTCAACTTGTCCATTGGTTCGTGGGTGCGCCACTGATGCGTAACGGACTTCAATTCCCAGATTATCGCAGAAATCAAAGAACTCGCTCCTTGTGAATTCTGAGCCAAGGTCGGTGATAATGCGATTTGGGACGCCGAAACGATGAGCAATGTCTTGGATGAACTCGGCCGCCTTCGCTGCTGTAGCGTTGACTAGCGGCTTGACTTCAATCCACTTGGTAAACTTGTCGATCGCCACGTAGAGATACTTGAAACCTCCTGGCGCAGTCTTGAGTGGTCCAACCATATCGAGCCCCCAGCATGCGAAGGGCTAGGAGGGCGGTATGGTGTTGAGGACCGTTGCAGTGACATGAGCTTGCCGGGCAAAGTATTGGCAGCCCTGACAGGTCTTCACGATTTCTTCGGCATCGGCCACAGCGGATGGCCAATAGTACCCGGACCGGAAAGCCTTGCCTACGATCGTGCGGTGAGCAGCATGGTTCCCGCAGATTCCACCATGGATTTCTTCAAGGATTTCCCGTCCGACTTCTGGAGTGACACACTTCATCAAGACTCCAGATGAGGCGCCGCGTCGAAAAAGGGTGGAGCCGACTACTATGTAGTGCTTGCTTCGTCTGATAACTTGCTCAGCTCCACCTTATCTTCGGGCTCCCTCTGGTGCAGTATGTACTCGATGAAGGGCTTTGTCCACTCGGGTGTAATCACCATGACTTGCTGATGGGGTGGTGTTGTAGTCGGCTGTACTTCCTGCTCCTTGATGGATGGTTGTAACAGTTCATGGACGAAAACGCCGCCTGTTACTTGCGCTCGGTGGGAACCCAGCTTTGAAAGTGCATCAGCAGCCATGTTGTTGTCTCTGATGACGTGATGAAATTCGAGCCCATGAAAGTGCTTCTCGAGTTTGCGCACCTCCATGCAGTATGCATCCATGTTCTCCTTGGTGCAGTCCCAATCTTTATTGACCTGATTGATCACCACAGAGGAGTCGCCGTACATGACCATGTGCTTGATGCCAAGGGAAGCAGCCAAGCGCAACCCGTGCAGTAGAGCTTCGTACTCGGCTTCATTGTTGGTGGCTTTTCACAGGATTTGGAGCACATATTTAAGCTGATCGCCTTTTAGGGATATGAGTAGTACTCCTGCACCTGCTCCTTCAAGCTTCAGATCCGTCGAAGTACATGATCCAATGCTCGACGGGTTCTTCGGGTACTGCATGTTGTATTTCCGTCCACTCAGCGACGAAGTCCACCAGGGCTTGAGATTTGATGGCAGCTCGTGGAACGAAATCGATGGCGTGAGAGCCCAACTCGACCGCCCATTTGGAGATTCGCCCTGTCGCGTCCCGGTTATGGAGTATGTCACCAATGGGAAAAGAGGTGACTACAACAACCCGGTGGGCGTCGAAGTAGTGGCGCAACTTGCGAGAAGTGATCAAGACAGCATATAATAGCTTCTCGACCTGCGGGTATCGCACTTTTGATTCTGAAAGCACCTCGCTGATGAAGTAAACAGGCCGCTGTACTTTGTATACATGGCCGGGTTCATCCCGCTCGACTACAATGGCAGTGCTCACAACGTGAGTTGTTGCTGCTATGTAGAGAAGCAGTGGTTCCTGATCAGCTGGTGCAGTCAGTACTGGTGGTGACTGGAGAAATGTCTTGAGGTCTTCAAACGCCGCATCAGCTTCTGGAGTCCATACGAACTTGTCTTGCTTCTTGAGGAGCTTGAAGAAAGGTAATCCTCTGTCACCCAACCTTAAAATGAATCGGTTGAGGGCCGCCATGCATCCAGTCAGCTTCTGAACGTCCTTGAGGGATTTTGGAGGCGCCATGGATGTAATAGCGGTTACTTTCTCGGGATTGGCTTCAATTCCCCGGTGGCTGACTATGAAGCCCAGCAGTTTCCCCGCGGGCACGCCAAACACACATTTAGTAGGATTGAGCTTCCATTGGAATTCCCTGAGATGTGCAAAGGTCTCAGATAGGTCATCGATGAGACTATCCGGGTTCTTTGTCTTGACGACGACGTCATCAACGTAGGCTTCCACATTGCGGCCAATCTGAGCCTTGAGACAACTCTGAATTGCACGCTGGTATGTGGCTCCTGCGTTCTTGAGTCTAAAGGACATTGTAGTGTAGCAGTAGGCGCCGAATGGAGTGATGAACGCCGTCTTGATCTGGCCGTCTTTGTGCAGGCTTATCTGATGATAGCAATCCAGGAAACAGAGTAGAGAGCAGCCAGCTGTGGAATCCACCACCTGATCGATGCGAGGTAGCCCGAAGGGATCCTTTGGGCAATGCTTGTTCAGGTCAGTGTAATCGACACACATTCTCCACTCGTTGTTGTTCTTCTTGCGGACCAGGACAGGATTAGCGAGCCAGTCTGGGTGGAACACCTCTTTAATGAACCCGGCTGCTAAGAGTTTCGCCAGCTCCGAACGGATGGCTTCTTTCTTGTCCTGGGCAAAGCGTCGTAGACGTTGTTTCTTCGGCTTGGCGGCAGGATCAACGTTGAGTTTGTGCTCAGCCAACTCCCTTGGGACTCCCAGCATGTCAGACGGCTTCCATGCGAAGATGTCGCGGTTGTCCCGTAAGAAGCTGGTGAGCGCGCTTTCCTATTTGGTAGGCAGGTCAGCGCCGTCTTGGAGGGGTCGCCCGTCCCTAGGTCGATTGCCTTGATTGAAACTTCCTGGAAGGGCTTCATGTTTGACACGGCTGGCCTTTTTGTTGGGATGTCCAACTCAGCCTCGCCGAGTTGTTTCGCCATAGCTGCTACGATTGCTGCCTGGCTCGGTTGCTGCATGCTTGCAGCAATCGTCACTGCCTCGGTGTCACAATCGTAGGAGGTCTTCAGGTCGTCCTTTAGAGATAGGATCCCCTTAGGGCCTGGCATCTTCAGGACGAGGTAGATGTAATGTGGAATCGCCATGAATTTCGCCAGAGCGGGTCTTCCCAGGATCGCGTGGTACGATGATTCGAAGTCGGCGACCTCGAATGTGATGTACTCGGTCCTGTAGTTGGCCTCGGTACCAAATGTCACTGGAAGTGATACCTGGCCGAGGGGCACGGCAGCGTTGCCTGGAACAATGCCGTAGAAGGGTGAATCAGTGGGCTTGAGCAGGTTGGTGATGTCTAAGCCCATTTTCTTCAAAGTCTTGGCGAACAGGATGTTGAGTCCGCTTCCTCCGTCGATCAATGTTCTTGTGAGTCGCGCGCCAGCTACCACAGGGTCGAGCACCAGAGGGTATCGCCCCGGGTTCTTGATGTTGGTCCATTGATCGTCGCGAGAAAAGCTGATGGGGACCTCTGACCACTTCAGGAAGGTGGGGATGGCAGGCTCAATGCAGGCGATCTCGCGGTGGATAAGCTTTTGCTTGCGCTTGGATTCTGACTGAGTGATTCCCCCAAAGATGACATTGACAACCTTGTCGGCTTGCTGGTAGCCGGTGTCTTTGTCACCCTTGTCTCCTTTGTTGTCAGGGTTGTTTGGTTTGGGAGCGCCCTCTGCTGAGAACGCCTTCTTAAGCGACCAGCAGTCCCTGCTTGAGTGCTTATCCTTTGGGTGGAAAGGGCACTGCTTGTCGAGTAGTTTTTCGAACTTCCTGCGGGAAGAATTCTTCTCAGCAACATTGACCGTGTCTTCAGGTTTGCGCTTCTTATCGCTGAAGTCGCGCTTGCTGTTGTTCTCAACTTGCTTGCCCTTGTTGCGGTCGCCGTTGTTGTTGCGATCTCCTCCTGACTTGTTACGGTTGAATCTCTCACGCTGCATGTCTTCAGCATCTGACCAGCGGCTGATGAGTTCTCGCATCTGCTCTAGCGTCTTTGGCCTGTTCCTTCCGAAATCGAGATGCAGCACGGGGTCTGTAAGGCCACCATGGAAGCAATCGATGACATCTTGGTCGGATAGGCCAGCACAGGTTGCGCGTTTCTCCCAAAATCGCCGGTTGTAACTGCGCAAGTACTCGTTCTGGCCCTGTTTGCACTGGACGAGGTCAAAACGAGTACCCGGCTTCTGCCATGAACCTTGGAAGTTGTTGATGAAAGCCTTGCAGAGTTCATCCCAGGAGTCGATGGAGCCTGGCTTGAGCCCTTCTAACCAGGTCAGTGGGGCCTGATCGAGGACTACTGGGAGATAGGTACACATGGTGTCGGTGTTGCCCCTCGCCGCCTTGATTGCCGAGTAGTAGATGCGGATCCACTGCTCGGGGTCGCGTTTCCCGTCATATCTATCGATATGAGCTGGTTTGAACTTGTCGGGCCAGGAAGTAGCGCGGATGCGGTCTGAGAAGACCGGGAACCCTTCATACTTGTGGAGGTTGTGGTGATCCTGACCCGGCGCCCCGTAGACTTGGTCGTACTCCTGGCGTCTGCGGCGTTCTTGTTCTTCGCGATCGCGCGCCCGTGATGAGATGATGGTGCGCGCGTCCCTGGGTGGCAATTGTTCTCGCAGATCCCTGTTATCACGATTCTCGGGGCGTCTGTCCCTGTTTCGGTTGCCATCACGACCGCCGACGTGGCTCTGCTGAACCTCGCGGTTGCTTGGTCCAGCGCCGTGGTCACGGCCTCCGCCGCCGAGTACTATGCCTCCTTCATGTCGGCGTTGTTCTCTGCTCGGGTGGTGGGACTGGTTGCCTCGGTTTGCAACTTCAGGGTGTGCGCTGCTTGCCTGGCGGCTTGGTGCTCGAGTGATGGTCTTCGCCGGGTTGATTGCGTCATGCTGGATGGCCGCTGTCTCGAGCATTGTCTTCATCCTGAGGATCTCAGGAGTTTCGGGCATCTGTCCCAGCTCTGTGACGACAGCCATGATATTGGCTGCAGCGCTGGAGTAGACGTCTTGGCCGGCAACTTGCCGGAACTTGGCGTTGAGGTCCTGTGGAGGTAGCCTACGGCCGAGGCGGCGACGTCGTTCTGCGCGAGCGACATTTCGCTCCCTGCGTCGGTTACGGTCAGCTTCAGCTTCGTTCTCCACAGTTGGCTCGTCGTTGGAGACTTCTTGTTCCTGGGCGATGATCACCATGGCTTGGCGCCCTGGTGAGTAGCTCCCTGTGCTTGAAGTTACTAGGACTGTTGAGCCGCGGCTGCTTGAAGAATTCAGGGGTTCTCCGTGTTGAAACGGGAGTGGATCGATGCACGCGATGATGCGAGACATGTCCAAGTCCTCCTGTGGGGTTGCTCCAAGTGTTGGCTTGCGTCCCGGCCAGTGAACAAATCGTCCTTCGGGTGTTGAAGTGATGACGAGTCCGACTTGTTTCCCATTAAGGGGAAGTTCGTCGAATTCGACCAGAGATCGAAGTTGTTTTGAGGACGCCGCCTGGAAAGCAGAGGTGGGGCCCGCGAGTCCAAAGGGATATTGGCCCGGGGTGTCGGCCTCATGCTTAACAGTGGCTGGACTCCTTTTCTTCTGGATTTTTGATTTGGCGAATTTTGGCATAGCCGATGGTTCAGAAACCGACTCGGGTTGCCTGGTCCGTTTTGCAAGTTTCCCAGTCCGAGTTGAAATTGGGTCGGGAAGAGTGATTCCTTGAGTCCGAGTTGATTTCGAACTCGAGGTTCCCCGAGGACGAGTTGTATTCGGTCCCGGGGGCGCGATCTCGTCAAGCTTGTCGGCGAGTTGCTCCGGAGTCGGCGATTTGAGGACGCGGTCGAAGTTGCCCTCGCCGTCCGCCGTGCAGACCCAGGAGCCGAAAACGAAGGTGGCGCCCTTCTCGAACGCCATGTCGCCGTCGCAGTTGATGATGACTGGTGCCATCGAGCTTGCTGAACGATTCTCGACGAGAGCCCCTACCTGGCGCGCCAGCTGTCGGTTTTTTATACCGGCTAGCCTACTATGGGGGGTCCCTAAGTAGTCGAGTTGTTCGTGGGGGCCTCGCCGGAACCAGAAGCACGATGGTGAACACGAGACGATTTAGACAGGTTCAGGCCGCCTCGAGTAGAGAGCGTAATACCTTACGTCCTGTATGGTGGATCTTCTCGTATTGATGTGTATTTTTACAAGGGGTCCCTGCCTCACCTTATATACTCGGGAGACAGGGTCTACAAGGCAAGAAATACAAACTCCTAGTCGGATACAATACACAGAGTCCTAACATGAGTAGGCCGGGTTGTTTCCCAGTACCCGACTAGTTTCCGTAAGCTGTACAGTCCTTCCTTGTATCAGTCAGGGTTGCCGGCCCAATTTCCTAACGAGACTGTGGCCCATGAGGACTCCCATGGATACTGGACCGTCAGATCTACGTGCGACTTCCATTGAATTGAATATGAAGACGAGGAAGACGACTAATCAAGCAACTGGTTGCGACGACCAAGCTAGCTGCAGTTGAGGAGACGGATCGGACGTGCATCTGCATGCGTGGTAGCTACATGTATACATCAGCTATTGGAACATGGCAATAGATCATCCATAATAAATATGTAGGATCTAAACCACTTTCTCAGGTTTATTGAAAGAATGGAAACTCACAATTTTGGGCTAGCCTTATGAAGGTAAAACGAGATTTTCTTCATTTTGGTACCGTCGTAATCAAAGATGGATCTCAAGTTAGGTTCCTGGAAGACAAGTGGTTGGGAAATAGAACACTGCAAGAACAGTATCCATGTCTCTATAACATAGCACATTATAAGCATACCACTGTATCAGAAGTTCTAGGGTTTTCACCATCTAATCTTACATGACGCAGGGACCTAATTGGAAATAAGTTGGTAGCGTGGAACAATTTACTCCCACGAATCTCCAATATTAATATTTTGAGCCAGAAAGTAGATGAGTTTCATTGGAACTTGCATTCTAATGGGCAGTTCTCGGTTAAATCTCACTACATGGCATTGATTCATAACGATGTCCCTAACATCAACAAACACCTATGGAAATTAAAAGCACATTTGAAAATTATAATCTTTCTTTGGTACCTTCGCAGGGGTGTGATTTTAACCAAAGATAATCTAGCCAAACACAACTGGCAGGGTAGCAGAAAATGTTGTTTTTGTCACAAAGATGAGACAATTAGACACTTGTGTTTCGATTGCCGCTTCTCTCATGTTGTATGGTCTATCATACAAGTAGCATTGGGTCTTTTTCCACCATATAGTGTGTCAAATATGTTTGTCGCTTGGCTTGGGGTATTAGTAACGAGTTAAAGCCGTTTGTTTTGCTTGGTGCAGCGGCAACTTGTTGGTCTATTTGGCTTTGCCTCAATGACTTAGTCTTTGAAAAGAAAACTTCATCGTCTCCTTTGCAGGTTATTTTCTCGGTTACATATTGGCTTCGTACATGGGTTATCCTACAGAAGCCAGCTACACAGGTCTTGGTTACAACGGCATCTCAACATTTGGGACAGGCGGCCAAGGAGTTTTTTATCCGGGCACATGGGTGGCAGTATAGTCATCGGATTGAGTGTCATTAGTGTGTTGGGCTTTTTGTTTTTGCTTTTTTAAGGTTGTGTGCATCTTAGCTATGCAGAGACCGGGAATGTTTCAAGATTTTGTATCAACTCGATGTAAGGATCTTGATTAATAAATTCTTCCCTTATCAAAAAAAAAATACATCAGCTGATTAGCTTTGAACCTTCGATGAGGATTTGAAAACGAAGTGGGGGTCGATCCTCCCTCCCCTCCTCCTCTCCCTTCCCTCCCCTCCTCTCCTTCTCCTTCTTCCTCACCTTCCCTTCCGAGATCTAGATCGTCGATGCAGCAAGTCAGCCGGCGCGCCCCTTGCGGCAGGCGCAGCCAGACGACTGGCGCGGCCACTGCGGCGTGGGGACAACCCCTGTGGTGCGGCCCCTGCAGCCGGCGTGGCCTGCAGATGGGGCCCGGGCACTGCAGGGCCTTACCGCAAGTAGGACAAGGTCGGTGGGGTCGCGTCGGGCTGCGGAGGGCGTCAACGAGTCTCGGTCGAGGTTGGGGATTGCCNAGGAATCCATCTACACCGTGCACCACTCAAAGAGGAGGATCTAAGGGTGGCCGACCTCCCCGGGTCGCCCGACCTGGGACTTAGTCCGTTCGTCCCCAATTTCTACGTGCCCACTCCCAACCGCCTCTACAAGCTATAAATAGCTGAGCCCCGGTCATTGAAGATCATCATCAAGCTGGAGCAAAAAGTCAATACGAAGCCCTCCTCAAATTAGAGTAGAAATAGGGAGTGACGGACCAAGATCCATGGGAGTCCTTATGGGCTGCAGGCCCACGAAGGGATTGGGCCACCAACTCTGACAGATACGAGGAAGAGACGTATAGGTTAAGAAAACTAGTCGGCTACTAGGAAACAACCCAGCCTATTCATGTTAGGACTCTATGTATAGTATCCGACTAGGAATCTGTATTATTATCCTCGTAGACCCTGTCTCCCGAGTATATAAGGTGCGAAAATCTGGTGTCAACACCGGTGAAAACTTGACGTGTGGTATAGGTGGTATAGGTCGGTCGTATAATCTAGTATGGGTATTATGGAAAAATTTATAATGGCACAAATGTAATATTATGATAAAATTTTATTGGCACAAATATAATATTATTAAAAATATTATAATGTCACAATAGTAAATATTTCTATTAATATAGTCACGACATTCACATTTGCCGGCCTCACTGGCGACGGAAGCAAGGAAAAAAATATTAACGAGAGAAGATTACCAAATTGCCCTTTCTCTGTACACAGTGGTATAGGGCGCGTAAAAAAACCTCTACCAAAATCCACAACACTCATATATATACATACAAGATACTTTGCTAGTGGTGAAGTGTTGAGGCCCTTATACTCGCCTTATGCATAGTAAGTGGAACGAGGCTTTCCGTGTAAGAAATCAGATCAAAGCAGCGTAATTTTTGCCATGCATGCCCCAGGGTATCTTCACTGGGCCCAACAAGGTACCTTATGTCAGCCATATAAAATATTCCATCTTGTTCTACCATGTTAGTTTCCAAATTATATCTGAGCAGACAATCACCTCCTCGCAAGAGAATCCTACAGCTGCCAACTGGGGTCATTGGATAGTAATAATCTTCGAGATTTATCAGATAATGGAAACTCCAATCTGGATCCACTACATCTCTCGTCGTGAATATCACTACTTGCTGTATAAGCTTGGAAAATACAGTAGCGCATAGCTCCCCATCAAGCTCATTAATAAAGATATCTTCGTCTTCAACTACAGGGGACATGTTGGGGAGCAATGGATGATGGATCTTGAATCACTAGCAGTAGCATCTAGCGGGTAATAAACTCTGTGTGACGTACCTTGTTCTTTCTCTGATGCTCACTGGTACGTCGACGGAGGCTGCGCACGGGCAGCGACAGTCGGAGTAGCCGACGCCGGGATGGTGACGGCGGCTGGTGGCGCTTCCCGCCGCTGGCAGCTCCCCCTCTAGATCGGATTAGGGTTTTGAGGTCAGTGGGGAACTGGCGGCGGCGAACCTCCTTTCTTGTGCCGTGGTCCCCACCTCCTCTTATAGGCTGCGCGACAGGGGCCCACCAGCCTTCTATTGGGCCGGGCGTCCCCGATCAGGACGCAAAATCAAGGGCCCAGTTAGCCTTTGGGCCAACTGGCTGGAGATCAACCTAACATTCTCCCCCTTGATCTCATCTTAAGTTTTCTTACACTTCAGCTCTTCGCTTAGCATCCACTTCATCACAAACAAGCACATTGAGCATGGGTCATCATGATTGTCATTTCAATCGGATTAACCAGCCACAATATACTTATCTATTTTGAAGGATCATAACTTTAGGTCCTTTACAGTCCGGAAATCATAGGCTATATCATGAACCCATGTCGACTATGTGTCCTCTGCACACATTGGGTGGTAAGCCTTTAATAGACGGATCCGCTAGTACTTGATTATTGCTTTTCAACATGATTCCGGACTTTCTCCTTTACAACGTAACCTTTCTGTCAATGTGTTTGGCACCACACTTGACTCGTTGTCATAGGAGTAAAATATTTAGATGGTTGTTGCTGTTGTCAACCACTATCAACTCCGGGCAGAGGTTTTCTCAACCATTTTGCCTGTCCCTGAGCCTCATATCATGCTATACTATATCTTTTCATCATATTGATGATAATTGTTCCACTCTTTGGAGATTTTCCACACAAAAACCCCAAACATGAAAGTCAGCGACAATTGTGGATTTCGCTACACATTTCACAAGTTCTACCCATGTACTCACAATCTTTTGAGAGCACTGGTTATTTCTTTCTTAATTTAACATTCACAAGTTCTTCCCTGTACTCACAACCTTTTGAGAGCACTGGTGATTTCTTTCTTAATTTAGCATGAGGCCGATATACTTAACCCCATTCCAGTGATCTATATCTGGACTGGACATTGTCAAAAACAACCCAGATACTTGAACTATGTCAGGGTAATGTTCATGTTTTGCATCTTTTGCATTCATTAAGCTTCCAACAGCTGAAGCAAATGGTACCATATTCTTTTAATCTTCCTTGTTGGTTCTTGGAACACTATAGTTCCATAGCCATTCCTTATTCATTCTTTGGAACACTAAAGTTCCCATGATCATTCCATATTGATTCTTGGAACACTAAAATTCCCAAAACTATTACCCTTGACTTTAAGGACAGGCCTAGGTCTTCTCGCATGCACACTTTATTTCTTTAGGAACTTTTTCTTAGCATGCCTTTGCGATAATCCTAATACCCCTTTCTTATCTCGGTGAATTTCAATTCTTGCAACAATAGCCATTTCACCGAGAACATTCTCATTTAAACTTTAAGAACAAGAACTTCTTCTTCTCCTGCAATAGACTGACATCACTACTAGCAAGTAAGACGTCATCCACATATACAGGATTAGGAAATGAATTTTCCAATTACAATCGTCCTCTGACATTCTTTAACCCAAACTTTCTAGTTGACTCTTCAACTTTAAACTCCACTGTCTAGAGACTTGCTCTAGTCCAGAATGGATTTCTTCATGTACTTTTACTTTCACGACAAAAACTCTTAGGTTAAGCCATGTTAAATATTCTCATACAAATCCCACTGGGAAATGCAGTCTTTTCTTTCATCTGCTGTAACTCAAATCATAATGTGCCACTCATTGTATTCTATACATTCTCTTTGCGCAAGATCTTTCGATTCAAGTCGCGCTTTACATCTTTACATATTCCCTTCGGAGTCACATTTTGACTTGTAGACCCATTACAGCCTACTGTTTTGGCTCCATTGGGAGTTACTTTTGAGTCCCAAACTCTGTTGGTACTCAACTTCATTTCTTCTTACATGGCTTCAAGCCATTTTTGAGATTTAGCGCTTCTCATAGCTTCTTCATAAGTTGCGGGATCATTCCACACTTAAATTTCTTTACTATTATAAACTTCATAGTCATCAGGGATCGCTGGCTTTCTTGCCCTTTTGAGACCTTCTTGGGGCCTCCACAGCTGGTGCCTCTTGCACTGGGATCTGCTGTGGTTCTGCTTCTTGTGCAATGATTTGTTCTTCCTGCGGAACAGGTTCAACATTCTCATTCACTACTTGTACCGGTGGACTCGCCACTGGCGCTGGTTCCACAGTGCCTTGCACTGATGGAAGTAAAGAAACTGGTAGCTCGAAGAAAGGTTCTTGAATAAGCGGATTAGGTACACACACCCGCTTTTCTTCAAGATCAATCTCTCGCGCTATCATGCTCCCCCTGATTCTTTTGAATCACTTAGGTATTCTCATACCATGCTCCCCCAGATTACTCCATCTTCTTGTTGACACCAGAATTTGGTAATTTTATGGCCAGAGGAGTCCCTAAAATAAAGCCGATAATCTAAGGAAAATCAAAGACGGAAGCTGTAAGGATTACGTGGAGACGAGTGCTACATGCGCACGTACACCGTGGCCGGATTGGAAAGAAGTCTCCAGACTGCATGCAAAATAATTAAAGATTGGTGGCCGGATTAATTAATTAAGAAGGAATGATCAGCCGAATAGCCAGAAGTAATTAGAATAAAGAAAGAAGAATTATGGCATGGTTGTTGGTCTATGCTACGAGCAAGGAGTCCGGATAATTATGCATGCAGGTTGTGCTTTGCACGGATCGGCCAACGAAGCTTAATTAGCAAGGATTCTATAGAAGGGAAAATAGAGTCCATGTATCTTATTATTTCCTTTTGTTTAGATATTTGTTTCTTAGTACGTTGTGTGCGTGAAGGGTACCAGGGTATAAATATACACCCCTGGCTATTGTAAAAGATTTATCTCTCGATCAATATACAAACTGGCATCACGCCAAAACCTTAGGAACCATGTAGCTTATCGACGAGTTCTTCAGCAAGCTGGGCTGCATCAGTCTTCGATCTCCAGCCTGCCGCGAGTTCCGTCACCCGGATCGATCCAAGCTTTGATCTGAGGCGCATCGCCCTCTTCTCGTTTGGATGGTTCAACTACCGAATTAGTGTAAGCTTTGAATTGAGGCGCATCGCCCTTTCTCGTTTATGCTGTTCAACGTAACATGTCGGCTTTACTTTGCTTATTCAATATAATAGCCGTTCTGTTACTGACGGGCTGTTCTTCGAGTTTTCGGGTCTGGTCTAGATTCCCTACGTCGGAGCTAGATTTATCTTGATTATTAGAAGGCAGCTTATGCGGTTGTTTGGAGTTTCTAGATTGATTTAGATCTGCGCCATGTGAATTGATCTGACTCTTCAAACAGCTATGAGCATTGGTTTAGTCCGATTTGAGCTGACAATATCGTTTCAGGTCCGATTCATCTTTATAGACTTAATCTGGTTGTTCTTTGAATATCGGGTTTGATCTAGATTCCCTACGTCGGAGCTAGATCCTTCTTGATTATTAGAAGGCAGCTTATGCTGTTGCTTGGAGTTGCTAGATTGGTTTAGATCTACGCCATGTGAGTCAATCTGTTTCTTCAACAACTGTGAATATTGGAACGATCTTGTTACTGTTCTATCAGGATGATTATCATTGCGAGCTTCCTGTCCAAGAGATTAGGCAGGAGGGACAACATATCGGCTCTCACAGCTTATTGAATATATTGCAACGGGCAAAGCCGATCTGTTATTATGATTGCATCAAGATTAGCTGCGGGAGAGCTGTCTTTATTATATCTGCGAGCAATTACGTGAGGCAATGGTGCCACCGATTTATCTTTGGATTGCCAAGATTGGTTTAGATTCTCTACGTCGGAGCTGGGTTTCTCTTGGTTATTCAGTGATTAATCGTTTATTGGGTTGTTCTTCGAGCTTTCGGGTTTGATCTAGATTCCCTACGTCGGAGCTAGATTTATCTTGGTTATTTGAAGGCAACTTATTCGGTTGTTTGAGGTTGCTAGATTGATTTAGATCTACGCCATGTGAATTAATCTGATTCTTCAACAGCTATGAGAGATCGGAAAGCTAGTAGATGTATTAGAGATGATGATCAAGCAGTTAAGACGATGAACAGCGTATCGGCCTTATTCTGTACTGATTATATTCTGCAAAGGCATGGCCGGTTCGCTATATGATATCGATCATGCTCCTTGTCAGTTGAATGGTCAAACTGACTGGCACGCTGCGAACCTAAACAAAGTACAGGCTGGCACTGGAGTGAAGCAGATCTCCCTGGTCTTCGTGTGCTGCACGCGGAGGATACGACCGCCGATTTTCCGCGTCAACACATTTTTGGCACGCCCAGTGGGACCACAATCGTATAATCAAAGTCAGATATATCCACCATTGATTACATCAGTCGATTCTTGATTAATGTGGGGAGACATCGGCTGGAGCTTTCAGATTCGATATTATATTATATTTTTGTTTGGTAAGCTGATGGATTTCTTGATTTGCTGCTACAATAGAGGCCGGTCCAATATTACTGTGAAGGTATACAATCCTATCGGCCAGGGGAATAAAAAATCGTCAGATGTATTTCAGCAGATTGGATTTCATATTGAAAGCTGATGACATATATTAAATATATCGGCTAAAGATAATATTTAATGATTCCGTTTACACTCGTTCAAAGATTCCACCGTTTCCTTCAGGTAGCTACTTTGATCAGGAGAGCATCGGACCAAAGAGAAAAATATTATAATAATATTTAGGCGGCTAGAGTCTTTGAAGATGGTCCGATTACGGCTTCTTCTCAAGCAGCAGGCATCTCGTCAAAACTTGAGGATGGTCCGATTGTAGCAGCAGTGAATCATCGGCCTGTATTATTGGTAGGCTACTTTTCTGATGGCCGATAATGATGACCGAAGCAGCCTTGGTTTCATGGAGTTATTTTATTTCAAAAGCTGTCAGGCTTTGGAAGGGGGCATCGGAATTCAGAATAGAAACAAGGAATTGATATTTCTCTATTTCTCCGCTGTTGCATGGTTACATCGTGTGGAGATTTATACCTCCCAGAAACTTATCGGCTGCTGATTAATTACATTAACTGTTTGATTATTATACTTGAAGGTTGATGGAAGTTCCAGTGAAGCCGATTACTTCAAACATATAATGAGCCGTGATCGCAAGAAGAATATATTATTGTCAGTTCTGCTAAACAGGTTGTCTATGCTTATGGCATGGGAATATTCTGACTAAAGAATGATCGGTCTACCTATTTTATACCATCGTCAGACTCGATGGTTGTGGCATCGGCCATATAATCATGTTATTTTGGGGAGCAAGCTCATTAATTGAAGCCGATGGTGAAGTTTCCATCCGTCTTGGCATAAAGAGTGTGCCATATGGTTATTTTATCTATCTCGGAGCAACTCGAAGTCCGATGGAGGTCCGATAGTGGAACTTGGAGGTTCGATGGTATAACTCGGAGTCCGACGGGGGCTATAGTGTCTTTCGACGAGGTTGATGAGATCAGGCTGATATATTCGTCATCGGCCAAAAGGGCATGCTTAAATGCATCGGTTTTCTCATCCAAATTAATCTAGAATATCAGTCAAGGAAATATCGACTAAAGCAATATTTGGCCTATATTTTGCTTCACATAAACAGATGATAGAGCACCAAATTATTTTCATCGGCTAAAGGAGCAGCGCTTCGATTGTTTTCATTAACATCGGCTGATTGTTTTCATCGACATTGGCAGATGCGTCGGCGGCGATTTGCAGTTACAAATGTTTCAGCAGTTAGCGTCGATAAATGCAGCAGCGGTAGTTCACATCGGCAAGTGCGTCAGCAGCAGTTCACGTCAGAGTCCGATGAGGAGACGTCCGATGGATATATAAAAAAGGGGAGCTCTCTACATTTCAGCATTCCCACGTTGGGCCAGCACCTATCGGACCTGCAAAAGACTAATAGGAAAAAATGTGCTTCAGATAACTGATGGCCGATTGGTCCGATCGATCTGCGCCAGCCGAAGGTCCGATTGGTCCGATTGCGCTCGTCATCAGCCAAAAGAGCAGTATAGTGCATCGGCCGATTGTTGGAAGCACTGGCTAGAGAGAGATTTGGTCCGATAGAGACTCGGAATCTGATTGGTCAACATCAAGGCGTCAAGCATCAAGAGCCATCAAGCCAGCAGCCGTTCGTTTTTCTTTTGCTGCTGCCGATGGAGGTCAGATAGTGCAGCTTGGAATCTGATGAAGGTCCGATAATCCGGGGTCCAATGACATGCAATCGTCAAGTCATCAAGCTGATGTCCATATTTGTTTCATTCAAAAGGCCAATTCTGATTATGTACTAGGGGGGGCATCGGCACTCAAAGCAAAAGCAAGGCATTAATTGAGTCCGATGGTCAGCACACCACGATGGGACCTGAGCATACCAGTGCATCGGACCAGTTATCGGACATAAGCACACCAGTGCATACCAGTGCATCGGACCAGTTACTCTTTATATCCAACAGCCGATTAGCTCTCGGCTCTAATAAGTCAAGCATATCAGGAAGTCGGTAATCGAGACCAATCGGCTGATTAATGGCCATATATTACTATGATGCTGGAAAGCCGATGAAGATAAAAAAGAAAAGAAAGAAAAGATAGCCGATGGAGGAGTCGATGGAGGTCTGATGATATAGCTTGCGAGTCCGATGATTTGGATTTTGAAGGTCCGATGGCAACATGAGGTCCGATGAAGTTTATTCTTGAAAGATTATACCAACTGAAAGAAGAGTTTATCGGCTGGGAGAATAAAAGATTATCGGCTGCCAGGATTAATAATTCAAAGCATGAAGAATTTATACTTCGAACTGGGGGGCATGTGTTGACACCAGAATTTGGTAATTTTATGGCCAGAGGAGTCCCTAAAATAAAGCCGATAATCTAAGAAAAATCAAAGACGGAAGCTGTAAGGATTACGTGGAGACGAGTGCTACATGCGCACGTACACCGTGGCCGGATTGGAAAGAAGTCTCCAGACTGCATGCAAGATAATTAAAGATTGGTGGCCGGATTGATTAATTAAGAAGGAATGATCAGCCGAATAGCCAGAAGTAATTAGAATAAAGAAAGAAGAATTATGGCATGGTTGTTGGTCTATGCTACGAGCAAGGAGTCCGGATAATTATGCATGCAGGTTGTGCTTTGCACGGATCGGCCAACGAAGCTTAATTAGCAAGGATTCTATAGAAGGGAAAATAGAGTCCATGTATCTTATTATTTCCTTTTGTTTAGATATTTGTTTCTTAGTACGTTGTGTGCGTGAAGGGTACCAGGGTATAAATATACACCCCTGGCTATTGTAAAAGATTTATCTCTCGATCAATACACAAACTGGCATCACGCCAAAACCTTAGGAACCATGTAGCTTATCGACGAGTTCTTCAGCAAGCTGGGCTGCATCAGTCTTCGATCTCCAGCCTGCCGCGAGTTCCGTCACCCGGATCGATCCAAGCTTTGATCTGAGGCGCATCGCCCTCTTCTCGTTTGGATGGTTCAACTACCGAATTAGCGTAAGCTTTGAATTGAGGCGCATCGCCCTTTCTCGTTTATGCTGTTCAACGTAACATGTCGGCTTTACTTTGCTTATTCAATATAATAGCCGATCTGTTACTGACGGGCTGTTCTTCGAGTTTTCGGGTTTGGTCTAGATTCCCTACGTCGGAGCTAGATTTATCTTGATTATTAGAAGGCAGCTTATGCGGTTGTTTGGAGTTTCTAGATTGATTTAGATCTGCGCCATGTGAATTGATCTGACCCTTCAAACAGCTATGAGCATTAGTTTAGTCCGATTTGAGCTGACAATATCGTTCCAGGTCCGATTCATCTTTATAGACTTAATCTGGTTGCTCTTTGAATATCGTGTTTGATCTAGATTCCCTACGTCGGAGCTAGATCCTTCTTGATTATTAGAAGGCAGCTTATGCTGTTGCTTGGAGTTGCTAGATTGGTTTAGATCTACGCCATGTGAGTCAATCTGTTTCTTCAACAACTGTGAATATTGGAACGATCTTGTTACTGTTCTATCAGGATGATTATCATTGCGAGCTTCTTGTCCAAGAGATTAGGCAGGAGGGACAACATATCGGCTCTCACAGCTTATTGAATATATTGCAACGGGTAAAGCCGATCTGTTATTATGATTGCATCAAGATTAGCTGCGGGAGAGCTGTCTTTATTATATCTGCGAGCAATTACGTGAGGCAATGGTGCCACCGATTTATCTTTGGATTGCCAAGATTGGTTTAGATTCCCTACGTCGGAGCTGGGTTTCTCTTGGTTATTCAGTGATTAATCGTTTATTGGGTTGTTCTTCAAGCTTTCGGGTTTGATCTAGATTCCCTACGTCGGAGCTAGATTTATCTTGGTTATTTGAAGGCAGCTTATTCGGTTGTTTGAGGTTGCTAGATTGATTTAGATCTACGCCATGTGAATTAATCTGATTCTTCAACAGCTATGAGAGATCGGAAAGCTAGCAGATGTATTAGAGATGATGATCAAGCAGTTAAGATGATGAACAGCGTATCGGCCTTATTCTGTACTGGTTATATTCTGCAAAGGCATGGCCGGTTCGCTATATGATATCGATCATGCTCCTTGTCAGTTGAATGGTCAAACTGACTGGCACGCCCCGAATTTCAAGATACAGGACCTGCGCCGGAGTTAAGCAAATCTCCCAGGCCTTCGTGTTGCATGCATGGAAATCCACTGGCCGGGTTTTTTGCGTCAACAAGGTTATCGTTTGCTGGTCGTGGTTTACCCTCTTTTGGTGCTCTTCGGTCTTCTCCAATAAAGACGTGCTTGTGGAGCCACGGTTCTTCTTGTCTGCTGTATTTATAGTTGTAGTTGTCTAGCTTAGGGTGTTTGTGTTGTTGTTGTGGTTTCTTTTGTGTGTGTTGTTCATGTTGTAAACCTTCTTTTTCTCTTAATGAAATATGTGCCAAGCACGCTCTAAAAAAAAGAAAACGAAGTGGGGGTAATCCGGATGGCCCTAGCGTATGCCCAACAGATGGCTATAAATAGTGGCCCTAGGATCCCCTCACAACATAGTAGCTCTAGATACACTCTGATTCCTGTGATTGTCCTCATTTTCTTAGATCACTTTGATTGTCCTCATTTTTTTAAACGAACCAGGCAGGAGAATAAATCTAGATTGAGCAAACAACACCAATCGGTTGGATTGAGACATCAACTCGCGCCGTACTACGCCAACTCAACTCAAACACACAACAACAGCCGGTTGGATTGGGACATCAACCGGGACTAACTCAACTCAACACAAAGAACACCGACCGGTTGGATTGGGACATCAACGCGGCCGCACTACTCCACTCAACAACACCATTCCACACGACAAGCGGTAGCAAGAACGAAGTCTAAACGCGGTGCCCACCAGTAGTCACTCTGATAAAGCCATCGCCGAAACCTCCCACTGTGACACGCGTCAACGGGGACCCTAGAGAAAAACAAACTGCACCGCACCAAGGAGGCCACCACCATGCGGGACCCATCGCCGAAGTGTCGCTGCAACACCACGCTTCACATGACAGGGTGAAAAACACCAGATCCGGACCTCTTGCAAGCTGCCTCGCAGTCGCCACCACGATAGCACAAACGCGCGGGGGCCTCGCCCCTCCCGCCGTTGGACTCCACCTCGCTCTCGTCGCCTCGAAGAAACACCGCATGTGGGGGCCTCGCCACGTCCACCACAACACTCCACGTTATAGATCCGTTTCAGAAGTCGCCATCAGGAAGGAGGGCAGTGATGCCCCGCTTCGAAGAACCTCCGTCAAACAGCCAAGCCACCGCCGAAAGTCGACATCGCCTCACATAAGGCTTCCGCCGCCGTGTCAAAAAGCTAAAGTAGTCGCTTGCACCGTCGTCCGACGATTGTCCTCATGAGTATGATCTGTTTCGACTCCAGGGCCCACTCTTTGCATGTTCAGAAACTACCATCGCAATAAGGCCTTGTTTAGGTCACGAAAGTTGCAAAAAGTAAGTTGTAAAAGTTGCATTGGGAAGCATGTCGTAAGAGAGGGAGCACGTTTTCCAATACGTAACTTTTGCGAAATTTTGCAAAAACTTTTCGAACTAAACAGGGTCTAATTTGTGTGATACTGTTACGATAGTATGCAACCTGTGTCCAAAGGCACGGAGAAATTAATGAGAAGCACTAAAAGAGTGGGAAAAAAAGGGCGGACAATTCTGGCACCTGGGCTAACCTCACCCTCCAGTTGGGCTGGCTTGGGCTTGTTTTCCTTCGTGCAATGGGCTGTTCCTATCTCACTGCAAGGTGCAATGCACAAGACCTTCTTCTCCCGAATATTCTGCACTTGAAGAAACCTAAACACAAACCGAGACAGGAGGCAAAAAAAAAAAATTGTAGATCCTGCACAGCTGCACTGCAGGCAGCGGACCCTTGCAGGCAAGTTAGGGGGTGTTTAGTTCCATAGAATACAAAATGAGAATGCAAAATGGATGTATTAGGCCACGTGCACAGAGAGAAAAAAAGTGCATTGAAAAACGCGTAGTTTGCAAAATGAGCTCATTCTGCAGAATGAGAGGGGAAGTAAACACCCCCTTACTCTAGTCCGCTGTCAGTGCATGCAAATTTCGTTGAATTTTCACATGCCAAGGACTCATTATATGATAGAGGGTAAATCATGAGCCCTCGCACTATGAAAGGACTCGATCTGCTCTCTGGCTGCACCTGCACGCATGGTGGTGCCAGAACACAACAGTCGGTCGGCAGTAAGACCCGAAGACACTGAGGATCCGCCGATCTTACAGTAGAGCCCATTAATAAAAGGCACAAAGTGACACAAGCCACATGCCGCCGGAACAAAGAACATCTCGTCAAAGTTTAATTGTCTGGCAAATAAAGCCACCGGGGGTTCTTATTGTAAAGCTCAAATCCTCCCACGCCCAAGGCAAAGGGGCAGGAGAGCGTAAGAATCAAAACAGGAGATCCATCCCCTTTGCTACAGGTTCTCAATTGCTGCTATGATCTGCAAAAATGGCCTATCTAGTTTGCCTTTGCAAACTCGATACCCTTATCGATCGAGGACTTGAGCTCGCCCTTGAGCTTCTCGAGCCCTTCCTTCTCGAAGGCTGACAGCTCACCCAGACCGAGCACTTCCTCCACTCCATTCTTCCCAAGCCTCACCTGTAGCATCAATAGTAAAAATGTGAATCGTCCAGCTACCAGACCATGAATTCAAATCTATGGCTCAGGTTTAAGATTTGCTGCCACTTGTTCTCGCACAGCATTTCTCCAATACATCTCATTCATGCAGGCATACAGCAGGAAAAAAGAATGGTTAAAGGCCTGTTTGGCCACCGTTGAGGTCACAACGCTGCAGCTTCGGCGCGGGCGAATCGCGGTGCCAAAGTTTTGGTGAGCGTTGGCATTGAAAACAACAGAAGAGACGGTGAGGAAATTGCGGCAGCCAGAGGTGCGTCAGCAACCAAATGGACCCGCTATGTGCCGGAGCTTCGGCGTGGCGAGTTGCGGCGGCAACCAAACGGACACTAAGAATTACAAATTGGAAGAGGTACTTGTGGTGGTGTCATATCAAACAAAAACCAATTTTCAACAAAATTTACACCCATAACACACTAAATGTACCTTCCATGTAACCTCTGAAAAATTGTGATAAAATACACAATACCACTATTACCACAAAATATCATTCCATGTACAAAATGGTCAAAAAGGCCTGACCACATGTTATCAGAAAAATAGGAAAAATGAAGAAGAGAAATATACACCTTTTTTTAAAAAAAAAAGATGAAAGAGGCAACTAGTAGGATTTATGCCTAAAACATGTAAACTTCCACAACCCTGACAGATAAATAACCAGATCAAGTTTATTCTCAAGCTTATTGTTCTTCAGTCAACAGAAATGTAAGATGCAATTAGAAGCCACATGCAACAGTGCAAGAAGAACCACCGAAACACAACAGAACATGGGAAAATGAAATTTGAAAACCATGAGACAGACAACAGTGCAAAACCTTTTCCAAAAGAATACTAGAATAGTCATCTTGATCAATAAGAAAAATAACAACACATGCACCACATACTCGAGGATAAGAATTAATCACAACTGTGACGTAAAGATAACTGAAGGTGCATGTACCTTGGAGGCAAAGAATGGAAGCTCTGTTACAGTTGATTGTACAAAAGAGCACTCCACGATGTCAGGAACTCCATTGAGACCCTTTAGGCATGCATCAGCAAAAACAGCACCAGCATACCTGCAAAGATATAAAAATGTTAGCAAAATAGATAAAGCAACAAAGTTAA
This sequence comes from Alloteropsis semialata, assembly GCA_004135705.1. Lineage (NCBI taxonomy): Eukaryota > Viridiplantae > Streptophyta > Magnoliopsida > Poales > Poaceae > Alloteropsis > Alloteropsis semialata. The sequence goes on along the minus strand of CM014278.1, from coordinate 88,397,006 downwards.
TATTTAGCTAGACAGCAGTAAGAAACAATCAGTCTGCATGGTCTATTCTTCTTTTTGACTTACGCCATGGACAAGGTTGCAGAGCCCTTTCCAGCCTTGGCCTCAACGACTTCAGTCCCACCATCCTGAGTTCTCTTGGTGAGTGCCTTGATGTCCTCATGAGACAATGCATTGGTTGCAGGGGTTGCCTATTTCAAATAAAAAGCTCCTCCGACCAGGTTGTTGAAGTTACAAGTGGAAAAGTAAAAGGACACTGTTTAGACATTCCATCAACATCAACGTTCAGAAAAGCCAAAAAGAAGTTAAACACAATTAAACCGTATTCACATTCGCATTCATACTAAAGCAAGTTAGGTATATAGGCTTCTATATCAACAAAGATTATCATGCAACTTAGAACGAGAAAATAGGTACAATGTCCTTTGCATTTGATACATTATGCATAATAAAACTAGCAGTTTACTATAACTGTCAGAGGCACATGAAAATCCATATATCAGCATGTTAGTAAAGAACATATTTACTCATTTCAAATCCGATGCATAATTTATATGTGCTGATTAACAATATGCGTGACATGAAAACATTGATTATAAGACAAAACTTATCAGAGCCAGTTACCTGTGAGAACAGCGGCAGGATGGTGATACCGGCATGACCACCAACAACAGGGACGTTCACATCTGAAAACAAAGGGTCCAACTAAGGATTAGAGGGACACAATGTTAAAACCATACTCTTTTGGCTCCACAATTCTGAACTAAACCTTCAATTATTACCAGTAACTGGTACATTAGCCTTCCCAGCATAGAAAGTCTTAGCACGAACGACATCTAGGGTGGTCACGCCAAATAACCTCTTCTCATCATAAGTTCCAGCCTTCTTGAAAACCTCAGCAGCAATTGGTACAGTTGAATTCACAGGGTTGCTGATCATGTTCACAACGGCCTATGACACAGGAAAGAAAAAAGGCACCATAAGATATGAGAGTGTAGATTAAGCACTGAAATATTATGGAGATGATTCTGCACAAGATAACTATTGCTCTTCTTTAATAAATACATATAGTAAACTACATGGTTGCAAGTCAGATGAATTCAACAAATGCTAACACAAATAGATGACTACAAATGGAGATTAGCAATAACTTTGGCAAAATAATCCATAACAGAATAAGATACTCATGAAAAAATAGATAAAAATGGCAATCATAACGAGATAGCAGCGCAACCAAATGAGGCTAACACAGTTAGTGGGGATAAACCGATAAAGGAAGTGCAACATCAAAATTCTGGCATAAAGATAAGAAACTTGTTAATCAAATTCTGGTCAGTTTTCCAATTCTGCAGGTGAATGCAGTGGCCCCATCACAAGAAGGATGTGTAGTGAGACTGCAGGGCGGAATCCAAAGCAATGAATTAGATCTACCATAAAAGCCTTACATTGGGGCAGTACTTGGCGATGGCAGCGCTGAGGTTCTTAACGATGCCGGCGTTGATGTTGAAGAGGTCATCCCTGGTCATGCCGGGCTTCCTTGGCACGCCGGCCGGGATGATGACCACGTCGGAGCCCTCCAGCGCCTCCCCGAGCTGGTCCTCCCCCATGAACCCCTTCACCTGCGGAAACCCCAAAACACAATCGCCGTCAGCGCTACACAAACAGACCCCGCTCGAATCGAGCGGCGCGTGGGACGAGGGCGGCGGGCCGCACCAGCGCGGGGGAGTTGATGTGGGAGACGTCGGCGGCAACGCCCGGGGTGCCGGCGATGTCGTAAAGCGAGAGAGACGAGACGAGCGGGTTGAGCTTCATGAGGAGCGCCAGCGGCTGCCCGATGCCGCCGGCCGCGCCGAGGATGGCCACCTTCCGCTCGGGCTGCCCGGAGGCGGAGGAGTAGCCGCGGCGGCGGAGGAGCTGGGAGGCGGATCTCATCATCGACGGCCTCATTGTGGGTTGATTCGGCTGCGGCGGCGCGTGAGATCTGGTGGAGCGGGGGTGGAGGCCGAAGGGGCGAATGAAATGGGGGCGGCTCGGTGCGGGATGGGGAGTATAGGATGGGATCTACTGAAGACAGACGGTTGGGAAAAGGGTTTTGGCTTTTGGGTTTCAAAGGAAAGAAAACCTTCTTTTTTCAAAGGAAAATCTTTTCAAGGAGCATCTGACATATATGTTTTTGCTTCTTTCGAACTGTCTTCAACATGCCATTATTTTTTAGGAAAATAGCAAAACCTTTCAGATGCTCCCATGAGGCACCAGGAAGAGAATAAGTTTATTTTTTGACACTAGGACTATGGTTCATATGAATTACACGAGACCTGAACAACGAGAAAAGCACTTGGAGGCACACTGAAGACTAATCAAGACCAATATCATATGGTCAACTATGTAAGTGGGAATATGAAAAGCTACTTGAAAATTTCTAAAATCGTTTTTCTCCTTTCATCTTTCTATACTGGCTTTAGTGTTTCACTTATGGCCTGATTGGTTGGCTGGTTTTTGCCGAGCCAAGCTCTGCACATGCAACCTGTGCGTGATTGGTTAGCTGTAGCAGCGGCAGGGCCTGTCTCGCCAGATGCAAGATTCCATCTCGAGCCAGGCTCCGTGGATACGAAAGAAAACCTCGTTTCTGCCGGGCCAGGCCGACGCGAGCGCACGAGCTGCACCACGCAAGAGAGCAGCGGTGCAGAGCCAGCGTGATAGCAAGGCAACCAATCAAGTGCTTGACTCGGCCATGCTGCAGGCATCCAGACAACCAATCAGCAAGCATTTGCATGGCTCGAACCTGGCTCGGAATGGCCTGGCTCATTGGTGCGAGCCAGGCTGGTGACATGCAAGAAACCAATCACGCTATTAGCCTTCTTGAGATTAGGCTCTATAAGCCATTAAGCCTGTCTCAATTGCATTCGCTTCCATCCTTCCATCGAATCGTCATGTCTGAGAACCCTATACATAGACATAAGACAAACTAAAAGAGAGGCAATGCTTCCTTTTCTCAATTGCATTCGCTTCCATCAGCTCGATTTGCCACACAAATGCGAGAAACATTCACTAGGTTGGCAAAAATTACTATGATAATGTACAGCAGTTTACTGATAGATGCAATGAAGCTTTGCAAAGTACAAGCAAAACTATCATCAAAACTCTGTATCCTACAATTTCCTCCAAATTTGTACCATGTGCCAACCCAATAAATGAATCCAGATATAGCATCCAGCTCAGACACAGTATGGTAAACCATCATCATAGAGCTTGCAGTCAACGTGAGATTAATGAATTCCACCTGATCGGGATAATTGGCATTTGGGAGCTTAGTCCTAGTACGATATAAGTCGATCAGTCACTCAAGATTTCACTTCCATCTGAATTCTCAGAGGCATCAGTAACATCCCCTAGCTCTTTAGCCTCTTCTCCGCCAGTTTCCATAGCATCAACTTCAGACTCTTCATCATCAGTGTCTGTGTCCTCATAAGTTACCGGTGGTGCTACTTCATCATCAACTGCTTCATCATTAGCAATCTGTACCATAATACTACTAATCAATTGCAATTCCAAAAATAAGCACCCCTTTATGGGAAGAAAACTTACTTCGCTGAAAAGGTAATTTAGAGTGGTAGAGAGCTGAAGTGCTAGCTTGAATGTTGATGTTCTTGCATCAATAAGCTTTGGGAAAAATTGTAGTCAGTAACATCAGTGTCTAACAATAAACATGACTTACAATGGCTATGTGCCTATGTGTATAGCACAAGGACAAAAAGAACAGATAAATAAGATTTTGAGGCTACAATATCTTGTCGCATATCAGAGTCATCGTCGTCAAGTAAACAATGTATAATCTTCTGATAAGAAGAATATCATTCCTTAATACAACACAAGTTCACTTTTAAATGAGGCATAAAACCATAACAAGAATTAATCATCACTTAATGTGCATATCATCAGAACGTGTGCTCCTTGTAAGCATGACATAAGTGTTGGCATGCAGGATTCTATCAAGATATTCTAAATCTTCCTAGAGACAATTGCACTGACTATTCTTCACAGCTATGAGGTTACTTCATTTTACAGCAAATGAAAATATTTGCTAACCTGATAGAGCGAGTTGAGCAAGGACATAGAAGACTCCTGAGACACTATGCTGCTCATGTGTCGACTAAGTAAAGTTTGCAGCCATGGGAGTAAACAAATCAATACTGCACCCCTGAGAAGGTAAAGGTATAAAGAAATTAGAAAGTTGTGTCAAATCAACATATTTAAGAGTGGCACCAAAACTTAGAAAAGTGCAGGCATGGAGCAATAGCATCCTTCGAGTAGCCAGGATACTCAATCCCAAAAGGTAAAGAGTCGTGGCAATATGACTACACAACATTGCAGCAGAACAAGGAACACAAGAAGTAGAAAGCAGCCCATTGAAATCAAGAGATCGACCTTGCGCTATTGTTGATGCTCGTTATACGTACACTTTTAGTGCTAATTAAGTGATGTTTTGGGACCAATTCATATACTAACCCGCCATTTGGCCCTTAAAATAACCCCGTTTTCACATATGCACGTATTTTTGGAGGATTTTGGTTTACGCAGGTTTTTGAGCTATAAATGAGCACTTTTGGACGAAGACCAAGGTCATACGTAGCATGGAGGAACATGAAGGCAAAGGACCTAATACAACTCGGATTTCGTTCGCTCTCATCTATGGTGAACCAACCTCCAAGAATGAGCAAGGGCAAAGACATGAAGATAAGGTCGCATAACTTCGGGATCAAGGCGAATCAAGCAGACATATAGAAGGTTATCAAGACCTAATCTTATCCCAAGCAACCGACGTCAAATACCCACATGCATTGGCAAATCAATTCCTAGAGGATCAAGGAGCTTGCACGCAAAAGATGAGGCCGAGGCGGGCCAAAAAGGCCCTAGGCCGGCAGGCCACATAGGTCCGGAGCCGGCCGGCCTAGCCCCTTTTTGCGCCGCCTCGACCTCCCTTCGAGCTAGGGTTCCCTCGGACTATTTATAGCCCCTGTACCCCGAAGCCACGCGATCAATCCACCAGAAGTCGGCGAAAACTAGGGCATACAGCAAAGAGAGACGAGGGTCGCTGCAAGTCTTCGAAGGTACCTAGGGCATGGCCTAGGCCAACCCTAGCCGCCATGGCCTCCCTGCGCGGTTGTGCCACGGCGGAGCTCAAGAGTCAAGCCCCAAGATTCATCGGGGTATGTACACACACGATGGTGATATCAATCAAATCTCTATTCCAGTTATCTCAACCTTAGTCTACTTCTTTGATGCTTTATATTCACATGTACGATCATCGTATGTTCTTAGTAAGATTAGATCTAATCATGGTGATTAGTCCATATCTTGCGGATATATTGAAGTAGCGCGTTCTAGCTAGTCCGTCGATTACCCCGGTGTGCTGACAGCATGACGGCGGGAAAAGTTCTAACGACGACGTGATGTTGAGTCGGATCAATGTCAAGTACAATAGGAGTTGTCGCAAGCCACTACAAGAGGAAGCTTGTCGAGCGCTTGCTAGTTGGTTGGGTAAAGTTTTGGGAAACCTTAGGCATTGGTACGTACCTCGCGGTGGTGACCATTGGAAAGTAGGCCGCTTGCGAGCCGTCTTTCGGAGAGAAGACTCGGGTACCTTTGGTAGAGATGCAATCTATTGTTTTGATCACTTTTTGACTAAGAGCTGTACCTAGAGACGATTGGACCCTTCGTTAACCTCGGTTATGCTATCTTTGCCTATGTTTTTGGATGCGATCAACCTTTATACTCACTCACATCTTAAAGGTTTACCTCTATATGCAATCAACGCTTAATGATAGGAATAGATCCGTTAGATTAGATGAAAAACCCTAGGTAGTTCATTGTCGATCCACGGATTGATAAACCTTGGATGGAATACTCTAAGAAAAAAGATACAATGATCCGTGCGCTTGCGGTTTACAATTGGCGTGTCTATGGACCGTCAACAAGCTTTTCTGGCGCCGTTGCCGGATATCGGCAACTCGAACCCTAGGGAGATCTATCTAATTTTTTGGACTAACCCTAATTTTTATTATTGCATATACCCTTGTTTTCTTGTTTGCGTCCTTGAAAGTAGGTGGAAATCTAGACACTAAGCTTGGGCTTTAACAAGTCCAATCCCGCTCAAACAAGTTGATGGCTACATGAAGATCCGCTCTTTAGTGGTAGGTGCTAAGTTTTGTTAGTGGCCCATCATCCGCTATCGAGCCCCCACCCTAAACAAGTGAAGATGAACAAGGTATGCCGCCGTGTCAATTAATTTTTAAGACTAATGTTTTTTGGAGAATTGTTTGTTCGAGCTATAGGTGACGAATCATGCCCCAAAGAAGTCATGAGATCCGATCATCAACATCTCTAGAAGGTTGCTGTTGAGACTAGTTTTTGGCCCATGATCAGAGAGGTACCATGGAGGAAAATTAGAAAATATGAAGCTCCATCAAGTCTTCTTTCCAACGCATCAAGAATCGTGAATTGTGGAGATCGGTGCAAGGAGTTATGGTAAAATCTTTCAACACTAGCGTTCTGAAATCGTTAAGGACAGAACGTAGTGCCAGAGTAAAACAAGCATAACTCTTTCATCCGGAGTCCGTTTGGAGTGAATGAGAACTCATTGGAAAGGAAATTTGATGCACATTGCAATGGAGTAGAAGTTTGGTACATGTTATACACTGGACGAAGAGAAATTCAATGAAGAATAGGCAGTAGCAAACAACAAAAAAACTTGATGATGATGTCAAGAGAAGATTGGAGGGCCTTGAGCACAAAAGATGATGATTTGAAGTTGATCAAGACTGGAGGCAACAAGATTAGAAGCACCATGATACCACCAATCTTCTCTAGTATGATGCTCAATAAGCTTTTAATCGAGTGATGCTACCAATGAAGGAAACCGCTCAGATCATCGACGCAAAGCACAAGAGCCACCCATGATCCCGGCACCTTAGGTAAAGCAAGAACAACGGAAAAGACACATCATTGGAATGCCACTTGCTGGTGAATCAATGGTGATGACCTTAAAGCTTAGAGATGCACAACACGGCGCTCCAAAGACTACAAGATCAAGATCATCGACATTTCAGGATCAATTCGCAAGAAGTTACTGTTTGCATCAAAAGTCGCGCAACCTCTGAAGAAAACAATAGAATATTTTTGGATATTTAAAAGCCCCATGAAGTTTCAGTTTCAGCAAATCAAGAACCAAGTCAATCAGAGATTCCTACAAGCGGTTATGATCAAAATATCGAAGGTCGTGCATTCTAAAATTTTCTGGACAGTACGCAGTGCTAAAGTAAATTGGGCATAACTCTCTCGTTTAAACTCCATTTAAGATGAATGACAACTCATTGGAAAGGTAATTTCACAAACTTTTTAATAGACCTATATTTTTGTATATGTTTTATTCTGGACACAGGGGAAAATCCATGAAGAAAAGGCAGGAGCAGCTTGGTGAGAACAAGGTAGAGGAGATAATGATGAAAATAATGAAGATGAGTTTGGGCAATGTTTTCATCGAGCGTACATGATCAAATTCGGAAGCTAAGAACAAATGAAGATCTCCAAGAACGTTGGCATGAAGACACAAGCCGGCGACATTCGATACATGAAGATGTTTTGAGCAAACCACGACAAATTAAACCAAGTGACATTAAGCTGCATGGACACTTTGGATTCTCGCACGAAAGACCATGGCTTCGTATGAAAATAATCGAGGTAAGAAGTCTAGCTCTATGACTTTAAATGAAGCGCTTTGCAGGAGGCAACCCGATCTTTTATTTATTATCTATATAATATAATGGTCTATATTATGCTCTTTAATCGAATCATCAAGTAACGTTGTACCATTGCTCTAATAAATGACACAACTTTATGTTGTATGATCTAAATGTTATTGAGGGAGCACTTTGTTATTTGATCTTGGAAAACTTGTAGTCCCTTTTGTGTGCCTATTAGTGTTTAGAGTGTTTTCTTTTGTGTCTTTTTAGAGAGAAATATGAGGTATGACACCGCCCTTTGATTCTAAACTTGTGGCTAGTTGACTTAGGCTAATTTTTTTGTTTTTAGACCACCACATCATGTCATGTCATTGTGTTCATCCACCTCATGTTGCACTTCATGCCATGTTGTTCTCACCCTTGCATTGCATTGCATGTTTTGTTTTGACCTAACTTTTTGTTAAACCCACCTAAGCCTTCCTATCACCCCGCCAAAACTGGAGCCAACAAGGGTATGATTGACTTGTGTTGATTTGCTTGCCGTCACCATTCGGATTAGCCAAATCTATCTCTATTCCTTATTCTAACTGAAAACTTTGACTAGCCTCCCCATGAGATCCTAAACCCTTAGGAAAATCTCTCATACCTATAGCCATCCTAAACCCATAGGTTTTGTTTTCCACCCAATAAAATAATCTTTGTTTTTCTTTTTGTTTTCAACCACCTTAGGTAGATTTTCTAAACCTTGACTTCTCTCTTCAAAATTCTTGTTTAAAGCCAAAAATATAGGATACCCATGAACCTTCCCCTAAACCTCGTTAGCTAGGTTGTTCGGTTCTTTTCGATGATTGACAACATTGAAAGGCCTTTCAAACCTTGCTAACCTTTGTTTTTGCTAACTCTTTGTATTTGCATTTTGCATCCATTCCATCGTTCTGTTATGCATTTGTTAGCTCGACTCTCTCACAAAACTTTATGATGAATGCTTTAATATCAATGATAATGCTTCACGTGTGGCATTTTATATTTGCAATCTTGTGTAAACATGGTGTTCAGACATGATCGCGGACCATCATCATGTAGTTTTGTAAGCCTTGTTAGCATTTACATTACATTGGTCGGTTTGTAAGCTTTGCAATGCGCCTTATTTCTCTTGTGCTATGAGGAATTACTAACCTTGGGGTAGACATGTGTTTTAACCTTGGTTAATAGATCTTTATGACTATGGAGAGATTCGGCAACCTAAACATGGTGTTTAGAACTAGGTTTAAACATTGTCTTTGTTTATATGATTTCCTCTCATTTGCACACCCACTTTGCATCCACTCAACACCCACACTTTCGTTGGCATGATTAGGTTTTCTAAACTTTTTCGAGCGCTTGAATTCTTCGGCTTTAACATGGTGTTTAATCCAAGAGTTTCGGCAACATAGTAGTAAACATGGTGTTTAAAAATTTGTTTGATCTCTATCAAGTTTGGTCCCCGCCTTTCATGTTACTAACTTCATGCATTCACTTTACACACACGCACACCTATTAGGATTTTATTTTTCTCTTTTACTAGGTTAATTATGCCACAAGTTAAGGTCTTAGGGATGTCATTGGTTGTTGGTATTTGCTTATACTCCCGACTGTTACCCCAGGGGTAGTTTGTGCGTTTCAAGAGTTTTGCAGGCATGAAGAATGAATCCCATAAATTCGTGATCTAAGTTACAACCAAAACCATTAACATCTCCGAAGATTGAAAGGGACGCTGCTGTTTTCATAAAAAATATGCACATGTTCAGAGCTGTATAGGGAACAAAAAGTTGATATTCATAAGCTCTATCAAATTCTCGTTCCAACGCATCCAAGATCAATGAATTTGAAGACCCATACAAGGAGCTACGACAAAAACATTGGGCGTTGCGCGTTCTAAAATCAGCTCGGGACAGATTGTAGTGCTGGACTAAAAAAGGCATAACTCTTTTACTCGGAATCCGTTTTGGGCAAATAATGGCTCGTTGGAAAGAAAGATTTGTGCGCTTTGCAATGGAGCAAGGATTCAGTACATGTTCTGTTTTGAAAATAAATGAGAAATTCGTGGAAGATGAAGCAGCAATGAAGACAACAAGCAAGGAAGTGATAACGATACGAAGAATGATTGGGACTATGGCTTGATGACAAGAAGAGGTTGAAGAAAAATTAAGGCAATAAAGGTGATGAAGCATAAAGATGATCTCCAAACACATGGCGGAAGAACTTCAAGAATCACACACATGACGGTTCACCATCTTCTTCCATGCTTAGCAACATGCTAAGCATGGGGAAGGACTTATTGGACGAGAAAGAAAAGGCCATATGGAGTACAATGATCGTGTTCACCACAAGATGCTCAAGATTCCTCTTCCAAGCTAGCACAATGCTTAAGCATGGGGAAGCCGCGCTACACTTCATGACAAGCATCGAAAAAGGACGGTAACTCTTCCTCAACCTTCTTTTTGTTCATCAACTTCTTAATGCTTGTATATATGTATGTCATCGACCATAGGTTTAGAAACCTTTGTATATCTCTCTTGTTAATAACATGGCTACTAGGAGGACAACCTAGTTTTGTTTTCTTTTCAATAAATGATCACCATCACTTTGCGCTCACCACGATGACATAATTTGAATGCTTTTGCTTATGGAAAAGTGATGAAAATTGCCGCTTTATTCTACCTACATGATGTTGTATATGACTTGACCATTTGCTATCTATTAAATGATATTTAATTGATTAAATACCAGCTCTTTTATTTGTGGAGGTTAAATGACTAAATTCTAGACCCACATATTCCTTATGTTGCTCTTTGATTAAAGTTTACCGATTACCTTATGCCTTGTATTGTTTTATTTAAAACTTGATTCTCATGCTATCTACATTCGTGAATCTCTTGCAAAGTTCAACCTACCAAAGTCTTTACATGTACATGATCTTTCATGATGAAACCCTTAGATTTGTAAACTTATATTTTCATGAGTTGGATTAAGATTGATTTCTATGGTTCGAGACTAAGAAGCTGACCATTCCATTTTGCGTACACTCTTTTTGCTAGCCTTTCTATCCATGCATTGTGAGTTTCTACACCAAAAACTTCGCAAACTTCGCTGGATATCCACCCTAAATCCAAATATCTTTTTGTGATTACCTCCTTGACCACAACACACAATTGAGTATGGATCATTTTCTCGATGGAAATCCACAAGAATCGAGAGCTTAATTTAGAGAACATCAATTTGGGAGGCATCGAAGAAACTCCCTGAAGATTTAAGTGTTTTTTCTAGAAGATCAAGATGGACTTTGTGTACTTACTTCAGTAATTATCAACCCTCACTTCTGTGCTCGAGGACGAGCAATCATTTAAGCATGGGGAGGAGGATGCTGAGTAAGTACTATGTTGCCAAAGGTTCTAAGGAGCAAAAAAAGAAAAAATGTAGAAAAAGAAAAAAAGAGAAAGAAAATAAACGAAGATGAAAGAAAAAAATGAAAGAAATAAAGAAATAAAAAAGAGAAATAATGCTCCTTAGTCCTTTTTGTAGAATATGGGACAAACACCACACACCCTAGGAAGGGGGGGTGACCTTCATTATATAGGCCGGATAGGCTTGGAGTACAAGTAAGGTACAATACAAGACTATACACCTATACATATCTAATACCCGCCCGCAGTCGCAGGGAAGGGTGAACGAACACCAAGACTGGACCTAAAATCAGTAAACAACTGTACAGGAAGACCCTTGGTCATGATGTCAGCATACTGATGAGACGAAGGAACATGCAGTACTCGAACTTCTCCTAGAGCCACCTTCTCTCGAACAAAGTGGATGTCAATCTCAATATGTTTAGTGCGACGATGATGAACTGGGTTGGCAGTCATGTACACAGCACTAACATTATCGCAGTAAACAACTGTAGCTTTGGAAAGAGGAAGGTGAAGTTCCTGGAGTAGTTGACGAAGCCAGCAGCACTCGGCCACAACATGAGCTACAGCACGATATTCTGCCTCAGCACTGGAATGAGAAACTGTCGTCTGGCGCTTAGAGGACCAAGACACCAGTGTGTCACCAAGATAGACACAATAACCGGAAGTGGAACGCCTCGAATCTGGACAGCCAGCCCAATCAGCATCGGAATAGGCAACAAGCGAATCAACTGCACCAGTACCAATGTGAAGACCATCAGACAAGGTTCCCTTCAAGTAGCGAAGAATCCGCTTAAGAAAAGCAAGATGAGGCTCTCGAGGATCATGCAGAAACAAGCAGACTTGCTGAACCGCATAAGCAATATCAGGACGAGTAAGAGTCAACCATTGAAGAGCTCCAGCAATGCTCTTGTACCAAGACGGATCAGCAACAGAGGGACCAGACTCAGCCGACAGTTTGGATTTGCTGTCCACAGGCGTCAAGGTAGAATGACAATCGCTCATGCCGGCTCGCTGAAGAAGATCCAGTGCATACTGTTTTTGAGACAAAAAAAGTCCATCTGATGTGCGCGTGACAGAAACCCCCAGAAAATGATAAAGAGCACCAAGGTCAGTCATGGCAAATTTAGTATGAAGACACTGAATAATCTTCTGAAGCAAGTCAGGTGTAGAGGCTGTCAAAACAATATCATCCACATACAGAAGTAGATAAGCAATGTTACTACCATCCTTGTAGATGAATAGAGAGACATCTGTGGCTGAAGGAACAAAGCCAAGCTGCTGAATATAGGCTGAAAAACGCTGGAACCAAGCTCGAGGTGCCTGTTTCAGACCATAAAGAGACCGCTGCAGAAGACAGACATAATCAGGCTGCGCTGGATCAACGAATCCAAAAGGCTACTGACAATAGACAGTCTCATTGAGATGACCATGAAGAAAAGCATTCTTGACACCAAGCTGATGAATGGGCCAATTACGGGAAGCGGCAATGGTGAGAACCGTCCGGATGGTAGCCGGTTTCACAACCGGACTGAAGGTTTCATCATAATCAATGCCTTGTTGCTGAGAAAATCCACGAACAACCCAGCGAGCTTTATGACGAGCCAGAGAACCATCTGAATGATACTTGCGTTTAAAAATCCACTTTCCAGTCGCAACATTGGCACCAGGTGGTTTGGGAACAAGACGCCATGTGTCATTATCAACGAGAGCCTGAAATTCTTCTGCCATTGTTGCACGCCAGTTAGAATCAGCTAGAGCACTTCGATAATTTCCTGGAATGGGAGATTCAACAATATGCTGAGCTGAGAGATTCCGATAACTGACAGGCGGAATGGTACCAGTCTGAAGACGAGTGAGACGACGCAATGTTGCTGGTGGAGGAGCAGCATTGCGCATGGGCTGTTCTGGAGGAGCAGGCGGCTGAAGAGCACCAGCTGTAGCACCATATCTGCGCACTGGCAAGGGCCCATGATACTGACCAATGCGTCGAGCAGGAAGCTGGGACTGCTGATCTGGTGGTGCTGCTGGCCGGCGTGCAAAAACCTGCCCAAAACGTCCAAGAGGAGGCGCCTGGACATGTAGAGGAAGCTGCTGGGCAGCCTGTTGAGCCGGAGCTGCTGCCTGCTGGTCCGGCACTGCATCCTGCACCGCTGCAGCCTGCTGCACCGGAGCTGCAGCAGGTGATGAAGATCCTGACGGGGGCACGAAACCACACCCGCCCGGACTGGAAGAAGCCGAGGGACCGGATGGGGGTACTGAACCGCACCCATTCGGACTGCATGGAGAGGCTCGCGGCTGCTCAACATCCTTGAAGGATGGAGCGACCGTAGGAGGTGCAGGTGGAGGCGCTGAAGTGCGCCCACCAGCACCAGAAGGAAGCTGTTGCTGCTCATCATCCGAAGGGGGTACTGCTGCATTGTTAGTAGAGCAATGTACAACACAATCCAGATCATCATCTCGCAGGAAATCATATGAAGAGGTGGGAGGTGGACTGGCGCATGCGAAGGGAAAGGAAAACTCGTCAAATACGACATGGCGAGAGATGATAACACGACGGGTCGAAAGATTGAGACAACGATATCCTTTATGTGCTGAAGGATAGCCCAAAAACACACAGGCAGTGGAACGAGGAGCAAGCTTATGGGGGAGGTCGCTTGGAGATTGGGATAGCACAGACACCCAAAGACTCGCAAGTGATCATAGGTGGGAGGTCGGCCATGAAGCCGAGTGTAAGGGATGTCGCCAGAAATAGAGGTGAACGGACGCATGTTTAGTAAATGCGTGGCTACAGATAACGCCTCGGCCCAGTAGCTGGACGGCATGGAGGCATGTATGAGTAAAGTGCGCACAGAATTATTAAGTGTACGAAGAACGTGTTTAGCTTTGCCGTTTTGTGAGGAAGTGTAAGGGCAGGAATGACGAAAAAGGATGCCACGAGATGCTAAGAAGGTTGTGGTAGCATGATTAACAATTTCTCTGCCGTTATCAGTTTGAAAACACTTAACGGGAAGGTTGAACTGTGTCTGTGCGTACAAAATAAACTGAACAATATACTCATGAACATCAGACTTAAGATGAAGAGGGTACGTCCAACAGTAGTGAGTAAAATCATCCAGCAAAACCAAGTAGTATTTGTAGCCTGAAATACTAGGAACAGGAGAGGTCCAAACATCACAATGCACTAACTCAAAAGCAAAAGATGACCGAGAGGTAGATAAACTTAAGGGTAGACGCGTGTGTTTGCCAAAGAGCGGTCTATTTTACTACAAGTGATGTTTTTATTCTGATGAAGCGAAACAACAGCGGCTGGGCAGGATGACCAAGACGCTGGTGCCAGAGGGACGTAGAGGCAGCAAGGAGTGCGTGGGCAGTGGTAGGCGTGGCAGCAGCAATGGTGTACAAGTCACCGTTGCTATTGCAGCGAAGAATCACGCGTTGCATCCTGAGGTCCTTCACAGAAAAACCAAGGGCATCAAATTCGATGGAACAACGGTTGTCGCGAGTGAACTGTCAAATGGAAAGGAGATTGCGAACTATGGAGGGAACGACAAGAACGTTGTTCAAAGCAAATTTAGATGCGGGCGTATGAAGCACAGAATTACCACGAGACGTGACAGGAAGATGAGTACCATTGCCTACAACAATAGAAGAGGGCAGCGAGGAAGAGCGGGACAGCAGTATACCTTCCGAGGAGTGCATATGGGTGGAAGCGCTGGTGTCGACAACCCATGGAGAAGAGCCTTGGACAGACATCTGCTGGAGGGCAGCAATGAGACCTGCCTGATCCCAAGATGGCGCCTGCGATGAGTTGGAGTACCGTGCAGGAGCGAAGGCTGTGTAGGCTTGAGGAGGACCATAGCCTAGTAGCCCCTGCCCCTGCACACCTGGTCCTGCTGCACCTTGCTGCACGCCGCGCCAGCCAGGGTTCTGGCCAGCCCATCCACCGGCCTGTCCACCTCTCTAACTGATCCATGGATTGAAGCAAACCCACGGGCCAGTTGGAGAGGGGAAACGCTGCTGCTGTCCACCTTGCTGGCCGCCTGCACCCTGCTGACCACTGCCGCCGTAGCCTCTCTTCTTGTTGGGGCGCCGCTGCTGCTGCTGCTGCTGGGAGCCGGAGGAAGATGACGACATGCGGCAGGCAGAGCCACAGCCGCTGGAGGAGGCAGAGGCGATGAGGGCAGTGGATGCTGCGACCTTGTCGGCGTTGGCCAAGCGCAACTCTTTCAGGGCCAGCTGATCGAGCACCTTGGCAAAGGTCATGTCGGTGGAGGCAGCGATGAAGTCGGCGGTGGTGCTGTACTTGGGGTTGGCGCCGCGCAGGAGGTTGAGGACCATGTTGGACTCAGACACAGGCTGACCCGCATCACGGAGTCGATCAGCGGCCTTCTTCATCAGATTCCCATAATCTTCAACAGATAGATCTCCCTGACTCATGGAGTGAAAATCATGGCTGAGGAAGATGGCGCGGGGGGCCTGATTGGACTGAAAGTGCTGCTCGATGGCGACCCAGAGTTGACGGGCAGACTGTTGTGGCACCATGGTGAAGTCGAGGACGGAGTCGGAGACGGAACCGTATAGCCAGCTGCGAACACAGCAATCTGCTTGGACCCAGGCGGCATTAGGGTTGGTAGGAGGTGCTGTCGCATCAATATGCGCCATGAGGTCGAACTTGCCGCACATCGCCTGGAAGAAGGAACTCCACTTGGTATAATTGCCAGAGCGGAGGTCCAGCATGACAGGGACATGAGACTTGACGGCGATCGTCGCGTAGGGGCTGATGGCGTCACCCATGGAGGAGATAGGAAGAGCAGACGAGGGGCTGGTCACGTCTGCAGGGGAGGAGGGAGCAGCAGAGGAAGCGCTGGTCACCTCGAACATCAACAGATGGGAGCTGCTGATGGAGGGCGCCCCTGGAAAGGAGGCGCCAGTGGTGGGTGTGCACGAGATTGGATCTCGCGAGAAGAGAAGGGGGGAGGCGCGCCTGGAGGCGGCGCCAGGAGATGGGCACGTGAGGGGGGAGTCCCTCGGGCGATTAGGGCAGCGGAAGAGAGGAGGGGGTCACGGCCGGCCAAGGAGAGAGGGGCCCGGACTCGTACCATATAGAATATGGGGCAAACACCACACACCCTAGGAAGGGGGGTGACCTTCATTATATAGGCCGGATAGGCTTGGAGTACAAGTAAGGTACAATACAAGACTATACACCTGTACATATCTAATACTTTTAGCATCATCAAATTTCAAGTGCTTTGAAGACAATTCCATACTCAATTTTTCAACCATGTGCAATCCAATAATGAGGACTTTATTTGTGCCTCGGGATCATCCACTTGCCATTTGCACATGTTCACCTATCTAAATGTGTGTGTTCCATCCCTCTCTCTTTTTAACATTTATTCTCCATGGCCTTTTTGACTAGTCTCGGTAATCCCAATAGATCTCTCTCTTAGTTTGACAATATTTGAGATATAATATTTTGCTAGGATTGTTTTTACCTACCAAGCTCCACATAAGCCTTTCACTTTCATATATGAGTAGAATAGGTTGAAAACAATCTAGTATAGGCTTGAGCGATTGATGAGATGAGTGTTGCCATGAGCTTTTGCAAGAGAATCTCACTTATGTTGGATATGCATCTTTTTGAAAACTCTTCACGATGGAACAAGATAAAGGTCTAAAGTTCGCTTAAGTTCAAGAGCATCGTATTTATTTATTGTGGCTTGTTCTTTATTGCTAGTCTATCTTCCAAAATGAAAAGTAGCCAGTCACAACTTGAACTTTAAATGCCAAACACTTGAGAGCAATGTGTCTTGTTGTGTATGACTAAGTGTAGGAAAGACATTGAAGGGCAGCACTGATTTCCTTGTTAAGCAAAGATCTTGGACTTACTCGAGGACGAGCAAGGTTTAAGCATGGGGGGATTGTTGACGCTCGTTATACGTACAATTTTAGTGCTAATTAAGTGGTGTTTTGGGACCAATTCATATACTAACCCGCTACTTGGCACTTGAAATAACCCCGTTTTCACATATGCATGTATTTTTGGAGGATTTTGGTTTACGCAGGTTTTTGAGCTATAAATGAGCACTTTTGGACGAAAACCAAGGTCATGCGTAGCATGGAGGAACATGAAGGCATAAGACCTAATACAACTCGGATTTCGTTCGCACTCATCTATGGTGAACCAACCTCCAAGAATGAGCAAGGGCAAAGACATGAAGATAAGGTCGCATGACTTCGGGATCAAGGCGAATCAGGCAGACATATGGAAAGTTATCAAGACCCAATCTTATCCCGAAGCAACCGACGTCAAATACCCACATGCATTGGCAAATCAATTCCTAAAGGATCAAGAAGCTTGCACACAAAAAATGAGGCCAAGGCGGGCCAAAAAGGCCCTAGGCCGGCCGGCCCAGGACTTATGGGGCCGGCCGGCCTAGCCCCTTTTTGCGCCGCCTCGACCTCCCCTTCGAGCTAGGGTTTCCTCGGACTATTTATAGCCCTTGTACCCCAAGGCCACGGCGATCAATCCACCAGAAGTCGGCGAAAACTAGGACATACACCAAAGGGAGGCGAGGGTCGCTGCAAATTTTCGAAGGTACCTAGGGCATGGCCTAGGCCAACCCTAGCCACCATGGCCTCCCTGCGTGGTTGTGCCACGGTGGAGCTCAAGAGTCAAGCCCCAAGATTCATCGGGGTATGTACACACACGATGGTGATATCAATCTAATCTCTATTCTAGTTGTCTCAACCTTGGTCTACTTCTTTGATGCTTTATATTCATATGTACGATCGTCATATGTTCTTAGTAAGATTAGATCTAATCATGGTGATTAGTTCAATCTTGCAGATACATTGAAGTAGCGCGTTCTAGCTAGTCCGTCGATTACCCCAGTGTGGTGACAGCATGACGGAGGGAAAAGTTCTAGCGACGACGTGATGTTGAATCGGATCGATGACGAGTACAATAGGAGTTGTCGCAAGCCACTACAAGAGGAAGCTCGTCGAGCGCTTGCTAGTTGGTTGGGTAAAGTTTTGGGAAACCTTAGGCATTGGCACGCACCTCGCGGCGGTGACCATTGAAGTAGGCCGCTTGCGAGCCGCCTTTCGGAGAGAAGACTCGGGTACCTTTGGTAGAGATGCAATCTATTGTTTTGATCACCTTTTGACTAAGAGCTGTACCTAGAGACGATTGGACCCTTCGTTAACCTCGGTTATGCTATCTTTGCCTATGCTTTCGGATGCGATCAACCTTTATACTCACTCACATCTTAAAGGTTTACCTCTATATGCAATCAACGCTTAATGATAGGAATAGATCCGTTAGATTTGATGGAAAACCCTAGGTAGTTCATTGTCGATCCACGGATTGATAAACCTTGGATGGAATACTCTAAGGGAAAAGCTATGATGATCCGTGCACTTGCGGTTCACAATTGGCGCGTCTATGGACCGTCAACAGCTATGCACATACATCTCATGCTCAATGAATGGCAAGAATAAGAAAAATAATTAAAAAAATACAACAAACCCTGGTTCATAATAAGCATGAAAATATAGTTGATGGTGCATGTGACCCATGTATGCCATCTCATGCTCAATGAATGGAGTGTCTCCACATTGCACATTCGCATGCAACAAATCGGGTGTCAAAGTATTTATGTACTAAACAGATAATGCCTCCATA
Source organism: Alloteropsis semialata (assembly GCA_004135705.1). Classification (NCBI taxonomy): domain Eukaryota; kingdom Viridiplantae; phylum Streptophyta; class Magnoliopsida; order Poales; family Poaceae; genus Alloteropsis; species Alloteropsis semialata. The sequence goes on along the minus strand of CM014278.1, from coordinate 88,378,134 downwards.
GAATGTTACCTAGATAGGGTGTCAAAGTGTTTATGTACTACACAAATAATGCCTCCATAGAATGTTACCTAGATTGAGTTTGCAATATGAAGAACTTGAGAAGCTTCACAACTTCTGCTGGTGCTAGGAGTGACATAGACTTTGTGATAACCTGCATGTAACCCAACAGTATAATCGAGACATGAAAAAAGTAGCATCAAGATTAATCAGCATAGCGAGCTCTCTGATGTTTGTCAATAACAATATGAAGATTACTGGTCTTCAGTAAATACATGGAGTAATCAAATTTCTTTTTCCATTCTTGATTACCGAAACATATCTAAATTAAGGTTTATTGTGGTTTCCACAATGTCCAATCTAAAAAACTTCAAAAGTTACTTTGAGGACACATATTTCAAGTTTCCTATAGTTTGTTTGCATACTGTTTAGTATAGGTTACTGGAGGGAGTAAATATTTTCACTAGTGACAGCAGGTATGATGTTGATCTCAGACTTGATGGGTATTACAACCAACAAAGGATAATAAGCAGTAGATTTTTTGACCAATCTTAGCACAGAAAGAATACCTTCTCGTCTCTATTGTACAAGCAAGTAAGCAATGATATGTTATCATCAGCAATTAGAGCTTGCTTCAGCAAAATATGGACTGAATCTGCACTTGGTAGCGCCAAAGAGAGTGTTTGCTCTTCGGTATCATTCCTTCCATTATCTCCATTGCTCAAATCTAGGGTTACTAGTCTTTCCCCAATAGTAGGGTTTACCAAGCTTATACTCGGGCCTTCCGTCATTGACTGTGTCTGAAATTTCCCAATAAGATGAAAATTCGGTTAATTAGCGAGCTAGAAAACAAAAGGTACCCTTAGCGCTGTTTAGTTTTAGTTAAAATAGTTAGTGCACGAGATAAAAACCAACTTTCCAACTCCACCATGTTATATATTACCTAAAGCTAGCTAATCGAAAAGCTATAAAACAAAAGGGTACCATTTGTATAGGAGATGTAAATGCCACTATGCCAGTTGTCAGAATTTCAATTTAAATATGTTATACATCTATACAAATGTTATACATCTTTTCACAAACTTGCTGGTTTAATAAGAACCAAAACGAAAAGCAGTATTCGAGAAAACGCAACTAAACGCACGCCTAGGCGCGCTTAAGCGTGCTCGAGCGGCAGCTGTATCAATGGAGGTGGTTTTTGGTAAACTAGAGGATACCTGAGCGAAGGGGAGGACACTGGCTGTCGATTTTGTTAATCTCTGATGTGATACGGTGGCCGGCGGCGAGCAATTGGTGGCGACTGCGGCGCTGTGGTTCAAGGAATTTGGAGGAGCGATCAGGTTTGTTTCCTGCAGCGATGGCCAGCTGAAGGCGTCTTCCTGCGGTCGTTGTTGTGGCGGCGCAACAACGGTAGCACCAAGGTTTTAGATGGAGATGTGGCGTGTGTTGTGAGTTTTTTCAACCGGCCTTGTCTTGTCGATCGACCATAGAGGTCTTGAGTTACCCGCGTTGATGTCCCAATCCAACCGGGCGAGAATTTGTTGTTTTTCACTTCTTTTTTTTCCTGCCTATGGCCTTCCAGGGTTGTAGTCTTGTATTTTTTTCTGCTATATCAATAGAATCTCGCACTGTCTCGTGCGGTTCTTTTCAAAAAAAAAAAGGAATTTGGAGGAGCAAGAGGTTGAGGATGAAGAGTTGTTGCGACGGCGGCTTCAATTGGGTTAATCGAGTTGGGATCGAAGAGGTGGGCTGGGCTGACTGGGCCAGAAAACAGCAGCACGATGGCCTTTCTGTTTCTAATTTCCTTCTTTTTTTTTTCCTTTTTATATGTCAACTAGTGGAGATGCACGTGCCCAGGCACGTGTTTTAAAAAAACTTGGCACATGAAAATTTATATTCATAAAAATTAGTAAAGAATAATACACATAATAAGGATATATATTTAAAGATAATGAAGCGTACTATTTATCATTTAATTATTTTTATTCACTTCAAGTTAAACTAACAACATATATAGCTCACAAATATGTTAGATACAACAAATCATATAGGTCTAAAGTCTAAACCCTCCGGCGCCGCCCACCTCCTCCCTCCCGTAGAGCCGCGCCGCTCCCTGCCCCCTCCCGCGCTGCCCCCTGCCCCCTCCCCCAGCGCCGTCGAGGAGGCCGCGTGGCTCCTCCTTGCGCCGGTCGGATCCGCAGGAGGCGGGGACACGGTGGCGCGAGGTGCTCCGGCGGAGGAGGTGGGTCGTCGAAGGAGCTCAATCGCGGTGGCCGGTGGAAAATCCCACGCCGCCAAAATCCCCTCCACCCCCAATCTCCCACGCCACCAAAATCCCCTCCACCCCAAATCTCCCATGCCACCAAAATCCCCACCCATGCGGCCACCGAGAGGGCGCGGCGGAGGCCGTGGCGGCCTCCCTCAAGCAGGGGCGTCGGAGGCGTTGAGCCGCTCGCTGTACGCGGTGAAGCCCAACTCCACGGGCGCGCCGAGCGCCGACCGGGGCTCCCACAGAGGCACGGACGGGAGCGTCATGGCGTTGGCGGCGGACGCGGCCGCCCCGGCCTTCTTCTTGCGTGCGCCGCGCTTCTTGGGCCCGACGCGGGACTTGATCCGCATGATGCGCTCCTCGAAGTCGTCATCCGCGGTGGCCATCTTAGCGCTGGCCGGGGACGGCGGCGTCGGCTCCTGGTCGGCTGCTGCGGTGTTGAGGTATCGGCCCATCTCCCAGAGCTGCCTCTTCTTCTCTACCTCCGCCCGCCGTGTTGAGGTATCGGCCGCCGGCTCTGGTCACGAGAGCCTATGTTGCTCGATGCGTCCTCGCCGTCGTTCGTCGTACGCTGCTTGCCGCGACCGCTCGTTGTGCCACCGAGGAGGTGAATGAAAGGACAAGCATCTTCTTATAGTCCACAAGATCGGTTGTGCCTTTGCTTGCATCGGAAGGAAGGACATGAATCGGTGACGAGATTTTAGGCGGGGAAGAGGGCGGCAATTGCTAGCGAGATTTTAGGCGGGGAAGAGGGCGGCAATTGCCAGCGAGATTTTAGGCGGGGAAGAGGGCGGCAATTGCTAGCGAGATTTTGGGCGGGGAGGAGGGCGGCAATTGCAGTGGACCCGGTGGGTATCGATCTTGGTGAGAAAAAAGCGACGCGTTTGGGAATTTTCACAGGGAAACCACGCTGAGATGGTTCTCCCCCCCTTTGGTCTTCGTCCTACCTGACGGGTGGGCCCAAAAAGATGATTAGTGAGGTGAGGGTAGGTTTATAGCTGTGTAGATTTTGACATCAAATCTCTCACTCTTTATAGTATAGATTAAACAAGTGAATGTGCTGCATCTGTTTGGGTTTTGGAGATCGGCCACATATATATTAATTTGGGTAGTCAAGTAACTCTAAATGATCGCACGATAATACATGAGTTTATAGCCTTTTTATTTATACATCTAAAAGTTAATATATATTATGCCGATTATGTGAATTATATAAAATGATTTGCAAACTAGAATATCTTGTGTGAATTCATATTCTGGGACTTGCATTCTTGAATCATGATCGCTGGCATGGTTGCTGGTCGGGTTGTGTGCTGCTCTGATTACATGGGCTCCTCCAGTGATAACCGAAGCATCTCTTCTCTACATCTCTACATCTCTATCTCTACACCTAAAAAGAACCAAATGTCGCATTTCCGCGTCCGTCGTAGGTGCTTTCGACGTCCGGTTTTCGTCCGCCCCTCCGAGCGCCCCTTCTCTCTGTGTTTCGCGCCGACAGATGGGCCCTACGGTCCCCGCGGATTTTCTCCTTCTCATCCCTCGCCCTCTCCTCTCACCATCACCGAGCGGCGGCGGCGGCACAATCCGGCCGTGGTGCTGCTCCCTCTCCCGGTGTGGCGGCAGCGGAGGAGCCCCCCGGCGGCGGTGGCGGAGGGCCTTGGCAGCGGCGGAGCAGCAGGGTCCCTGGCCCAACCGGATCTCGGCTGTGGAGGGCCCCAGCGCGTCAGAGAGTCCGCCACCGCCATGGACTACGACCACCTCAAGGATCGCCTCCTCCTCCCGTCCTCCCGCGCCGCCGCCGCGACGACGAACGGGCCCCACCGCCGCGCCGCGCCCGCGGCCGCCGGAGGCGCAGGCGGCGGGGCGGGCGGCGTGTCCATCGACGTGAACGGCCTGAAGCGGCGCGGCGGCGGGCGGCGCTCGTGGGTGCGCGTGGACGCGGCGACGGGCGCCTCGGAGGCGGTCGAGGTCGCCAAGCCGGCGCTGATGCGGCGCCTGGACCTGCCCGCGCGCGACCTCCGCCTCCCCGACCCGCTCTTTGTGTACCCGTCGGCCATCCTCCGCCTCTCGCCGGCGACCTCCCCGACCTCGCCGGCCACGACGTGCGGGCGCCGCACCTCGGGTGGCACCCCGCCGCCGGCCACCATCTGCCACTCGTCGCGGGCGTCGTCGTACTGCTTCAGGCGCCACTCCCCGTACTCCGCCATGATGTACATCCGCCCGCCGGCCACGGCGCAGGAGCCCGTCCACCCCTCCCGCATCCCGCGCGCCATCTCGCACCACGCATCCGTCGCGGAGTGGTACAGGAGCTCTCTAGGGTTGAACCTTTATTGCATTAATGTGGATAACTGGTGTTTGTTTCAGGTGGTGCTGTTGCATCTGCTGCATACAAAAAATTGGAGAGAGCGGCCATGGCAGGTGTTTCTTTAGTTGCTGACGCCGCTGAGGAGCTTGAGCACACCACAATTAACCCGGACATGTTATGTAATGTTGATGCAAGAACACTGATTTCTTCATCAGACAAACTTTCTAATGTTGATGGTATTGCTTCTAGCAATTTCGTTTTTGTTCTTGTAGTCACTGAACTCTGTTGCACACCCTCCTTGAAGTTAACAGTTGCAGATGCAGGTTCCTATTGTCTTGACGTGTTTATTCTGAATTGGCAGGCATTAGCACAAGTCATATGAAGGATGCAGTTTCTCAAGCACCAGCGACGCTGAAGCTGCAGTTATTTCCAATAAATGAAGCTACACGGAGTCTCTTGCTACTAGCAACCTGCATATGAATCATATTTTCCCTCCGCCAGCTGTATTTAACATGTCAGTTGTTACTGGTGCATTACTGCAGATCACTTAGGTTTCTGTAGTCAAATTCATGCATGTTATAATGAAAGGTGATGAATGGATAACCTGATCAGTGCCCTCTGCATTTTGAACAAAACCTTTCTTTATGAGCATATTGGATATTTCATGACTTCCTTGTCTCCTTTTAACAGGATGAACATAATCCACATCTGGAACTCACATTAAACTCTAGGAAGAAAATATCATCTGTGCTCGAACATCTGAACCGCAAATGGGGTAACTCAAACATCGCGTCCAGAGAGCTTATTCTTTTTCCGTATTGTGCTCATCAAGAGGATTTAGCTACATATCAGAGGTGGACAACAAGAGATACTGTTGCAGTAGCAACCGACATCGTCTTCCACTGGATATATATGAGTTTTGGTCCCTGTCAGATGTTATATGTATCATATTTTTTTATTCGCTTGAATTATATAACTATTCGTGGGTATGCATGTATGTTGTCAATTTTGTTTAGTGATCTCAATACATATGTTTTGTTGCCAACTTTGCCACACTGTGTCACTTCTATTCTCTGAATGGAAAACATTTATTTTTGGGTGCACTAGGTAGATCTAAAATAATACATAAGCATGCATTCAATTTCATGCTCTTTATTTCTTAGCAGATTACTTTTCATTAGAAGATCATTTTTTAGGATACATTGAATATTTATTAGGATTCTTGCATTTTTAAGTAGTTTGGATATTTGTTTGGTCCAATTTTTTTTGCTTGGTTGTTGCTGCAGACGATACAATTATTCGAACTCAGATTGCAAGAAACGCTGGTGGTCCAGAGAAGAGGATATGCTATTGTTATGAGGTGAGATCTTGATATACATTGTAGTATCAAAATTTAGATGCTAGGTTTATTTGTCATTTCTTCATTAGCAGCCTTTGTTGCATAGGTTTGTCTGTCGTTATGAGGTCAGACAAAAGGATAAGAGGTACATAGTTTTTTTTAAAAAAAATAAGAGGTACATAGTTGACATAGAGAAGAAGATCTGTTCTTCCAGATCAGCCTGTTCGCTTGGCTTATCAGCCACCAGCCAGCAATACTTCAGTCTCACAACAAATCAACATCAGTCACCAGCCAACAGTACTTTTCTCTCACAACAAATCAGCACCAGCCACCAGCCACCAGCCAACCGAACAGGCTTGAATAAAAGGATCACTGCATTGTCAAGCCTACAGGCTATTGCTATCTGAAAGTCTGACTCTGAATGCTATTGCTATTTGAATGCTACTGCTATCTGAAGCTTGGTTCATCAGTCCGCATGCAGTCATCCATCCTCTTCCTCCCGTCTAGCGCTGTTGCAGGCTTGTCAACAGTACACCTCCCTGTAGTGGCCCCAGTTGGTAGCCGCAGTCGTGGCCTGCCCCTTGGCGTCGGCAACTGGGTGGAACTTGCTCAGGTGATAGGCGGAGCTAGCAGCCGGCAGTGGTGGATGGTCATCGCATCGATGGTGGCGCAGTGGAGAGAGGTGGTGGATGGCGTCGCAGCGGGCAGCGGTGGTGGATGGAGGCGCACTTGACGCCGTTAGTGGATGGAGGTGCAGTGGCCAGCGGAGCTGAATGGGCAGCGAGATGCGCATTTAGGAGAGGGTGTGTGCTGATTTGGTATAGGGGGGTAGGCGGTTAGCTGGGCCTCAAGTTTGTTGACATATTGGTCACCCCGCGTGGCATCATGAGTTAGCGAAACAACCATCCATCCGCATCCAATTAGCAAATCCGGGATTGGGCAAGGGCTGATAGTCTACGGTAAGCTGGTTTAGGGAACCGTGGGAGTAAGTGAACATTAAAATTGATTAGGGAGTTATCCAAACTTCGCAGATAATTGAGGGTAGGGATTTGGACTTTTCCTATAAAGATATCTTAGTTAGATAAATAACTCTGATATAAAATAAAGTGTTAGGTGTTTGTTTAAATCATGTTGATATAGATTTGTTTTGTAGAGAACTATAGTGTTGATTGAACTATTTGAATTATTGATAATTTGTTTGAATCATATATTGAATACATTCATATTATTTTATATCCGATTGAATTATAAAATATATATGTCTATATGCATGTCTTGTCACTCATATTTAGTGCTCTCAATAGACATTTTGTTCTCGCCAAAATTTTATCTCTTCTGCAATTTTGTTTCCTTCTCGTAGCAACGCACGGGCACGAACTAGAGTGTCAATACAATTTTGTTCTTGAGATAACTAGAGTGTTGGTTGAACTTTTTTAAATTATTCATGATTTATTTAAGTCATATTATCCAACTCATTCAAATTATTATGTATTCATTTGAATTATAAATATACGTGTCTGTCACTCATATTTGGTAATCTAAATAAGCATGATTTTTTGGTACGTCAATTTTATCGCTTTTACTATTTTATTTCCTTCCCGTAGCAACGCACGGGCACGGACCTAGTACAAATAAAAAAAAGGCATATGGGTGCTGAGGAAAATTCCCTTTCCTCCAGTGGTTGCATCTGTAAATGGTCCACTATGACAATAGGGGGAGAAGAAAGGCACGTGGCATGTGGGACCCACCCTGACATGTGGGGCCCACTCCACGTCATGCAAAACCACCATTAAAACCAGCGAGGGACCAAAAATAAACGGATTAGATAGTTGAGGGATGCTAGATACCCGGTTTTTCGGATGAGTGATGAAAGCCAGACTTCAGCGATAGATGAGGGACGTCAAAAGGATTTTTCTATTAAAAAATGTATGTCGTTTTTAGTACTGATCGCTGGCAGGAAGCTTTGCATCGATCAAGATTGGAGTTCGATTTATTCTCTCTCTTTGAGGAATCAATGAAGTCCAACAATCATGCATGGAATCCTTAGCTACACGTCGGACGACTTCGGCCACTGGAGAAGCCCTAAGACCCACTGTTTCGATATCGATTTAAATCCAATATAAGGAGCTATAGTTTAGTATTTTTTAATAAAATGAATTAGATGGCACATTAATAAAATCATAAAAGCAGTAAATATTGGTGTTGCAAATAAAATAGTAAGAGACGCCTAAATAATGAGAAATTTTCCGATGGTTGAAACAAATAAGGATCGCCTATTAGGCTGAATTCGATGGTTGAGACATAAGAGCTACCAAGAGTATATAATAACATAGAAAAAGGTAAAAAATAGGTGGGACCAGTACCGAAAGAGATGAGATATATACCATAATACTCCCTCCGTCCCAAATTACTATTCGCTTTAGCTTTTATAGGTTCATTAACCTTTGAAGAAATATTTTACCAAGGCAAGGCAAAAGTATCATTTAGGAGTGTGTTTTTTAAAACACGTTTATAAGGTGTGTTACAGTGGTCGGAAAGATACGTAAAATACCAGAAGTTATCTTTTCTACTCCCTCTATCCCAAATTACTATTCGCTTTGTAAAGGTCTCCCTTCAGTACCGGCTGATAACACCAGCTGGTACTAAAGGGGTTCGCCCCCTAGTATTGGCTGGTGTTCCCAGCTGGTACAAATGATTGCTTATTTTTTTTAAAAAAATACTCTTTTTTCTTTTGTTTTTCATTTTTGTACTTGTAGTCCTACGTATGTCTATATGTCACTATACGTATATATGTAAATTTGAGAAACTTATAAATAAACTAATATACATTAATTATAAATTATACATATCAAATATATTACATCACTCAGAGTCATCCGATCGACCATGTTTAAATTGGAGCCGTCATAATAAATTCTTTCATAGCATCTGCCTACGACCTCCTCACAGATGAATCCACGCACTTTTGTTTTGTAGAACGTGCTCGCTCCCTCTAGTGCTCTACTCTTCTTTTTTTAGATAATAGAATTTTTCGATCTCTTCGGTTTAGTGCTCTGCTCTTCTAGAAGCTATCGTGCTCATCAGCATCACTGGCACACTGCTCGAGTACTCCGTCCTGCAATCCACCGCCTGCGATTCAGCACGCACTGGCACTCTGGCAGCCGCCAGGGGAGAAGAATCCAGACCACAAGTCGTCGATCGCCGTCAATGGCCGGACAACAAACCGTGGCCGTTCAGTCACTGCCGGCTGCCGCGTTATGGGGTGTTTAGTTCTCTAGAATGCAAAACAGAATGCAAAATGGGATGCGTTGAACCGCGTGCACAGAGAGAAAAAAATGCATTGAGAATCGTGCAGAATACAAAATGACCACAGAATGCAAAACGGAGGAGAACTAAACAGGCCCTATATTGTTTCGTTCCAACGCCGCGCGCCGTGCGGCTCGTACGTGCCGTCTCCGTCTCCGTCGCCGGCGCGACCGCGCAAGCTAGCTAGGCCAGCCCACTGCGCGCCTGTAAAAGATGGCCGGCCGGCTGGTTTGACACGCGCCGCCTGCATGATGCGTCGATCCAAGGGGCAGCGGTGTTGCACGGCAACGCATATATGTGGATGTTTAAAGAGATAAAGGGGTACTGCCACACTGGTATTATTGATGGGTGGGTATATTTCGGTTTTTGGCCCATTTCTGTATGACGCTGTTCGGCTGGTTCAGCCAGAACCAGCCAGCAGTACTTTTCTCTCACAGAAAATCAGCACCAGTCACCAGCCATCAACCAGCCAGCAGTACTTTTCTCTCACAGAAAATCAGCACCAGCCGAACCAGCACAGCCAGCCGAACGGGGTCCGAAAAGTGGTTCCTTTATTCTCAATTTAATCAGTGTTGTGGCGTCGTAAGGGCGTGCTTGGTTCCCCGCCACGCTTCGCCACCGCTACAGTGTCCTCGCCACAGAACAGTCACGCCACGGAACAATCAACTACATCGAGAGCAAATACGAAGGCGCAGATTTTCGGCGCCATATCCTTGTGGCTCGCCACCCCGTGGCGAGGCATCGCTTGGCTGGGAGCCAAGCACGCCCTAAGTCGACCACTAAATATCCAAATTGCAGGTCCAAAACCAGGGTTCAGTTTCTTTATGCCCTGAATCTAACTAATTTTCACCATGAACACTATACTCTACACCAAATCATAATAATTTTTAAAATTATGTTTTAGCAATTTTACTATGATGCCACTTGCCACACTACCTTCCCTGGGCCCTATGTTTGTAGCATATATATAATATAACCCATTAAATCCTCTACTTCGTCCATCAGTCACGCGAATAGGGGCTAACATTTTAGACAACAACGTGGCCTACAATATATAGCTTCAACCTCTACTTTATATTAGTTTCATCATAGTTTGTAGTACATTAGAATAACATTAAACAACATTATTATATGATTGTGTTTTTAAAGGAAACCTTACACATGACAATTGTGTTCGGAAACTATAAGTATCTGAAAACTTATTGGTAGTAAAGAATTTTAAGCATTTGACTAAAACCTAATCCAAATGCCGGATTACTTACATAACAATGTATGAAAAAGATTTTGAGCAATTTGTAATTTTTCTTGAACTAATTAATAAATGTCCATGTTGTCAATATCCACAGATCACAAAGACACAAACTACTGTTCTTGAATATTCATCACAGCAGGACTCCAACGAGGCAACCGTCCTAGTCTTAGATCTCTCCTCTCTGCCCCTGCATCCACCGTACATGACATGGCTCAGCCAGTGGCCCGTGTTATCGCTATCATGTAACAGGAACCATAATTTTGCCTAACAGTCCACAGATCACATGCTATTATGAAGAAACTTAAATGTGCTAATGAAGCACGTATCCCAGCACCTGCTTCAGCTTTCGCTGTCGTGCTAACTGGAGATTGGATGCCAGCGCACCCGACAGAAAGAATGATCGGGGTGCAAGACGGAATGGAGATGGAATGTTAGCATTAGACAGCCAGCAACGTTTGTTGGCAAGCAGTGTAGCTTAAAGATATTTGCATCCCACAGTCTGATACCTAACACGTTGAGAGTGGCCTCGCATTCAATATGTGTATAAAAGGGCTAGTCCAACTAAAATATTGTAAAGCTATTTTCCAATAACATAGTAGCCACTCACTCTATTTATATGTGTCCTATTCAAAGAACTACTGTGAGCCGTGATATTGTAGATCCAATAAGACCTTTGGCTTCAATAATACTATATTACATATGAGAAGACAAAGCTGAAATACCACACTCAATACCCAGGCTGAGAGAGCATAAACATTTTTAACATATTTCAGTGTGTTTTATGAACTAAACTATTATATTAGAAAATATTGTTCTTATATTAATCAGATTGAAATATTATCAGTCGTGATCTTGCATGATATAATTTTGCATATGGCAATATATTGTGAGTTGTAAAATAACCTAGAATGAATAACTATTTGCAGATATACATATATAAATACGAAACATATATAACCCTATGAAATGAATAATAATTGACATGAAAAATAAGAAAAACAATATAAATGGAAGAAACAATGCTAATAAAAATAAATAACATTAAACCAGAATAAAACTAGCAAGGTGGCCCGCGCAAATAGCGCGGGTACCTAATTTTTTAGTGCTTATATTTTGTATTTGCATTTTCAAAATATTATCATCATTTTTGAAATGTTTTTTATTTTTTTGTTTGATTCATCTATGGATTATATTATTTAGCATTAGATAATTAAATTATGTGTGAGTTTAATATTGCAGATGCTATTAGGATTACACACAAAATATGTACATGTTTTTCTCATCGTTTAATAAAATACATTTTTTATTATGGTACCTTCGCCCAAAAAATTGCAAAGTGATATTAATACCATATAATATGTCGAGGTTGCACTCGTCAGATATTTGTCCGGCAGACACCCCGCTTTGTGCGAAGATTGATCACGGTGATGGATAGAAAGACACGGGATTTTTATACTGGTTCGGGCCCTCGAGATCGAGTAATAACCCTACGTCCAGTTGCTGCTTGTATTATTTCGTCGAGTACAGATTACAATGCGTAACAAGTACCCTTGGGTGGATTGTCTAAAGCTACAAATCAATGGAACATACCCTCTACGCACAGGACCCCCGCTATTTATATCCAGGGAGACGTGCCTTACAAGACAAAACAGACCTAAACCTAGTAGGACTCGAACTGTCTTCGGGCTTCCCTTCTGCGATCAGGCCATCGTGTCTTGTTCGGAGTCTTGGTCGTCTTGGAGTCGGTAGTCGGCAATCCTCGTGGTCGGGTACCCTGGTATTATGGCCTCAACAGTAGCCCCCGAGCTTATCTTGTTCAGAAAAGGTTGATTGTTCAATAGCCCTCGGGTATTTTTGCTCTTCGGGTGATTTTTGGATATGTTAATACCTCGTCAATCACTTTTGTATGAGATCCAGAAAAGTTCCCGAACTCTTGAATGTAGAAACCTGCATCTGAATGATAAGGTCAAAGAAAAATATCAGCCATAATAATAAAATAGAACTGTTCCGTCTTGGAAAATGGAACGCCCCAGGAGTGATGTAACTGCTGCCCAGGGCATTTAAAAACCCACTCCGCACGTCTCCCGGGATTTTAGCAGCGCACGCGATACGGCTCTGCTCCGGCTCCTCGATTCTCGCGCGAAGCGTCGCACCCCTGAGTCTTTAAATATCAGATCTCCTGGATTGTCATGTACTTGAAACTTCCATCCTAAGCCTTCTTCCTCCACTCGCCATGGGAAAGAAAAAGCTTAGCAGCAAGTTCAAGCTTCCTCGTCTCCTCTTCGGAGACTCCCCTCGCAGCTCCGGCGAGCAACCGCCCGACAAGCCGGAGGACTCGCCGGCGACGACATCACCCTCCGCTCCTCCTCAGGCTCCGCTCCTGGCTCTCCCCTGGTACGGGGATGAAGGAGTCGAAGTTGAGCCACCAGAGGAGGAGGTTCCGGTGGTAGCGCCGCCATCTCCCGAGGCTGCTCCGTCGAGCATTGCCGCCGGGAAACGCCCTGCGTCTTCCTCCCCAGCCCCGGCATCTCCTATCTCCCTCTCCTCCGACGACGAGCCTGCACAAGGAGGGAGTGGAATCCGGCTGAGGCCAGAGGCGGCGCACGCAGGCGCATCTTCGTCTTCTGCTCCGGTGGACACCAGCGGCGACGAGGAATTCGCCCGGCGCCTCTTCGTCTCCCTGAACCGTGACCTGATCGGGATTCCTGGAGACGGAGCGCTCGTGGATCTCGTCAGCGACTCTGAAGAAGAGAACGCGATAGATGACGATCCACCAGAGAGCACACCATCACCCTGATCAGTCTGGTTGTCAATCATCAACCCAAGATCAGGGTGATTTAGTATTTTGATTTTAGGATAGCTATCAATCCATTGTGAAATGTTCCCTCTTTTGGACTTAATGAAGAAATTTCACTTGATGGATGCATTTTGAATTCCTTGTGCTTTGAAAATTTATCTGTATCAATCTGTTCTTGAAATTGTTCATCCAGAAACAAAGCTCCCGAACAAAATATTTCTTCCGACCAGACTAACTATCTTCAGTGTGTTCGGGAGATTTGACCCTGATCAGACATGATCGGGGCATTTCCTTGATTCACACCGATCGATTGGTCATTTAAAACTGATAACTTACCAAATAAGCTAACAACCCTAAATGCATTGAATTGGACTTGCACATTTTTCGAAACGACGCGTGCCGTAGAAAAAGGAAAGAATCTTTTTGACCCAACAGTCACTGCGGATTGCGCGGCTCAAGGGCAGGTTTCTCGGGGTTCGTGCTCCCTTGCAGAACCATAAAGCCCCCAAGCGCGGTCGCTTGAGATCTATTTGGGCTTTCGTCTTCCTTGCTCGCATCCGCAAAACATTCGCCATTTTCATCCGTTTTCTTTCCCCGTCACCTGCTCCTTCAACCTTGCTAGCCTCCAGTCGCCATGGCATCCACGCACCAATCATCCTCTGGTACTGAGTCTACAGAGAACCAGAGCAGCGCCGCGGCCGGACGCGAACTCCGTAGCGGGAATACGATCCCCACCGCAGATGAGTATTGGTACACATCAACCACGACGGTCAAACACCTGCAGAAGCTGGAGGACCTTGGATTGCTCCCTAGCACCGAACTTTTCCCTCGTCGTCATGCCAAAGGTCAGACGTATCCAACCCCCGACACTCTCGAGATGGTGGTGTTCTTGGAGTTCTTCTACTGTGGATTCGGGGTTTTTCCATCTGATTTCTTCCACAGCGTCTGCGAGCACTACCAGATAGAGCTTGTGCACCTAAAGCCCGGCGCTTTGACAATGCTTAGCGTCTTTGCCTTTCTGTGCGAAGCCTGGTTAGGGATTAAGCCTTCACTGTTGCTGTGGAGATATTTTTACAGTCCTTCATATTACAAGAACCAAGTGATGCTCGGGTCCATCGGGTTTTCCTTGAGAAATCGGGAGATGTACATCCCCTTCCCAGTTAAAGATTGCTGGAAAGGATACGAACGTCACTGGTTTTACATCACCCTTCCCCAAGCCTCACTGGCAAAAGGGAAGTATCTGATGCCCCATCTCAAGGATTCGGTCAAAGCTCTGCCAAGAATTACCCCGGAGATGCAGAAGCATATTGATCGGATCTTGGAACTCCGTGATGCGGGTCTGACGGCAGTTCATGTAGCGGAAATCTTCATTAGATGGAGATTTATCCCACTTATGAATCGCGACCGCTATGCTTGGACATTTACAGGCTACAAGGACCCGAACAGAATGAAACCCGATGGTGAGCATTTGTTTTTCTGTTTGATTGTTTTTCCCGAGTTTGTTCGGTCATTTGAATTCATGACTCTTAACTAACAGTTGTCCCAGAATCAGAAGTGGCTGCACGCCTGAAGAAGATGTTCGGGGCTGCTCTCCCGGATTGGGAAAACGTCCCAGCACCCTACAGCGCTGACAACCCTCCTCCAGAGGTAAACTGTCACTCAGAAAAAGCTTCTTTCTTTTTTAACAATGATATGAAATATCTCTTTTTTCCCGACCAGGCCCCAGCTACCGTTGATGCCCCGCCCCAGAGCGGTGCCATCAATGTCGAAGAGGAGGGGGATCAGCCCGTTGATCCAGGCACCAGGACCCCGACCAACGAACAACCTGAGTCATCACCTGGCTTGGAAAAAGAGGTCCCGAACAGCCCCCAGGCAAATATCCCCCGAACCCGGAAACGCTCTCGTAGTGTGGAGCAGATTGTTCTTGATTCGGGAGCCTTTGGATTGCCTGGGCCCGCTAATCTGCAGCCCATTCGTGATCAGCCTCGTCCTGTTGCCCAGGTATCAAGCATGATCGTATTCGGGCGTTTATTCGCAGCTTTTGATCGCATAACCAAAGCTAAACATGATCGGGAGATTTCTCGACAGGAAAATCGTCCGACCAGGCAATCATCAAAGCTTATTCCTAGTGCCAAGAGATTTAAGGTTAACCTCCCGACGGCCGAGTAAGAACTTTGACAATCTTTGACTATGTATGAACATTCTTCTTCAATATTGTTTTCACTGTATTTGATTGTTCGGGAATTCAGGCACCCCGATCCCACAGCTTCTCCTCCTGTCAGGCCATCTGCCAGAGAAAAAACTCCCGAGCCAGACCCGAGAGCACAACCTGTCAGCTCAGAGAGGACTGCGGAGATTATGAGACCCATCCCGATGCCCCTGGACCCGATCATGAGCGCGCTTTCGGAGCAATGGCGTTCGCTAGACGCTCGTGCCTCTGCTGCTGAAGCGTCTGTGATCAGACTGGGAGCCCAGGTGACTGTTCTCCAGTCCGAGAAAGAAGGTACAGGCTTTAAATCTTATGCCTTGCTTATTGAATTTTTATCCTCAAACTTTTGTTCACATGCTGCCTTTGACCCTGTAGCTGACTCCAAGAGCATTGAGGTGCTCAAAGAGAAGAACTCGGATCTTGAAGGAAGACTGGCTGACCTGACCGCGCGTCTTGAAGCATCAGAGAAGCGCAGTTCGTCCCTGGAGTCCAGGCTGATGGAAGGTGCCTGCGTTGCTGCAACTCACACCATCGGGGCTTTGAAGAGCCATCTCCCTGATCTGGACGTTGCTCTGCTCTCCAAAGGCTTCAAGTGCTCGGCGTCAGAAGCTGAGGAATTGTTTGATAGTCTTACCCCAGTGGTGGAACCATTTGTCAGAAAGCTTGGTCTCCATCTGAGTGATTCGGAGGAATCACCCTGAACACTTGTGCAGAACTCCTGTAATAGGGCAAAACTTATGTAGTTTAGAATGCGGTTATATTTTGCTAAACATATGCTTGCATGTTTTTGCGTAAGTCTTAGAGCTGATCGGTATTTTCATGGATCTTTTTAACTGATAGCTTTGTCATAGCCAAAAAGTCCCGTTACCATAAGCTATTTTGGAATTGTTTAGTTGCTGAGACGCGGGCGGCCTTCTGAACTGTGTAACTCCTTGTAGTCATGGTGTTCGGTAATTTTAGCGTCTGCCTAGCTTTCTTGAATTAAAAAGTTCGTTTCTTGCATGGTAGTAGTACCGTAGTAGCCCCCGGGCTCTTTTACAGTCATGCTGGCATGCTGAAAAAGAGTCTAGAAGTACAAACTGCAAGAAACTTCCCGATCAAATGGGGAGCCCCCGAGCGTATAGCTCGGGATGCATAGAATAGGTCTGAAAAGAAAATTTTCAGCATGGTAGTCCCCGGCTCTTTGTTAGNTGATAATGCCGGATGGTAAGGCTAACATTGTCCAAATCTCTGCGTTGCAGTTAGTGAATCCTGGATACGATGGTCGAGTTGCTCGATGAATCCCAGATACGATGGTGGAGTTGTCAAGCGACAAAAGCTGTACGATGCTGGAGTTGTTCAAGCGACAAAAGATGGAGTTGGCCTACTATTTATTAATTGAGCATGAGCAGTACATGTCATAGTCGGAGTTACAGTATATAAATAAATTTGGAGTCCTAGTATAATACATAAATAGTTTTGGAGTCCTAGTATAATAGGAGATATAAATCAAATCTTCATGAGTTGGCCTACTATTTATTAATTGAGCATGAGCACTACATGTCATAGTTGGAGGTACAGAACGTAAATAGATTTGGAGTCCTAGTATAATACGTAAATAGTTTTGGAGTCCTAGTATAATAGGAGATACAAATCAAATCTTCATTTATAGTACGTAGTAAATAAATGGAGTTGGAGTCCAAGTATGATATAGGAGATATAAAACAAACATTTTTAGTCTAGTCCTAATTGTACATAAATACATATAGTAAATAAAAGGAGTTGGACTGTCCGAGTATGATAGGAGATATTAATCAATTGTTTTCTGTTTGAGTCAGATAAGAGTCAATTTTGCAATTTTGCGTCCACTCAAATAAAAGTCAATTTTTATCCGTTTCAAATTAATGTGGAAATTTGTAGACCCTTAGATCTACATAGAATCCAACGATGCATATTCTTCTCTTTTTGGAATTAACGTGGGAATTTCTAGACTCTCTCGGTGAATCTAGTGGGTTCTTTTAACACTGTTGTATTAAGATAATAGATAGATAAACCAATGAAAAATAAAAAAATCAAATTAATCATACTAATTTAGCCTACTTAAATCAATAAATTATTAGTATACAATTCCTATTTTTTCATTAACACCCTTGTAATAGTACTATGCTTAATACCAGACATACTAGGATTTTTCTTTGATCTAGATAATTTGATGAGAAGAATATAACAGTCTCTCCCACCAATGACATGTTATTATAGGTGCTCCTCCATATTATCTATAGAAGGATGCATTATTGTAAGTCATGTAGTTTTTATATTTGACCTTAAGGCTAAAACATAATACATGTTACGTACACCACCCAAATGTATTTGAAGGTATCATATGTGTTTTGGTATTAGCCTCTGACATGGCTTCTCCACCGCACTACTCTTGGAACATTGAGATCAATCTTTATTATCCATGTTTGCTATTGCACACAACTTGTCCAATGTCCAATAAGGAGTAATTTTGCATGTGGAGCCAAGGTATATACCTTCTCATGCTGATGTTCCCCGACCCATTCACATGCCTCCATGCAAATTCATTGCTGCCAGCAATGATTAAAAATTTTCTAACAAAACTAAACCAGTTCTAATTTGGGTAGCATTGTATGCTTCATTTCCATCATGTAATCCCTAACGATGCTACCCTCACCTTAGTCTGCAAGGCATTGTCCACGTCGTCATGCACCATGTGTGCATCAGTTTAGTTACTTGATCATCACATAGATGCAAAATAAATGGTACATCTTAGCTTCCGTGTCTATGAGAACCTACACCTAATGAGTACTTAGACCATCTATGGTTCAGTCTAAATGTTTGCACCATCCCACAAAGAGTTTTGAAAAAAAAATCTAGAGCCAATCCTACAAAGAACTACTCTATGGAAGTAAAAGTCACACAAGTTGCAAGTATGAAATACAGAAAGCTAAAGGAGTGGGTTAGAAAGCGCACACGCATGATAAAGATTTATTCCGTAGTATCAGGAAAAAATGCCACCCCTAATCCATGCTAGAGCTCCACCAAGGATATGCTCCTGGTCACCCGAGTCTTTTCTCATTGCGGACTCGGGTTCACCACACCTCTCGTCTAGCAACCTTCTTGACACCATCTTCAAACGGAGCTTCTTCATGAATGAAGGGGTCTCCTCTTCCCCCACACACAGTCGTCCATGACACTCTACACCAAGCCGAAGGACCGGAGACTTGCCAGCGAGCCACCCAAAGCTCCAAGGGTGAGCACGTCAAGCTTACATGGGTGGTTCACTCCAAGAACCAAGCACAAGGAAGCTAGTAAGCTGCACCTTGCAATCTCACTCTCAAGGCCTAATCTAGCACTAAGCACTCCACTGAACTTGTGCTAATCACCTTGATGATCAACTTAGCACTTTCATGGTTTGGATGTTATCTTAATGTGTCTTGGCCTCATTTGAATTTCAGTAGCACCAAGGCCCTTCAAATGGGCTAGTAGAGGCGGTATTAATAGCCCAACAACTCTAGAGGGTTGTTGCTCCAACACTAGTTAAAGCTGCAAGCGGCGAGTGATCTAGCGGTCACTTTTGGGGTTCCGTTGGATCATCCGATGCCCCCTTTGAACCAATATAGTTGTTCGAACCCCTATTTTGCATTTATCGACGCGTTCATCCGACAATTCATCATATCATCTAGTTATCCTTTATCTTCTTCACCCGCTCCAAAATGCTCTCTGAACAACCACCGATCCTTTGTCTGATGTGCCTTTATCTCTTGCGCCAGATCATCCGATCTTCACTTTTTTCTTCACTTCAAACCCAGCGGACTACTTTTGTACAATATTGGCCCAAAGCCAATGACCTTCAGCCCAAACAATTAAAGTATAACTTCAGAAACAAATTTCAATGAAGCAAAATTCAAGGGAGCGTTTTAACTATGTTCAAGGATCGAACTCTTTACATAGAGGGGTGGGCGCCTTTTATAGGAGGTTAAAGGGACACTAAAAACTCCAATTTCACCCTAGCAAAATTGGCGTGTCCCTTATAACCCGCGTAAAAACTATATTTAAAGGGTATATATGTACATTTGCAAGATTGACATGTCCTATTTGCTATCCTACTCCTAAAATCGTGTCGTGAGATCAAAGTTTCACCAGAACATTGAGTAGAATACTAAGCTGTATCATCTTGCCCCCAGAAGGTTCACTACTACAAATTGATTTTTCACAGACGGTTAAGAACCATTTTGACAGCCGTGTGGAGGCAACTAATTTAAAGCAACGCTAAAAATGGATTTTTTATAGATGGTTCCAATAATTTTAAAAATCATATAAAAATAAAAAAATAATTGAATGGACGGCCCCATGGACAAGCCACCCTCTCCTCCAACGCCAAAATTTCTTTGCTCTTATTGCCTTCTTGTGACCTCTTGCTTTGCACGAGCATAACGTAACCATTGCACCACACCATCACTTGTGATTGATTGGGAATGCAATCCTTTTATATTAACTTTTCAGAATCTTTAGAAATTTCTGGAGGCCACACCAAAGGTCCGGTCAGGCTGCAATATTTTGTGGTTGTCCCTTAAATGCTGCTAGTTCACGAAAAATATCAAAAAAGTAAAAGTTGGCATACAAAAAATGATTTATAAGTACTAAAAATTCATTTAATCCATTAAAATAGCTAATATTTTTAAAAGAAATTGAAACTCATCCATGTCAACTTATATTTGGCATAACACATGTAAAAAATATTTCCATGTAATATGAGAAAAACAATGATTTTGGGTGTGCAAACTTGAAAGTTTGCCATAAGATGTATGAAAGAGTGTGAAATATGTATGTGTTATAAAAAAATGTATAGTCTTTTTTTAAAACATCTGTTGAATTTTTTATGAGAATGCTATACAACATGAAAGAACTCTATAGAAATTTTGATAATTTTTAGATTAGTTTTGGATATTATTACCAATTTTATTGAACTCTAATAGTCAACACATATAATAGTTGGCTATAGAGATGGGATGTATCATTATTATTTGGTTTCACCTCTCCTCTCTCATTCTCTTACCAATTTTATTGGAATCTATGTTGTCGCCGGCTGAAAGCGGGCTGTAAACTTGCAGCCCACTTTTATTGTCTCTCTTTTTCTCTTTCTTTCAACTTATCATAAATCTGATGTGGCATTTCTCTGTATTATACTTGCTCGAAGAAACGAATCCACGGTCATCACCCCTCACCAGGTCACCAGTAATCTCCCTCAGCGGATCGTACGAGCAACGGCTTTGAATGCTGGAATAAGGCCCTGTTTGGTACAGCTCTACAAATTCGTAGAGCTAGAGCTGGTCATTCCTGGCTCTACAAATATGTAGAGCTAGAGCTGTGGGCTGATGGAGGGTCTTTTGTTGAGTTACCTTGACCTTCTTTTATATTTAAATTAGAAGTTTAAGGTATTTTAATTTATTAAACAAACACCAGCTTCTCTGTAGAGCTGGGAGCTAGAGCTCTACCAAACAGGCCCTAAATAAAGCATGGTCTATCTAGTCTTGGCGCACGAGCTAGCAACCCTACCAGGCCAGCTACACTACTCTGCTCCAAGCTTGGGGTAGAGACCACCGTTCGAAACCCATGTCAGTGCTATCCAAACATGTGGTGTCTGTCGTCTCTCGGCGCCCTTCTAGATTTACATTATTATTGGTCCCTCATCCCCATCCCAATTCCCAGTGGCGCCCGTGTTTAAATGGCCCTTGAAAATTTTTTCAGGGTATTAAATGCATCTTTGACCACTAATTAGGGGTATTAAATAATGTCAGTTTACAAAACTACCTCCACAACCTCTAGTAAATTTCCGAGAAGAGTCTAATGAGGCCTTTGACCGCATGATTAGAGGATGATTAGAAGATGGTTACTGTAGCATCACTGTAGCAAATCATGGATTAATTAGGCTTATTAGATTCGTCTCGGAAAGTTACGCTCATCCGTGGCTGGGTTTTGCAAATGGACTTTATTTAGCACTCCATGCAAAAAAGATTCCCTTTTGCAAAACTTTTCAGGAGGCATCTAAACACGGCCTAGGGTCGTCGGTGTTTAACTCTGCCCCGAAAGTTGCGGCCATGCAATACATCCATCTATAGTTAGTAAATGATGAACCATGCCTCCTGAGCTGCGTTGAAAATGATTTAAAAGTATTTATAGAGTAGTGTAGACCTTTATTTTTCTCTTTTTTGAGATTTCGCGAAACTTTTGCATGCGTTTGGTTTATTTCAAAGTGTACTACCATTATTACCGATTTACCGTTATTACACATTGCCTAAAACATGTACCCATCGAGGAAAAAGGGGGAAAAAAGAAGCACTAGTGTGTACCGGTTGCACTAGCTCGCACTGCTAACTGCAGTCAACAGAGATCGTGTTGCCGGCCGTGTTTAGATGCCTCCTGAAAAGTTTTGCAAAAGGGAATCTTTTTTGCATGGAGTGCTAAATAAAGTCCATTTGCAAAACCCAGCCACGGATGAGCGTAACTTTCCGAGACGAATCTAATAAGCCTAATTAATCCATGATTTGCTACAGTGATGCTACAGTAACCATCTTCTAATCATCCTCTAATCATGCGGTCAAAGGCCTCATTAGACTCTTCTCGGAAATTTACTAGAGGTTGTGGAGGTAGTTTTGTAAACTGACATTATTTAATACCCCTAATTAGTGGTCAAAGATGCATTTAATACCCTGAAAAAATTTTCAAGGGCCATTTAAACACGGGCTATACATGCATGCACAGTGTGTATCGAGAGAGGAGATAGCACGTAGCAGACGATGGAGGCCAGTGGTCCTCCAGCTCCAGGGCTCCAGGGCCAGCATGCAGCGGCTAGCTTATTGCATATGGCGACGCAGTGGAAAGCAGTTCGTCGGAGGCGGTCGAAATGGGGGAGTAATTCCATCCCGTGATAAGGAGGGTGGCCTCTGGCCGATCCATATATCATGTCGTCGTCCTCTGCTGTCCTCTGCGGCTCTGCCTCCGCATTCATTCGATTCACCGGATTTTACTTTACCGCAAAGATAGAAGATTTTCCACTGCAGACGGACTGAGAAAGATAAGCGCAGCAAGAGCTAGCTTGCATTATTGATTATTGACGCTCATTTTTCAGAAAGATTACGTGATTCCATTCAGTTGTTCTATTTAGAAAGCTGCAAACACCAATGCAAGCCCCGGCGAAATGAGGCCTGATGTACATACGGACACACGGAGTACACGCCCTTGTGTTAGCAAAACTGACATCAAATCTTAGACATCAATCAATACGTCTGTTGACCGATAAGTAGGGCAGAGCTAGCTATTTCATATTATATTGGCCGCCATGAGTCATTGACGGACCCCTTGCTTGTCCTTTGTGATTCCCCTTAAATATAATAGACATAGTTCATCAGAGGACAATCTCTTAATTTTAATTAAGAGACGCATATATATATTTTTTAAAAAATAGAATTTCATTCTTACTTCTACATCACTGCACAAAGCATTCACCTTATTACAAAATTTCAGTATAATCGTTGATAGTTTAGAAGCACAAAAAAATCAAATTATGCTGCACAAAGTCGATTATTAAATTTCCATCCATTGGAAGCAAACAACTCCAATGTGACGATCTCCAGCTGCCTGCTCCTCAACCGGAACATCTCCTTTGTCTCATCATCACGCTACAACAATTCCCAAAACCGCAGTCAGTACGCTCCCCTAAAAGTAGCCTGCATAAAAGAGGTATATTTGCAATTTTCAAAGATAAGATCATTACGACATCCTCAAATTTCTCAACATAATGCAGAAGCTCCAACCAGAATTAATTTTTTAATCTTAGCATCAAAATTTTGGAGCCAAGTTCTTAGCATATGGTGCACAGATCTGGGTGGAGTTAACCAAGTAGCTACATAGACAGTCCTCCAAATTGTGCTGGTTTATACATATAGTACAAGCTATATATACTAATCTAGTATATTCCATTCATCCAGTCAGGACAGACTTTAGTTACCCGTTACTAATGTATGCTTTACATCCCTATTTTAGTGTCTCATCAGCTCCGATCCCGTTTCCATCACACCTCACCATATTTGGCATGTGTTTATTTGAAACCTTAGCTCGCTTTGACAACATTTTGTAGTTTATTTGCAGTGTAGCTCATTAATCATTACTCGATCATAGTTGGAGTACAAGTTATAGACTGCATTCTTAGCTACTACTACCATGGCACATAAACAAATAATGTTGATCAGACTGCATCTTATCTAATGCTTAAAATGTCGAAAAATCAATGAGTGCATCTGTGTAATTATATTTAAGAAGAAAAACTAGTGATTAAAATAAAATTCTCAATATAGATATGTTGTCATGTTTCATTCAAAATATAACAAAAATATATAAGATAACAACTTTGAGGTAGTTATTTTCATACATTATTATTGGTGAAAGTAGGTAATTTAGAAGTCTAACATATAAACGGGTACATTGAAATATTGAGTAATGTAGAAAAAGGAATTCGTATATACTAATGGAGTTCGCGTTACTTCCTGATTTTTTTTTGACAGGCTAGAGGCAGATATAATTTAGATGCAGATTTAGGGCCATTTTGCATGTCATAGTATTTGGAAACTATGATTAAAAGAAGTCGTAGTTGTTTTATAAGCTGAAGCTGTGCAAATTAAACCGCAGTTGAGAAACAAAAAAAACCCTGAGTGCAGTTTGTGTAAAACTCTAAATAAAGCACAATTTAGATAATACCACGATTTTAGAAACTAAAAAGGTTTGTTGCATCTAAACACTTTGTGCTTTCCAGAGCAACATTATTTTGCAAAGTTGTGTCCAACACTAAGAGCCTGTTCGGCTGGTCCGATGAACAGTGCTCGGCTGGCTTCTTTCGGCTTATTTCCTCTCACACAATACTACTCATTCTACCAGCCGAGCACTATTCATTCTACCAGCCGAACATGCCCTAAATAACTAGCATCCAAAACAGGCCATTAAGGGGTTACATTATTAGGTTAATGACAGAGGTAGATGGATGTTTTTTAATTTCTTCCCTTTTTCTGTGCTTCTTAAGGATTAATTGTGAATGCTCTAATTAGTAACAGTATATTTAACTTATCGATTCGTTTAGACTTCAGAACATTCACAGGCCCTGTTTGGATCCAGCAGTTATAAAATTTAGTAGTACTGTTTATAACTTTGACCACTAATTAGGGGTATTAAATAAAGACAGTTTATAAAACTACCTCCACAACCCCTGTGCTAATTCGCGAGACGAATCTAATGAGGCCTTTGACCGCACGATTAGAGGATGGTTACTGTAGCATTACTGTAGCTAATCATGGATTAATTAGGCTCATTAGATTCGTCTCGAAAAGTTACACCCATCTGTGAAGAGGTTTTGCAAATAGACTTTATTTGGTACTCCATGCATGCAAGATTCCCTTTAGCGCTTTTATAGAGTTATAAAGATCCAAACATTGCCACACACTATATTTTCTTATAACCAGGAAGAGAGAGATATCCACACCTGATGAGAGACGGTCATTAAAATAGGGTAAATTTTGTTGCTTGATGGCTACTTTAGCACACGGAAATCAAAACAAATCCGGCAGGAACCCAACAAAATTACCACGTTTATTCCATTTACTAATAGGGGGTGTTTAGATGCACCTGTTATATATAATGTTTATGTATTGAGTCGCGTGCACACAGATGAACCGAGGTGAAAATTTTATGCGTTTTTTAACTAAACAGGGCCATAATCCACTGATCCTTACACATTTATTTCGTTCTGTTATCAAGTTGTGTCTGCAGAGAGCAGCAGCTAGAGTCTGCAGTAATAATATGCACAGAGAACGACATCTGTACGTGCAGTATACGTCACTGTTTGATCAGCTGTGGCAGTTTACACTACGGCGCATCGTATCCGTGCGAAAAAATTAAGGGCATGTTATGTTTAGATGAGCATGAAACTTTTGAAACTTCACTATTCATCAAAGGGAATCTTATATGCATAAAGTATTAAACGTGTGTTAATGACAAAACCTATTCCATAACCCCCGGTAATTAACTTTGCGAGACGAATCTAATGAGTCTAATTAGGTCATGATTAGATAATGTCGTGCTACAGTAAACAATCTTTAATGACAGATTAATTAGGCTTAATAGATTCGTCTCGCGATTTCCCGTCCATCCGTGTATTTAGTTTTATAATTAGATCATGTTTAGTCCTCCTAATCTTCGATTTAAAATTGGAAACTTTTTTCACAAACTTTCTTTTCAAACTAAACACGCCCTAAAATGAGATGATCGAGCAAGCTAAGGCAATTGCTGACCATATATCGCACGCATGATCACAGCTACTCCTATTTAGTAAACATCAGAGCATGTACAATGGTTAGACAACAACTGTCTATTTGAATCTACATCAGCAAAATGAGGTGACATGGTCATCATTAAATGAGAAAAGAGCGTGTGGCTATCTACTATTTTATCTACTGCTATGGCTCATGCTCCCATGTAAAACAATATCAATCAGAGTAGAGATTAAATATCACACAGACAACAAAATAGACAATTGATGTCTAAACCATTGTAAAGTTGTCTATTTAGCTGTATGTATATATTAAATAGCTATCAGCCGTTACATGGCCTCAGTAGTAGCAGCAAAAGAAGAGAGCACAATAAATATATAGGACTATGGACGGACTAAGGGCCTGTTTAGTTTCTCGTCACATCAAATTTTTCACTATTCATCAAAGAGAATCTTACATGCATGAAGTAGCAAACGTGTGTTAATGACAAAACCTATTCCATAACCCCGGGTAACTTTACGAGACGAATCTAATGACCCTAATTAGGCCATGATTAGACAACATCGTGCTACAGTAAACAATCTCTAATGACGGATTAATTAGGCTTAATAGATTCGTCTCGCGATTTTTCGTCCATCCGTGTAATTAGTTTTATAATTAGATCATGATTAGTTCTCCTAATTTTAAGTACAGTAAAATTCGCAATCTTACCTACCCCAACTAAACAGACCCTAAGAAGCCACAGCTTTAAGGTTTTCGTCCAACCGCGTAAACGGACACCGGAAAGCTGGCATTTCGTTAATTTCTCCAGTACACGACTTTGAAGCAATTCCAAATATCAGTAGCACGGTCGGCAAAGAGAAGAGTAGACGAGAAAGAGGTGAACAATTCGCTTACATGCATGCTCAACAATTTACATAAAAAAAGACAAGCTGAAAAATGGCAGAGAGTGAGAGAGAGGCTTCGTTTGGTTTTCTAATCTAGCATCTAGCATGGAGGGAATCTTTCTTGCATGGAGTACTAAATGAAGTTTATTTGTAAAACCTCTTCACGGATGAGCGTAACTTTTCGAGACGAATCTAATGAGCCTAATTAATCGATGATTGGCTATACTTTTCGAGACGAATCTAATGAGCCTAATTAATCGATGATTGGCTATAGTGATGCTGCAGTAACCATCCTCTAATCATGCGGTCAAAGGCCTCATTAGATTCTTCAGGGTTCCTAGTGTAGAGGTTCTGGAGTTAGTTTTGTAAAATACCTTTATTTAATACCTTTAATTGGTGGTCAAAGTTGCGAACAGTTTCTAGCACTGGAGAACCAGACGGACGGGGTCAGAGAGAGAGAGAGTGTGTGAATGGTGTTACAAAGTCTGCAACGCAATTGAAGGCCTGGTTTAGCGCACATGTGCTACCCAGCCAGGTACTGTACTCCATCGACCCAGAGGCCGTGAAAAGGTGAAAACACGCCAGCCTGAAAGCTCAAGATTGAACAAGCCACATCACTACCTGCAGCCGGGCAGCCTTCCGTGTGGATCGATCGGAGCTAGCTTTTCGATCCACCGTGCATATACACTATATCAGTGCAAAGTTCATGTACGCATATACGCTCTTCTATTTTAATATATATCGGGTTAGTTTTGTCCTAAATTAAAGTTATATAATTTTGATTAAATTTATAGAAAAATATAACACCATTTAGAATATGAATCATATGTGCTGTCAAAACATACTCTATGTTGAACTCAACGAAACAAATTTGATATTATAAATGTTTTATATTTTTGTATAGACTTGATCAAATTTAGATAGTTTTGAATCCGAACAAAACTAATATGAAATGTATAAAAAATCGGAGAGAGTACTACTGCGTCTGTATTCCATATTTCCATATGAATAAAATATTGTCATATTCCATATGAATATAATACTGTCATATTCAACACCTCGCCGTAATCAATCACTACAGGAAACGGCCTCGCCACCGGCACCTGACATCGCCACCGACACCGACACCGCCCGTGGCCCTCGACGCCAGCGCCGTCCGTGACCCGCGACCCTCGACCCTCGCGGCCCCCTTCATCACCTTCGTTGACTCGTCGCGCCGGTGAGGTATAAAAGACCCACACTCCTTTGCCGTGTGCAATGGCCATAGCACACGGCAAAGGGGGGTCTTTGCTGTGTGTCACGCCGTCAGGGCACACGGTAAAGATGGGTTCCCGTCAAGTTCAAAAATTTTACCGTGGACGAATTTGACACATGGCAAACCTTTGCCGTACGCCTGATGGAAGGCACACGGCAAAGAGACCTTTTGCCGGTCATTCTTTGCCATGAGCACTAAGCCGTGGATGACCCACGGCAAAGGCTTTGCCGTGGGTCATATGTGCTTTATGTCCCAGACACACGGCAAAGTCTCTGTTTCCGTAGTGAATGACACGTACATACGCGAACATGCAATCTTAGAGCAAGTTTGCATTTTCGCGTGTCGAAGCAAGCCAAATTTATGGCATATTTCCATTTTTTCCAAGCACAGAAGAAAGATGCCTTTATTCAACCCTTTGCAAGCAAAAGCCTCTAGAAAAACTAACCAGACCCTTTGCACAGACGAGGCTGGCTTCATAAGCAGTTGAACAGTAGCGTGTTGTAAAGATGTGACCCAGGAGAAGACAAGAATTGAATCCCAATCCCAACTTACCACCGAGACAATCAATTCACTGCCACCTACTCCTCTTCCTCCTCCCCTCCCTCACCTCTCGCAATTGCAATACGCCAATAGCCCAATACACATGCTCGCCGCTGAGCCGAGGCCAATGCCGCTGCTGTAGCTGTACATACATGGCTATGGCTACATGCATCGCCGAAGAAGTTATTGCGCTGGCAACTTGGCAGTGCCCTCCCCCCTCCCATCGCCTACCTGCTGCTACTCGCCATTAACCCCTCCCTTGGAGCTCCAAGCCTATAAATCCGCACTCCCCATTGCTCTCCTCTGCCACTCCATCGTCCATCGATCGATCGCCATTGGAGCGGAGCACCTCGCAAGCTAGTAATAGGAACAATGGGTAGGGAGGCCAAAAATGATAATATGTTTTTCCGCCGGGTGATCGGCCACCTCCCGCTGCTCCTCGCCGGCGCGGCGCTCGCGGCCGCGGCCCCGCTCCTGTCGGCGTCGCTACCCGCCCCGGCGAGCAAGCTAGTGGCGCGCGGCCTGCTCCGTGAGCTGGCCGCCCTGGGCGTGAGCGCGCCGGCGCTGTTGGTGGCGCTGTGGGCGGCGGCGGCGGCGGCGTGGGCGTACGCCGTGTCGCGGCCGCGGCCCGTGTACCTGGTGGAGCTCTCCGGGTACGTGGCCGGCGAGCGGCACGAGGCGTCCCGCGCCAAGACGGTGGCCCACTTCGGGCGGTGCGGGCGGTTCAGCGACGAGAGCATGGCGTTCCAGAAGCGGATGCTGGAGCGGTCGGGGCTCGGGGAGCGGACCCACTTCCCGGCGTCGCTCATCAGCGTGCCCGTGGACATGTGCCTTCGCACGGCGCGGGAGGAGTCCCACGCCGTCATCTTCGGCGTGGTGGAGGGCGTGCTCCGGCGCGCGGGCGTCGCCGCCGCCGACGTCGGCGTGCTCATCTTCAACTCCAGCCTGCTCAGCACCACCCCGTCATTCACGTCGCTCATCGCCAACCGCTACGGCATGCGCCACGACGTCGTCGCCCACAACCTCAGCGGCATGGGATGCAGCGCCGGCATCATTGCCATCGACCTCGCCAAGCGCCTGCTCCAGGTACGCAGTGTCTGCTGCTCTCTGCCTTCTTCATTCTGGATCGATGCTTGCATGCGCGCACGATAATCGAGGCCGCCATTATAACTTATCTGACCAGCTTGGACGACGTACGGCCATAGTTATTAGCACCGGACCGGACCGACGGTCCGACCGGTAAAAGACCGAATCAGAGGCTTTGACGGCTCGGTTCACTTAAAAAAAGACCGTCGCTGCAATGGGACCGGTAAAAACCGGATGAACCGGCTGGTTTTTTGTTGAACCGGAGAACCGGGCGGTTTTGTACGAACCGGACGGCTTTTGCTCCGTGTCCTGGAATTTGCTAACTTCCCACACGTTGGCCCAACCAAAGGCCCAGCCCAAGCACCCCCTTCGGCAGCGTCGCCTCTACTGCGCTCAGTTCCTCGCACATGGAGGATCGCATGGTGTGGTGGCGGCCGCCGGCGGCGCATCTGGATTTGCGAGCAGCGCGGCGGACCGCGAGCTGCTGTTGGCGCTGGCGCCAGCGACGAGCGTCGATTTAGGGTCGGCTTCTGCTGCTGCGAGGGAGGCAGCTTGAGCTTCCTCGATGTCTCGCGCTGGCAGGCCGTCGCTGGGAGCTCTCCCAGATGCAACGAATGGCGCGGCAAGCGGAGCAGGCCCCAGTGAGCTTCAGTACCTCTATTTCTTTCTTGTCCGGTGGCTCTCCCGTCCTTGTCCCAATTCTCAATCCTTGTCCTTGGGGAATCGGCATCAGGGTCTCGGCTCCATCCTTCCCATTTGCTGAATTGCTGTTCTGTCCTTGTACCAATCTCCTTGTGCTCAGCATCGCTAGTAACAGATGGTACTGCTACGAGTCAAGTTGCTAATGCTAGATCGATACGTACAAGTACAATTGTATGGTGTAAATGATTTTTTCCCTTTTATCAGTTAATTATGTTTGGAATTCTTGTGAACTATAAACTGAATTCAGACTGTGATTGAATTTGCAAGTGAATATTTGCTATAGACAGATTGAGAGAGCCTTTAGCAGTAATTCCTGAAATACATCTCATTTTCAAGCAAAAGTTTACAGCCCAGTAACACTTCTGAATAGATGTATGTTTTCTAGTTATTTCAAAGTCCAATTGTATAGTGTTAATTACCAAATATATATCACACCGGTTCTCAGTATTTGTGACCGGTTCAGTTCAACGGTTCAATGCTATTGAACCGGTGGTTCAACCGGTTTTCAACGGTTGGACTAATAAACTATTGAACCGATGCCTTTGCCGGTTCGATGACCGGTCCGGTCCTAGTAACTATGCGTACGGCCATATGCAGTACCAGGAGCATGTTGTTGCTGTTGTACAGAGACTAAGGCTCTGTTTAGATTGTGAAAAGTTGCAAAAAAAAAATGGTAACTTTTTTCACACTGACAACCGTATACCTTCTCACAGAACACGTTTTTTCAATGGCAACTTTCTTTCAGAATTTTATGAACTAAACAGGCCCTAATAACTAATCTTAGATTTGAGAATCTAATCATGCATCATGCTGGAAGGTTAAGTACAACTCCAAACCAAAATTAGCAAGGGAAAACAAAAGATGTACGTACTGCACTTGAGAATCTAATCATCATCATGACAAAAAAAAAAGTGTCTTCTGAAGAAATTACTGCATGCATCGACGACATTCAGGCACTGGCGACGCGTTACACGTAGACGTGTAGTAAGTGTAAATCTATGTGCGGTAATTTCAGGACGCGTAGCATATATATAAGAATTGTACACCCACGGTCCACGGCAACATTGTACGTATACGTGTACGTATTTGACTTTATGCTTTCACATGGTAATTTCTTTGACACGACACTACATAACGATCCATTATTTCGTAAGTACACAGTGTACAAACACACTACAGGGCTCATGCAACAGTGTTATGGCATGAGCGATGGATCACTAGCTGTCGGGTGCCTTTAATTACGTCATCTGAGCCCATAATTAAAGACGGTAGCTGACCACCATCAGGGCCCTGTAACATGAGATCACAGACAAGACCAGCAGTGCGTAGGTCCCCTGGCCCCTCAGCTAGTGTTTCCATCTTCAGAGAAGAGCAGCCTCTGCCTTGAACAATTGACAGGCACGGCACTTGCTTTGCATGATTATAGTTGCACAATAATGCCACAATCTACCCTTCAGGTGCCTAGTTCTAAAATTCCTTCATATTTCCATATATGTAGTTGGGTGTGATGTTCCTCCTTGCTATAGGTGCTCACTCTTCCCTCTCATAGACACCGACATTGTCTTAAAATAACTTTGACCATTGATTTTTTGTTATAGTAAATTGGTAAATAAAATAGAAGAAATATTACTATGAAATTATTTTCAATACAAATATGCATGTCTCAGTATCAGATATCAGAACTTAACTAGAGAGATGGCTCGCGCATTTGCGTGACTAGTATATAGAATTCAAGTATCTATATATCTATTTTTGCATTCTTATTGTTTTTTCTAAACTTATTTTTTCTTACTGGTGTCTTCTTGTTATACATTATGCCAAATTATTGACAAAATAATTCAGGTATTTCATTATATTTTTCTTTGTCAAGACTACTATTATCTTTGTTGCTCAATCTTTTATAGGTATACTCTATATGTGCATTTTTGTTTATTTTTATTTTGACTAAGTATTGATTGAAGTTATTTTTAGTTAATTGTAGAAGTAGGCAGTTTTATTAGCTAAAAGGAATTTCATATTTACGTTTGTATAGTGACAATGACCGGATAATTAATGATTGGACTAATTTCATAGTAAAGGAAAAGGTATATATTTTTTAGATAAAACATGAGTATTTTGGTTAATTCTTCCTTTACGTAAGCAAATATTTTATTTTATTTTATATTTTAAATAGTATTGTGGTATTTTAGGTTAATTTTTATATAATGACATTGGTGGATGGTTTTTCAAAAAGATAAAGATATAGGGATGTTTTAGGCTAATTTTTATGTAATACCAACTGTGGATAATTTTTAAATAGTTACATAGGTATTTTAGGTTAATGCTTTCATAACGGCAATTATAATTTTATTTTATTTTTCCTCCGATTAAAGTGGGAATTTCTTTGTCTTAAGAATGAACGTAACTTTTCTAATGACATTGGTAGATGATTTTTAAAAAATATATGTGGATGTTTTAGGCTATTTTTTATATAATGATAGTGGTGGGTTATTTTAAAATAGTTAAGCGGTATTTTTGGCTAAATTCTACCTAATGGCAGTGGTGGGTAATTTTATTTTTTTTATTTGTCTGATTAACGTGGAAATATCTAGGCCTTGAGAGTGAACGTGGAGGCTCCGTTTGTTGGCCAAATACTAAGATAATAGATAGAAGATTTATCAAAATTGATGTATAATGCAATTTTAGAAACAATTGACTTAATTCAGCAACACGAAACTCTTTCTTTTTCTTTATGCAGCGCTCATATTACACGCCGTTTTCTGGAAATGTCAAAAATTTCTGAACGTGTACATCAATATGTACCGGAAATACCTGTTGCATGCTCCACCTCCATGTGGGTGGAGTCAGTGTGTACTGTCCAATCCACAATGTTCACCTCACCGCGTAATAAGGATAGCAGCACGTACAGATGCATGCATGGTTGGAACGGAGCGGTAGCACATGGTGTTTTTACAACCATGTGCCGCTGCCTGCCCTACTCCTTTGATCACATACAGTACAGAGGCCACGGGCAATTAGTACATATAGATTCAGCATTCACCTGTCTTAGGGGTGTTTAGATGCACCCGTTATGCATAGTGTTTATGCATTGGGTCGCGTGCACAGAGAGAAGAAATGAACTGTCATGATTCTCTAGGTGAAAACTTTTTACGTTTTGGATGAACTAAACAGGGCCTGTAGCTGTATGTAGTAACAAGCCTGCACTGGAGTACTGGATCGTTGGAACTTGGGCCTTGTTTAGTTCGCGCGAATTCGATCGAATGCACCGTAGAAAAATGCATTGGGAATCGAGCGAACTAAATAAGGCCTTGAAACTAAAAAAAAGCAGAGAGGGAGCACGTTGTTCAATGCGTAAAACAGAGTGCGAATTCGATCGAATCGAGCGAACTAAACAAGGCCTTGAAAGAAGCCTGCACTGGAATACTGGATCAGGAAGAACATGGCCTTGCTCCCTCTGCATCGCTAGTAACTGCGGTTTGGTTTGTAGCTGTATGTATGCATTTGTGGTGGCACGCGCGTTGGTCCATGGCTCCAGACCGACCGCGCCCGCGTCGTTCCGTTGGCCGTTGCGCCGCGGCCGCCGGCGACCGGAGCCACGTGAGGCCTGGAAATGGAGCTGCTCTGCTGCTGGCTGCTGCCTGTGGTGGCCAGTGCTCTGCGCCTTCACCGTCGTCGCCGCAGCGACAGCAATAACTACTGCTGCTGCTTCTGCCTGCCACCCCGGCCAACGAGACGCAATCAAGATCGACAGCATGTGTTCGCTATCTATCCGAGATATGGTTAATTACATACCATAATCTGATAATAACGTACACGCGCATGCAGGTGCACCCCGACACGTACGCGCTGGTGGTGAGCACGGAGAACATCACGCTGAACGCGTACATGGGCAACAACCGGCCGATGCTGGTGACCAACACCCTCTTCCGCGTGGGCGGCGCCGCCATCCTGCTCTCCAACCGCGCCGCCGACCGGGCCCGCGCCAAGTACCAGCTCATCCACACGGTGCGCACCCACCGGGGCGCGCACGACCAGAGCTTCAGCTGCGTCACGCAGGAGGAGGACGGCGCCGGCTGCGTCGGCGTTTCCCTCTCCAAGGAGCTCATGGTGGTGGCCGGCGAGGCGCTCCGCACCAACATCACCACCCTGGGGCCCCTCGTCCTCCCCATGTCCGAGCAGCTCCGCTTCCTCGCCACCGTCGTCCTCAACCGCGTCTTCCGCGCCAACGTCCGCGCCTACCTCCCGGACTTCAGGCTCGCCTTCGACCACTTCTGCATCCACGCCGGGGGACGCGGCGTGCTCGACGAGCTCCAGCGGAGCCTCAAGCTCAGCGCGTGGCACATGGAGCCCTCCAGGATGACGCTCTGCCGCTTCGGCAACACCTCCAGCAGCTCGCTCTGGTACGAGCTCGCCTACTGCGAGGCCAAGGGCAGGATCAGCAAGGGGGATCGTGTGTGGCAGATCGCCTTCGGATCCGGGTTCAAGTGCAACAGCGCCGTCTGGAAGGCGCTCCGCACGGTCGACGGCGGCGAGGAGGGCAACCCGTGGACGCCGGAGCTCGACGAGCTCCCCATCGAAGTGCCCAGGGTCTCGCCCATCGACGAGACCACCTACACGTTCCCCGACGGGGCCACCTACAAGGTCTCTGCTCCTGCGGGCTAGCTAATATGTGAGTTAAGCAAAGTCACCAAGTAAGAAGAAGCAACAGCAGCGACGTTATTGCCAGCAGGGGCTTGATGATGATGATGGTGCCGGGCCTTATTAGCAGTTAGGGCTTGATTTGGTTGCTATTTGCCATGATGATTTGTAATGTAAAGCTTTATGAATTGAACTTGATGCGATGAAATTAGTTAATTCCAATCGAGCGATCTTCTCGTCCTTGGTGTTTGTTGGATTGGACAGGGAACAACATGCATGGCTCAATGGATGGGAGGAGATGCGTGGTCCTAGCTCTAGCGATAGAGTAAGAATGGGGACCGCCAACACATCACAAATGTCTAGGAGTATGAACAAAATGGTTATGTCCAAATGTAATATATATACTATATATATCCCATTAGGGGTTGCTCCTGACAGAACGTTCGGCTCTTCCAAGCTCCTTGGGGCATCTGAAATGTATAGGATTGACCCATACTCCCTCCGTCTCAGGATATAAGGCACGCACGTAATTCAAGATTCAAACTTTAAAAACTTTGACTTATGATTAATCTTGTATAATAAAAATTTTGTCTTACAATAATAATATCATTGTATTCATATTTAAAAGTAGTATTATACGACTATAATTTTATTGGTGCAAACATTATATTATAAGAGATATTAAGAGTCAAATGTTATTATTGAAGACCGTGCCAAGTTTGACCGCGCCTTATATCCTGAGACGGAGGGAGTATTTCTTAGATACGACACACAATGATTTGACGTCATACGCTAAATTGACCTAAATGTATAGCACCAGGTTGAAATTATAAAAATGACCCACACACTTTCCCTTCTGTATCTCTCTCTTCTCATCTCTCCATCCAATCTTTAATTGTGTAGGCGATTAAAAAAAGATGGAGGCGAGCACCACACAATATATAAAACCTGGTCCTATAACCGCATTCATTGTATAGGAACGGCATAGAACCTCCCATTGGAGAGGCTCTTAAGGCCTGTTTGCTTAGGATCCTGGCAAAACTGCCTGGCGCAGGCAGCGTCCCCAGACGTTCGATTTCATCGGCCTGGGTGTAGAGCGATGCCTGGCTGCAGAGCTACCTGGAAGGTTCCCAACCAAACAGCCCCTTATAGTGTTCTTGTGTGTACGAGCTTCCAACCAAACAAACCTTGCCATGTGAATTATCAACTTTTCAAGCTACTCCCAAGCAACACTTAATTCCAAAGGAGTCACTTAGGGCTCCAACCAAGCAGGCTCTATTTGCTAACAATTTTTTTCCTCCTATCTTATGCTACATTACATTCAAGTTCTACCATGATCTAACAACATCTAGTCTTTATCCCATGGAAAGAGTGCTATCCTCCGNCCAAAACTCAAGGGCAACTCCTTGCGCCACTCGTTCCCGTCGCAAGCCCACTCTAGCAGCCAGCGTCGTCGGCCAGCGAATTGAGCCGAAGTTGGCTCTCCGCACATTCCCCAATCTCCTTCGATCTCTCCTCCCTCTCCTCACTCAGCTCGCAAGGTGTCCATGTCCTCGCTTTCTGAGGCCAGATCTGTAACTTGCTCTGGGCCGCCGAGGACCGATAACTACTCTGGGTCAGTGTCTACCGTGGGTGGAGATCACCCTCTCATCTCCGCTTCTGGTGGTTGACTTCCGCTGCCCTTGGGTGATTGCTGTCACCCTTTTTGGTCACCACCTGGCCATGGATTCACCTAGTGACCGCTCTTGAGCCATTTGTGAATGTGTGTGCTTCATATCTATTTATTCACCATGGTTTTCCCTATGTCTTGCTGTTGGTAGATGCTTTGCCATTGTTGTTCTAGTCTAGCGGATGCTTTGCCGTTGTTGTCATGGGTCTTTCCGGCAGATGCTTTTGCCGCCACTCTTATGTGTGTTTGACGAATGCTTTGTCACCCTATTTGTGCTGTCAGTTGTTTCGGACGGATGCCTGGCTGGTTTTGTGGGTTGTTATTCTCCTTAGGGGGCTAGAATGCTTGGCCACTCCTGCAGTGTTTTTGGATAGGCAACCACGATATTGTACTTTTTCGTAGGCTCTGGCGTGTTTGTCATCTGTTAGGTTATGGGCTAATAAGTTTTTTATTTTTTTGAGTTGGTTTGTGCTTGGTCACCTACCACTAGCTCGGTGGTTCGTAACTCTGCACTACAAGGGTTGTCTCGTAGCGGCTATTGTAATTCTTTTGCTCTTAATAATGAAAAAAGTGATCAGTAACTATCACGAAAAAAAATAATCATACTGCAATAATGACTCTGTCCAGTGGGTGCTGAGAGGTGAGTTAATTACCACAACAGCATGGAGATAACAAGTGAAATAGAAAAGACAGTGACACCCAAATTGCCACCCTGGCCCACTCTTAGTGATCTAGAGTGGCCCACATGTTGTGACAGGGAGACTTGCAATCAATCTAGATTCTAGAGTACAGCAAAATGCTCCGATGTTGGACTCATCAGACTAGACACACTGCAAAAGGAGGGCAAGGATTTCTTACTAGAATCTCAGGGCATGTTTCGCCTTAGGTGGCGACTTCTTCTATTCTTAGAATAAATGAATATTGGATGGGCCGGGCTTTCGAGCTCACAATGAAGTTGTCTTTCAGAGACATTGTATTTTGCAATTGGTGCTATTCTTATCGTCTCTCCAACTATGCACACTGCTACATAAGGCATGACTGCATGAGCTCTATTGCTCTTGCTTATCTTTTTAGGTGTGGCTTCTGAATATTCGCATATCATTTCAACATATGTCTGTTTCTTATGACACTGTCAATCGGCCAAAGACGCCTTATTTAATTCTTAACCCATATAGGTACTCTACATTTCGGCATAGTAAATGAAGATAATGCATGATTTCATATCCTGTATAGACTTCTTCACTTAGAAGACAAAGCTAAACAAAACCGCACAATCACTATAAATCTGACAAAATCACCATTTATAATTGCACTTATACTATGAACATGTTTTTGTTTTTTTTTATCATTCCGTCCGCGGGATCTTGCATTTTATTTTTGAAGCATTTGACTTCAAAGTCGCACGGATAAATACTTATTAGCTAACTCGTACGCTGCCACAAAGAATTAAGTGGAGAAGTAAAGTTGATACCGACAGTTTATAAGATTAAATCCATGTGGTGCTTCTTAATTAGTACCCTGTAATAATAGATTTAATTAGCAGACCTATCCAGCAGACATAAAACTGAGCCAAGCCATAAAAACAGCATTCTATTTTACAAGAAGCCTAACAGTTAGGAACTGAAAGCTTCTACAAACTAGTCGCTAGCCAAAAAAAAACATCTAATCCATGTTCCAACAATGGACATAGCTAATCGATAGCTTTGAGCTACTATAAGCAGGTGGCCCAAAGAAGGCAGAGTCATATTAGAAGAAAACTTTAACATTCATTGGAAATATGCTACAGAACCAGAGAAGAAGGGAAATTGAGAAAAACATTGACAAGCACAAGTGCCGGAGAAAATCACCAGTGAATGCACTGCGCTCTGGCGCAGGCGTGCAGCCTTAAAAACTCAACAAAAGGAAAACCGTGGCTACTGAAACAGAGGACAAATTGAACGAAATAAAATAAATGGAACATGAATGGATAGTACAAAATGATACCACCAGGTTTCGAATTCGAACCTGACAACTAGTTTGGAGTTTGGACCTGGCTAAAACTAATGGATCTCAAAGCAAATTAAAGGTCTATGAAAAGAATCAAATAAACCACATAAAAAGTTCAACATGAATGATCAGTTCTGAACAACAGTTTATTTTTAGAAACTACTGAACAACAGTTTATTAAGAGAAATTCAGAGCTTCCAACAAGGTGGTCGCTCAGTAGATTATTTAAATTCTGCAGAATGGACAATTTCAACGGGGCATAAACTACCTGAAAAAAGGGTTGCAGGCATAGGTGCATTACAAATTACAATCGAAATTTTGTTCTTCATTCTTGCTCCAATAATATCAATCTACCACACTTTATTCCATACTATTGCACCTCAAGAAAAATCAAACTGGAACTTAATAATGGTGTCTTAGTAGCTAGGGGCGTTGGCGAGCAGTGCCTGGGCTTGTGTGTCGTATCTGAACCCTTGGCTCCTGGAATAATCCGCTGCCCAGATGAAGATACCGTATAGCTTCCCCTGCGACTGCAGCGTCTTGCAGGCGTTCAGCGACGTGTTGATGGGCACCGAGGAGGTCGTCGGCGCCGTGGTGAAGCTGGCCAGGATGTTGCCTCCGGGGTAGTTGACGATCTGGTCGTTGAAGTGGCCGACGTACTGCGCCTCCGTCGTGCTGGCGCTGTAGGCGTAGAACTGGAAGTTGATGTAGTCTATGGCGCTCCCGTAGCTACTCCACAGGGCCTGGTAATGGCGCTGCACGTCGGCGTTGTCGTACGGGGCGATCGACGCGAACTTGATCACCCCGTTGGCCTTGAGCGTCGTCACCAGGCGGCCGACGCACTCGGCGAAGGTGGCCGGGTCCGCCTGGAACTGCTCGTAGTCGATGTCGATGCCGTCGAGGTTGTACTGCCGGACGATGGTGGTGAGGGAGGAGACGGCGTTCTGGACCCAGGAGTCGACGGAGGTGATGTTGAAGAACACCGGCCGGTTGTTCACGGTGGCGCCGCCGAGGCTGACGGCGACCCTCACGTTGGGGTTGTTCTGCTTGATGGAGGCCACCGCGGCGGCGCTCAGCACCGTGTTCTGCCAGAAGATGTCGAACTGCCCGTTGGTCGGAGTCGGCGGCTCCGTGGCGGTGGTGTAGTCGATGACGAAGGCGAGGATGAAGTCGAACCGGACCTTGGGGTTGATGGGCACGTCGGTGAACTTGACGCCGTTGTAGATGGCGCCGATGTAGTCTCTGAACAGGTTGGAGTTTTTTGCGGCAGAGGTCATTGTTGGAGCATGGAGGGCCAGAAGAGAGGAGAGAAAAACTACGGCGATGAGCTTCGAGGAGGCCATTTGTACCATGCGTAGATGAGAACTGCTTCGCGCTGGTTGGTTGCTGCTACAACAACATTGTATTTATAATATGTGTTGTGGCCAGCAAGCAAATGTCAACTGAGATCAGTTTCTTTACGATTTCAAACAGAAAATAAATGGAGTTTTGAACGTTGAATTAATGGACTATTTCTGTATCTCAGAAGTCTGAATTGCAGGAGATGAGGTCAGAGATGTCAGCTTCTCGATTGGAGGAACGAAGCTGAGAAAGCGACTGAATGTGCTCGTCGATAGCTGACCTTCGATTGCCCATGCAGTCAATGAATCTGGAGGATGTAGAAAAGATGGGTGGAGAAATGTACATGACTGAAGCCCAAAACATTCTACATGTTAGGTGCGCTGCTGTGCTTGATCTTCCAACTTGGCTTTGAGACAAATCTTGAGCTGGTGACGAACATGTTATATCTGTCGAATTCCTAGGTGTAGA
The DNA here is from genome assembly GCA_004135705.1 of Alloteropsis semialata. Lineage (NCBI taxonomy): Eukaryota > Viridiplantae > Streptophyta > Magnoliopsida > Poales > Poaceae > Alloteropsis > Alloteropsis semialata. The sequence continues at coordinate 88,337,769 of CM014278.1, read as the reverse complement.
TCTAGCGGGTATATAACATGTGTATGAACTTCTGTGTGACATACCTTGCCCATTTGCTCCTGTTCACTGGTTCTGTCGGTGAAGTTCTGCGCACGGGCAGCGACGTGCGGGGAAGAGGACGTGGTAGCAGCGAAGTCGTGGCGGTGGAGGCGCGGTCGTAGGGCCGGCGGCGCTTTCCGTCGCTGGCAGTCCTCCCTCTCGATCGGTCTAGGGATTGGAGGTGGAGAGTCTGTCGGCTGCAGTCGAATCTCGTAACCAGAGCCCCTGGCCCCCACCTTCTCTTTATAGGGCTGCGCGACAGGGGCCCACCAGCTTTTCATTGGGCTGGGCTCCCCCGATCAGGGAGCGAGTCAAAGGCCCAGTTGGCCTTTGGGCCAACTGGTGGAGATCAACCTAACAATCTCCCCCTTGATCTCATCTTATACTTTTAACTTTATACCTTTTACTTCTTTTCATATCCCATCACAGATTAGCGCATAGAGCATGCCCCGTCGTCACGGTCAATCGCCGATAGACTTGACAGCTACGATACACGTCTCTGTTTTGAAACAGATTCTTTAACCTTTGGGCCCTTTTATTGTTCGGAAATCATAGGCTATACCATAAACCCATGTCGACTGTGTGTTCTCTGAACACACTGGGCGGTAAGCCTTTAATAAGCGGATCCACAAACACTTGTCTGTTACTTTTATGCTCAATGCATTTCAACATGATTCCGGACTTTCTCCTTTACAACGTATAACTTTAATGTCAATGTGTTTGGCAGCACACTTGACTCGTTGTCATAGGAGTAAAATACTTAAATGGTTATTGCTGTTGTCAACCATTATCAATTCCGGGTACAGATATCCTTTACCATTTTACCTGTTCCTCAGCCTCGTATCATGCTATACAATGTCTTTGCATCACATTGATGATAATTATCTCATTTTGGAGCTTTTCCACACAAAACCTCCAAGTGTGAATGTTAGCGACAATTGTGGATTTCGCTACACACTTCACAACATTTTATCTTTATACTCACAAACTTTTGAGAGCACTTGTTTTTCTCTTTCTTAGCATGAGGCCGACATTCTTAACTCCATTCCAGTGATCTATATCTGGACTGGACTTTTGCCAAAACAACCCGGATATATGAACTATGTTAGGGTAATATCAAACTTGTGCATTCATTAAGCTTCCAACAGCTGAAGCACATGGTACCATATTCTTTTGATCTATCTCATATTGATTCTTGGAACACTGAAGTTTCCAAAACCATTACCCTTGACTATAAGAACAGGCGTAGGTTTTCTCGCATGCATACTTTATATCTTTAGAATCTTTTCTTAGCATGCCTTTGCGATAATCCTAATACCCCTTTCTTCTATCTCAGTGAATTTCAATTCTTGTAACGATAGACATTTCACCGAGAACATTCTCATTTAACCTTGAGGATAAGAACTTCTTCTCCTACAATAGATTGACATCACTACTAGCAAGTAAGATATCATCCACATATACAAGATTAGAAAATGAATTTTTCATTCTATTACTTTTGTACAAATGCAATTGTCCTCTCATTTCCTTTGAAACCCAAAATTTCTCTTTAATCTATCAACCTTTTAAATACCACTGTTTAGGGACTTGTCTTTAATCCACAAATGGATTTCTTTTGACTATATCCCAAAAGTCTTTTTCTTTCATGACAAAACCATTTGGTTGTGCCATGTAAATGTTTTCTTTAGTTTCCTATTAAGGAAAAACGCCTTTGCTTTCATCTGATGTAACTCAGATCATGATGTGCCACTGTCTTTGCTTTTATCTGATGTAACTCAGATCATGATGTGCCAATAGCACTCATTGCAAATTGTTCATTCTCTTTGCGCAAAATCTTTCGATTCAAGGCGCACTTTACATCTTTACATATTCCCTTTGGAGTCACATTCGTCTTGTAGACCCATTACAGCCTACTGTGTTTGGCTCCATTGGGAATTACTTCTGAGTCCCAAACATCGTTGGTAATCAGCATTTCATTTGAATTTCACTAACATAGACTTTATAGTCATAAAAAATATCTGATTTTCTTGTTCTTTGAGACCATTTGAGGCCTCAACTATTGGCACTTCTTTCATATGGAGCTGTTGTTGCTCTTTCATTGTCAAGAGGCAATGGATTCTATATGCTCCTATATCACAAGATCCTTGTTTACTTATTGATCCTCTTTGAAGAGCAAACAACAGGTGTTGTATAAGCCATACAACATCAACAGGTATTGACAAGTTTATTTCTCTTGAAACACAAGGTATCTATATACCATGCTCCCCCAGATTACTCCATCTTCTGTAAAGATAGTGTATCTTTAAGCTTTTCTTATTTGGGTTTATTCTGTTAAAACTTTTCTCATATGGCGCCTTAAGCACCGCTTTAATAACTCTGAAACTTGTCCAGTATGAATACTGACTGACTACGCTATCTTTCCATCAGAACCATAAAATGTCTGTTCAGGAATTTTAGCTTTTTTTTTTTGCTTTAGGGGTATCGTTATCATGACCGTCGTACTCCCCCGATGATCACGTTCATCTTTTATAGATTACTCTTGCCTATCTGAAGTGTAAGGGAGTTTCTTTCTTAATTATCTTTCATTCTCCCCCTCGAAATGTGGCTTGAACATTTCTGCCACAATTCGAAAACCATTTAGAACTCTTGTGAATAAGGAAACTTTGTTTACTTACTTCATCTACATGATTTACATCATGCAAAACAAAGTTTCTCTTAATTCGTATGGGAGTACTTTTTCCTCAGTTCACTTCAAGAACTCAACAGAGTCCTTTATTATCAGTACTTTTGCAAGTCGTGCTCGCATATCATTCTAATCTTTAGGTTCGTCTGTAACTTTCTATTCTCTCATTGAGTGCTTAATGACGTACGTAGTGGATGGCATAGCCTGTCATCAGGGCAGACTCGCTTGGTGCGGGCAGGAACCCGTCCTGTTTGAATTGAACAGTGCAGCGATGGCACTCGTGGTCCAGTTCCTCGCTGCGATCGATGGCGCGGGCGGGCGGGCGGGCACGTGCACCTCAGGGCCCATCCGTAGTCCGTACGCACGCTCTCCTGATGGCTGATGCAGGGGGCATGCGGTTGCGTGGCCGACGGCCGTTCCGTGGTCGCCGTGGACTGGGCGGCTCGCTGCTGCTCGCACTGTTCACCACGCGCGGCGGCGCGGCGCCGGGCAGCATGCCAACGGTCGGTCGCCAGCCGCGGCCATGGATCGATGCCGTGCACGAGATCGAGGCATCGCCGGGCCGGCGGTGCGCCGCACGGCGGCCGGCGGGGCAACGCACGAGCATCCTATCTTCCATCGGCCGGGCACCTGCTCCTTCATTCATCACGCCGCGACCACCACCCGACAGAGAATGAAGCCTTCGACGGCGACGAGCGATGTCTCAAACGACGGAGCTATGTCATCGTCATCGGGACTTGATTGCTGAGAGTTCCAGCGACGTATACAACAGGCCGGGCCTCGTACGAACCTAGCTTAGCTGCAACGTGCTCCTCGCCGTAGCTAGGCCGGCCGGCGAAGGGAGCCATTGCATCCATCCAATGTGTTGGTCCCGGAACACCAATTAGCACAAAGAAAAGGACCGCCCTAAATAGCTCGTACCTTGTATTAAGAGTAGTATATCTCTCATGATAACTAACAATCAATGGTAAAGTTATGACACCAATGGTAAATGACGTATACTTCTTTTCATCATTGCTTTTCATGTAAATAATCACGAGAAATTCTTAATGTATTTTGTTTTCTAACATAAGTTATGACACCTTATGTTATCTACAAAAATTTAACTTAAAACATGAATTGGTACATGGAGGAAAAAAATGATGAATCTTAATAGGGGTATATTGGACTAACTGTAATATTTCTGGTGGATTAAATTGAGCCGAACTTTTCATCCCAAAAAGAATGCAACTCTCACTTCCCAAAGAGTCAAACAATTTCAAGTTTCACTAGATTTATACAAAATAATACTAATATTTAGGGTACAAAATCAGTATCCCACGGCCATAATTGGCGAGTAGTGCATGAAAAAAAAGGATGTGTGATAGGAGAACGTTTAGTGCAGCATAGCATTTCTATGAAACTATTGTAATGTGAATGTGAAACCATTTCCACGTAACTTTGCAACATTTACATATACAAAATTCAGAAAAAAGAATATTCCTATGCTCCAAAGGACGGTCCATAGAAAAGAAAACAAAACAATAATATGCTAGCATGTTTGTTTCTGCTTATAATCAATTTATCGGTCAAAATAAATGAGAATCCCACCAAACACCTTAATTATTTCGCTTATTCTCGCTTCTATGATAATCCATTTCAGATATTTGAACTACAATAATCAAGAATCAAAAATCAAGAAAATTTTCGTTTATTTTAGAATCTAAGCATGGCCAAGAGAAGTGGAAACAAACATGTCGCCCTGTATGATTCCTTGCAATCGGGCACCCACATTGGACAAGCAACGTTTCAGCTTCATTTTCATGGGTAACGATCGCCCACTAGCTTGCTTCATATGGAGCGGCGCATGCATATCGATCGCCATCTTTGTACCTCTTGTACGGATGACGTAAGAACAGTAACTTATGCCAAAATTTGCAGCATAGAAAGTCTAAAGTAATTACTCTACTAGCATAAAAATTAGTCACATAATAACATTTAGAAACCGAAATTATGCAGGGCCGCGTCGAGCAGGTGGCCATCGTGCGCTGGCTTCTGCTCGGCGCCGCCGTCCTCCAGCAGCCACGACTCGATCTCCGACAGCGGCGGCACCTCCCCGGCCGCCGCCTTCTCCTCGCGCACAAGCAGCTGGCCGGCCACCGGCGCGGCGCATCTAGACGCGCTGGAAATGGAGACGGAACACTCCGTCAGCTCCGACGTCGACCCCGACGCGCTCTCCGCGGCGGCGACGGGCGGTGGCGTCGCCGGGCTGCCGCTCTTCCAAGCCTTGGGCGCCCACCCGTCCAGCATGCTGGAGACGCTGCGCGCGGTGAGCGCGTACCCTTGCACCGGAGCCGCCGGCGCTTCGCCGGGCAGCGGCGGCGCCGGGCCCGTGGCAGTGGCACCGATCATCCCCGACGGAGGGCTGGAGAGCGCGTCGCGCAGTGCGCGCCTGGCGAGGTCGATATCGGTCTGCAGCTTGAGCTCCCACTGCCCCTTCGGCGGCGCCGGCGCCGGCGGCGAGGGGGCGGTGGGGGCGCGCTGCTGCTGCTGCAGCTGCTGATGCTGTTGCTGAGCGAGTAGCTTCTTCTTGAGGTGCGTGTTCCAGTAGTTCTTGACGTCGTTGTCGGTGCGGTCGGGGAGGTAGGACGCGATGGCGGCCCAGCGGTTGCCGAGGAGCGCCTGGAGGTGGACGATGAGCCTGTCCTCCTGGTCGGAGAAGCCGCCCCGGCGGATCCCCGGGCGGAGGTAGTTGGTCCACCGCAGGCGGCAGCTCTTGCTGCACCGCATCAGCCCTGCACGTCGCCGCAGATGTGGTCAGAGTCAAAATCAGTGTCTGCCAAGCCATGTATTATCTGCACTTGCAGCAGGTAGAAGAAGAACCCAAGCCCAAACCCAAACCCACCTGTGTTGCCGGGGACAGTGCGCCAGTTGCCGGGGCCGTGCTCCTGAACGTAGGAGACGAGGACGAGGTCCTCCTCGGGCGTCCACGGCCCCTTCTTCACGCCCTCCTTGTCGCAGCACGGCGGCCGCCCCATGGAATCGCGGCCCGTCGGTCGAGAGGTTTTTAAGCTTGCCGATAGCACGCACAGGAGTGACTCGCGAGGTCGAGGAGAGTGTTGGTGAATACAAACAAGGTGAAGGTGTACACTATACGAAGGACAAGAGTGTCAATCGGCGTGTGCGTGTATTTATATCCACGGCCGTCGGCCGGGGATCCATCCTGTACACAGAGTAGACCCCAGGGTACAGAACACAGTAGCTTAGAGCTGACCTTTGTTTGGGGTATTATGAGCCGGTCCAGGTCCATGACGCTGCATGCAGTATCACACGCGGCAAGCAAAGTCAAACGTCAGAGTGATCAATGTTGCATGTGGATTTGGCACAGTGAATTGATCCAGTCAGGATGTCAGATTGAGATGTCATTTGCAGCCTGTTCGTTTGGCTTATCAGCCACCAGCCACCAGCCAACCAGCAGTACTTTTCTCTCACAACAAATCAGCACCAGCCACCAACCACCAGCCAACCGAACAGGATGTTGATATTCAGATGAGCTAATGCACATCTCATCAGATATTCAGATCCATCAACACTCATCCTGTGTCATCTGCCAATCTGCCATCCTATAGTTGACACTTGACAATGCTCAAGCAGCCCAAATCGGTCGTCCCCAAAATGAGTTAGCGTGTACTAAGTGCTAACTATTACTGCAGCGAAACTTGCTTGCACACACGCCAAAAAATACCATTTCCACGTCGTCGGTCGTCTCAGTCTGACTTGGCGTCCGCATGAGCCGCTGGGTGGCTTCAGAGTCAAATCTCCAGGCTCCAGCTCTTTGTCTCTTCACTAAAGAACAAGGCAGCGTGGGTTTTAACGTTTTGTCACCTCTTGATATGAGCTGAAACTGATAGATCTCGCAGTGATGCAAGCAAGAGATCGATCTGATATTCTGATGGGTGGAGTAGACAAGAGAACTTCCTATACGTACTGCATGCCTGATGTACTGTACTGCTACTTTAGTTACGGTACCCTCAGTACAATGCTGGTTGCTCCAGTAACTTCAAGATCACATTTGGAAGCAAAGCAATAATCTACATTAATGTTCACGCAATACCTGGAGTGCATCCTAGGGAAATGCTGCCGCAACAACTCCAACCAACGCATTTACCCTGCTACGAAGTCAACACCGTCGTCAACGTTCTGTCCACGAGCATGCATGCATGGTCAACTTTTTGAAATATACACTCGCTCAGAGAGAAAAAAGAACCTAAAGATGGAAGGTGTTTGATCTACAGCTGTGCTACGCGCCACAGACAGAGCATGAATTCATGGTGCCCCACAATTGGTCAAACCCTCAAAACGTCCGTGCAAGAGGGAGGGAAAAGGAGCGATGGCTCCGACGACCAACCAACCGGAGATGCGGATCGGAGTAGGCTGATGACCGGGTCAGCCGGCCGGCGATGGATCCACGAGCACTCGCCATCGTCAGGAATTAATGCGGCGTACCAGATGTCTCGTCAACAGCGACGACGACAGGGATGGACACGCCGGCGAGGTGATCCCCACCGGGGTAATAGCAGTTTCCGGCGAAGATTGAGGTCTTATTAATGGCCCAGGCGCACACGGCACAAGTCCCTTCTCGACATGTACGTTGGGCATGTAACCCAAGATTCAAATATTTTATTTTATTTTTTGACAGATAAGACTCAAACATTATTAGTCAACGAAGTTGCATACCATAGTATTCAAATTTGAGATTTGTTATCATTACATTTGTACTCAAAAACACGTTTATATGATACGAATTTCATTATATAAGAACAAAGGAGCAACAGTTGCTTAATTTTTTTTTATGGAATCTGCCCGCCCCCATTTGAGTCTTCAGCTTGGCATGGCCGCATGAGTGCTCTTTTTTTCTTGGATTTATTCCAGAAATTAACCGGTGATATTAATGTGTCATCAACAGCAAGACAACTGTGTGACTTCATCAACCTCAATAATGGAACAGTCAGTCCAGTCTCTCAGAGATGCTCAAAGGGATAGAGTTTGCATGCCTGTATTCATATGGGCGTATATGCGTGAACGTCTCCGTCTATATTGGTGTTTCGACGGAAAAAAAAAAGCCTATTTGTACCGAACACGCTCATTGTCTAAACATCATATACCCCTCAGTCAAAGAAAAAAACAAGTCAATCTAAGTTTTCAAAATTTGACATCCTACCTTATTTAGGCTTCGTTTGTATTTGATACGGACAATAAATGTTTAGATGGTAGCTATATTATAACAATTTATCTATAAAAATAACTGAGCCATTTATCCCTATACTATGGTTGAAGGGTTGGTTGTGTCTATAATCAAATATATCTAGGTGGACAGAGATAATGGGATTATAAGAATCTGGGTGGTTGGGTTCTATAATATACCCCATAATCTGGGTTGTTTGGATGGGCTATAGCCTAGACAAATATAGCTAACAAATAGAGACAAGCAAGGTCATTTCATCTTAATAACCTGTCATAGAATTTTCAGAATGGCTTGTTTTTCGAGATAGAGGGAGTACTTAAAAACGAAAGAGTACTTCAGTATATAATCGCATGATGTATGCACATGTCCTCCGTGCCGTACGTAACTATTACCTAGTGTAGTATCACGATTTCTTAACTAAGCAGCAAGCTAACGAGGCACAGACTAGCCATGTGCTTGCAGCCATAACGATGTTGGAGGATAGGTCACTGATCCTGACAAGTTGGTGCCGTTCTTCCGTCACGGAGCGTTGGCGCCAATTGTCGCCTCAAGAGATGATGAAAGTGCGCACGGTTGCAAGCAAGCAGTAGTGCACCTGTGCACGGGTACCGTGCACAATCTGCCCTCGCAAGTAATAAATAGGCATACCGCCCGCACGGAGTATCGACGGAGGACGAGTGTCTGTCTTAACCGGGAGATCAAGCCCTGTCCAGGGCGATCACAACTAGGTTTTAGGTTAATGTGGGCACAACAGGCCATCCGCGTCAAGGAATTCATCACAAAGTCCTCTTGGCACCTTAATGCAAACAGCGACCCCCGCCATCAAGGCCGTCCTTCCGGTCAGCCTGGCACACACGGGCAATGTGCATTACGAACATGGCCGGCGACTCATCGAGGTAGCATCATCCAATGCCATGCTCCCCCTATCTTTCAGCTGAACAACCTTCACGATCCATATACTAAATGCGTGTTTACAAGGCAAAAGTCTCACAAAGAAACTTAGAGGCCGCTTGGTAGAGCTCACTGGTGAAGCTGTTTTGATGAAGCTGAAAAAAACGAGCTTTGCTCATCTTTCAGTTCATTTTTGCATCGTTTTTCGAAACAGATTCACGCTACAATACCTCGTTTTGCGTAAAATAAGTGAAGCTAAGCTGCTATAAGCTTTACCAAAGGGGGCCTTGGCATCAAAACTTAGGAAATGTTTCCTACGCTACAGGCTAACAGCCTTACCGACGGAATCAAGACGTTCGGCAGGATCCAGAGTCGTCAAAATGAGCAAGAGCCATAAGCCTTCCATTTCATATGACTCTGTCAGCACCGGCATGCCACAGCCGTACTTTCTTCTTAAGCCCCATGGGAGGCAGTGCGAGTGTAGGGCCAGCGTGCAGTTTGCAGCGAGACCAAGTCAAGTGTGTTTAATGATGCCATTCACTTCTGCGAGTAATTTGTAAAGCAGAGATGTAGTCATGTAGCTACCAAGGGACCAGATAAACTGACAGGCAGGAAACATGTGTTTGTTGTGAGACCAGCATCACCAGCTCTATGCAGAGTGTGCACGGTGCGATCCCCATGGTTCCAAAAGGTCCATGAGCATATGATCAAAATTTATGATGGCCAACTCTAAGGAGGAACTTCTACAGCAACAGATTTCAGGTTGTCTCACCCTCACCCTGTAGTTGCTTTGAGGCCTAACAAAATTACTCCCTATCCGTGCTTCTAAGAAAAAAAATTGCTCCCTATCCAAAGCTTCTAAGAACAAAACGACGGGTTCCATTAGCGTCGTAAAATTTATTGGGTGCAGACAGCTGCATGGCTCTAATAGAATTCGCCACCAAAAGTCAACCAACGATAAATAGGGTGGGCCTATGTTGTTTCTTGCACCAGCCACATGAACCGATCAACTACAGAATCATATGCGGCTGCATTGCTCTCTGTAGGCTGTACATTATCCACGTATATTATGACAACCTTGGTACAGTACATATGATACTTGCGCTCTTTCTGCCTTCTATGAGGAATCAGTGGTTTCTAAATGAGAATATAAGCCATAAGTCACAAGTGACACCCAAATTCTTTAAAAGTTATCCGCAGAAAGCCAGAGAGTAACATCTAAGTACAGCGCCCCTTTCCAGAATCCTGCTTTCAACTCTATCCAAGAGACCGTGACAAGTGAACTATGCCAAATTGACCAAGGCACCAAACTAATGAAACAACAAACTCTTGACAGATTGTCTTTAATTAGTGGTCAACATATCTAGGGTGGATGTGTCATGTCATGTGTCCCCTTCAGATTGAAAGTAAATGGCAATATTAATTAATACCAGCAGACCACTTCTTCATGATATGAAGGGAAATTAGGAGGATTCTGATGGGACACAAGGAAACTTGAATACTTCTCTTGGAAATGGTTTCGTGAAGTAAACAAGTCAGAAAGAAGTCAGATCTAGAGTATAGGCAGAGTTAATGACTGGATCAACTAATTAAGCTAGCAATTTGGTTTTGTTTTATCATAAAAATATTTAGTTATTTCAAGCGAGCTACTAGCTTGCTGACATGTTAATGAAATACATACAACATATCAAGTGCTAGCTTACAATTCACTAGAATTTCATCCTAACACCAAAAAAATGGGCAAGGCCAGTAACCATGCATAAAGTAAGGGTGTATACTAACAGAATCATGAAGGCAGTGAGCGTAGAGGCAGAGAGTGTATCGACTGAGAGATTTACCAGACCAGTTAGGATATTTGCCTGGAAGAACAAAAGAACAAAAATACAGTGAGGTTAATTTGTTCAAGAAGTTTCACTTTCCAGTCAACAAAGAAAGCAAGCGATGATCTTACCAGAAGGAATGAACCAAGCATATTTTGATTGAATGCATCTTCAAGAACCAAGTTCTTTTCATATGAAATGAACCCTGCTAGTGTGAGAATAGATAAAACCTATGGGATAATCATAGTCAGTATAAACAGTGGAGCAAACAAATAAATTGACCTAACAACAACTAAAAGACAAAAAACCCACAAGAAGCTCATTGTTGGTATACACATAGGAAAGCGCGCTCATTTATTTGGTTAAGTAGTGAATTTCGTGGCTCTGCAACCACCCTTGCTAATTTTCATGAGTCTGATGATATGACAAAGTAGCTCCCCAATCATTAAAAAGTAACATTGGCAGGCAAAGTAATGAATACAAAGGTTAGAAATGAAATTTTGGACCATGCTGTGAACATTATATTGAGTGGAAACATGCAAGATGTTATATTGAGGAGAACTGAGTGTCATTTCATTAAAAGAAACATGTAAGAGTAAGACATATTCATTGAAAGATAAAATATTTAAAGCATATAAGATTACATATAACAATTCGTCTTAATGCCTTGCTTCCTTATGATTTGTAGGCGTCATCAAATAAAGTATATATCATTCTTGTGTCATATTCTTGATGCAGTCCTAGACTGTTCAGTGTTTGACGTACACTCGTACAGAGACATCGCAAAAACGTGAAGAAAAGACAAATTTGACTAGACTGAGAATTCTACTTTGACAACGAATGCATATTATAATTTTATGAAAGAAATATAGAAATGAACAATACCTGAAAATTCTGGCCAAAAACAAGCATAACGTAAGCAAAGTTGCACTGCAAAATGAAGGCCTTGATCAAGTTTTAGCTATATGTATTAACTTCTGACTGAATTTATATAGGTCAGAAAATGTTAAACTTCATTGCCAACTTGGGACTATGGGAAGGTGCCTGCTTGCTAACCTAAATGAAAACAAATTGCCAAACATCTCAAGAGAATATATCGAAAAATCTGATTNTGATGTAGTCTATGGCGCTCCCATAGCTCGCCCACAGCGCCTGGTAATGGCTCTGCACCTCGGCGTCGTCGAACGGCGCGATCGACGCGAACTTGATCACGCCGCTGCTCTTGAGCGTCGTCACCAGCCGGCCAATGCACTCGGAGAAGGTGGCCGGGTCCATGCCGTCCTGGAACTGCTCGTAGTCGATGTCGATGCCGTCCAGGTTGTACTGCTGGATGATGGTGGTCAGGGAAGAGACGGCGTTCTGGACCCACGAGTCGACGCCGGAGGTGGCGCTGAAGAGCACCGAGGTGTTGTTCACGGTGGCGCCGCCCAGGCTGACGGCCACCCTCACGTTCGGGTTGCTCTGCTTGATGGAGGCCACCGCGGAGGGCGTGAGGACGGAGTTCTGCCAGAAGATGTTGAACTGGCCGTTCGTCGGAGATGGAGGGTTGGTGGCGGTGGTGTAGTCGATGACGAAGGCGAGGATGAAGTCGAACTGAACGTTGGGGTTGATGGGCACGTCGCTGAACTGAACGCCGGTGAAGATGGCGCCGATGTACTCCCTGAAGAGGTTGGAGTTTGCCGCTGTGGCCATTGGGGCATGGAGGGCCAAGAGAGCTGGGAGGAGAACGGCTGCAACGAGCTTTGAGGAGCCCATTGGGTGGGAGCTTTTCTGTAGTGGAGAAGCACTTTGCACTGTTTGGTAAGAGGTGCAGCAGCAAAAGGATGTACTGGTATTTATAATTTTCTTGTGCCTAATTTCAGCAAAAATAGTATTTTTCAAACCGATAATAAATGATGCTGAAGATTGACTGGACTTTGGTTCTCATCTGAATGTCAGCTTCTGGAACAGAGGAAGCTAAAACTGAATATTCTTTCAGTCAATGGATACAGTGTAGCAGCATGGAAGCCAGTGCTGCTCCTCCCAAGCTCACGCAGCTCTCAGTTTCCACAGTATGCTTGGTACTTCTAAAGATGGTAGGGGAAGGATAGTTTACACCCGGCAACGCAACGGGATGGATTTTGGGCCTGTTTAAATTTGGTGAAAAACTTTACGAAATTTACCGTAGCAATTTTAAACCAAAGATTAGGAGAACTAAACATGATCTAAATATAAAACTAATTACATGGGTGGACGAAAAATCGCGAGACGAATCTATTAAGCCTAATTAATCTATCATTAGAGATTGTTTACTGTAGCACAACATTGTCTAATCATGGCCTAATTAGACTTAATAGATTCGTCTCATAATTTCACCCGGGGGTTATGAAATGGGTTTTGTCAGTTATCCACATTTAATACTCCTAATTAGTATCAAACATTCGAATTTACTGTAGCGATGAAAAAGTTGGCGAATTTAAACAGGCCCTTTATCGTGTTCATTCACATAAGCTCGAGATGTGTGCATTGTTGTCTTGTGTTTGTGTATTTCTTCCGTATATAAATTTTATTTGGAAATGTCAGGGGAATCTCACTGTTTTGTTGTCAGATAGTACTATCAATTGACATAAAAGAGCTGACATAAAATTCTTCGGTCTCTGTGCCCACAACTGTGGCATGCTCAGTACACCCATGACCCATGTGACTATCGAGCCATTCTCCACCACACATTCAAATTTTGAATGAACAATTCTCCACCATTCATTTCATTTGTGTGCTATGTACTGAGTTCTCTTATGATTTATGCAACGGTCTATTTTTTTGATGAGATGATATTTTTTAATAGTTTTTCCCCTTAACTGAATAGAACAGCATAGTAGTGGCTATGTACTCATGTGATACAAGTACTCATGTCATACATCTATGGTACAATTTTGTAAAACTCTGAATACAATTTATTTGAATCTGGATACTTCAATGTTAGTATATCTTAATATTTCATTTATTTGGTCACAAAATTGTTCAATAAACTTTGCCAATAAAATCATGTAAATTCAAATTTTTCCAAACTGTGCAAACGGAAGCAAGCCACATATATTAAAGTACATATCCTATACAACATAGACCAGTTTCTTCAAATCACAAGCCATATTAATTGAAGTACATATCTGGTACCTAAACGGATAGGATTGAACCCATCCCCATACTCTGGTACTTATAATCCTGGTTCGTAGGGGAATATGTATATTTGAAGGTAATAACAATATAAATGTTGAGTGCAGTGCAGTTTTGGACTTTTGGTGTTCCGACTAGCAGTAAAAAGTCCATCCAACTTGATGTTTCCCGAAAATGAAGCAACTGCGTCAGAACTCAGAAAAGGTGCCACAACTTGCAAACAAAATTTTTTTTTAGAGAAATATCCAAGAAAAACCCCGGAGACGTGTGGAGGACTCCAGCCAGTGGCGAAGCTGAGTTAGGTTTAGGTGAAAAAGAATCAAATCTAGTGATTATGAGTAATTTTTCACCATATATATGTTTCACATTCATAGAACTATAAAACAGGTTCTGCGTTTAATTGCACTGCTTGGTACGAGGTGCAGCAGCAAAAGGATGTATTTATAATTTTCCTGTGCCTAATTTCAGCAAAATTAGTACTTTTTTCAAACTGAAAATAAATGATGCTGAAGATTGACTGGACTTTGTTCTCATCTGAATGTCAGCTTCTGGAACAGAGGAAGCTGAAACTGAATATTCTTTAAGTCAATGGATACAGGAGATGGTGTCGTCGTGGGAGCCGTGCAGCAGCATGGAAGCCATTGCTGCTCCTCCCAAGCTCAAGACAGCTCTCAGTTTCCACGATCAAGACGAAGTGGATCGGAGTAAATCAGATGGATGAGAAAGAAATGGGAGGGCTACTGCTGAAGAAGTGAAAGCCGTGATCAGTAGGAGAGAGGGTCTGCCATTTTATATGTATATCTGAAGGTAATAAAAATATAAATGTTGAGTGCAGTGCATTTTTGTCTTCCAACTAGCTAGGTGTCCACAACTTGATGTTTTTTTTTTTGTTTTGAAAATGCAGCAACAGCGTCAGAATAGGTGTCCACAACTTGCAAACAAATCTTGTGTGTGTGTGTGTGTGTGTGTGTGTGTTTTGAAAATGCAGCAACAGCGTCAGAATAGGTGTCCACAACTTGCAAACAAATCTTGTGGTGCGCTTCCAGAACATCCGATGGCAGACAAGAATAGGTACGTAATAATCCAACATAAAGTTTGATTTCAAGGCCAAATACATCACTGTCTTAGTGTGGATCTTAGCAGAAATACAAGGGAAAAAAAGGCATTTCTTGTGTCTCTATTTGCGCACTTTCTGGGTGTGGGACTCAACTTTAAATCCTTCATTGTCTCTGCTGTTGTTAGTTACCAGTGAAGAGAGAAAAGGAAAGGACAGCTACTAAGTTGGACTGTTTCAATGGATCACCCGTGAACTAGATCTAAGATTAGCTAAATAGGCCCCAATAATTAGGCCTGTTTTTAGACAGAGGCTGCAAGGAGCTTCGCCATTTGATTGAGGCTGTGGATGTAGGCCTAGACCATCCAAGGTGCAGTGGAGCAAGTGGTTACTGATTACGAGGGCCTTGAAACAGAAGTTTTATGTGGTGACGACGAGGTCAAGCTGCTTGGAGAGGCCGCCCACGGATTCATTTACGTTAACTCTAGACGACCCGTCGCGCTTCCGCGCGACCGCGCCGTCGCCGGCCGGCAGGCCGGTTAGGGTTAGGGTTTGGGGAGGAGGGATTTGATCTGCGGACCTAGAAGGAGGTACGGGGGTGGTTGCCGCCCCGACAGTGGGACAGTCGCCGGGCGGAGGGCCGGGCGGCGATGGCGCCACCGGCCGGAGCGGTGGGGGATAGCGGCTGGGCGGAGCCAGAGGCGGAGGAAAGGAGCTGCCTGGCGTTAGGAAGGGCGGGGTGGAGGGTGGGGGCGGGAGGTGGGCGGAGCGGCAAGACGGCGAGACGCAGCCGGCCGCCGGCGGTGGTGGAAGCGGTGGGGAGGGAGGTCGTCGGGCTTGAAAGGAAGATGGGGAGGGAGGAAGGAAGAGAGGAGGCAGAGAGGAGTTACCTGGAGAGGTTCAGCGGCGGCGGCGGGTCGCATGTTGTTTAACCCGGTCCTTCATTTATATGTGGCGGAAGAAATTTATATATTTTCCGGTCAAGATCAAGTGTACTCTTCATTTGTACGTAGAAGAGTTTCTAAACCAAAAAATTATGAGAAGCAGAAGTCCAACTCCACAATCACCTACACCAAAAGCTCCAGCTCCACCGTTGCCTCGGCACCAAAAGTCTTCATAGAAGTCTGCCGAATCTAATCTACCATGCCCACCACCACCAGAATGGTCGCATAGAAAGTCATCAAGCCAATCCAAGAAGCCGGCGCCCCCAACCCAAGAGGGCGTACGACCTGATAACTACTATGAGGAAATGGTTGCAAGCTGCGGTGCCTCCGTACTTCTTTGCTGTGAGCTTGCACGACTGTAATCCCGATTTCTACTGTAAAATTTCTGCGCAACTGCTTAACTATACTATGATGAGAAAATTGTTGCAAGCTGCGCAAATGGTGGACTGATTGAACCCTGATTATTACATATGTAGAGTGGAATAGCAAACATTCAAATCAAACTCGATTGTCACTATAGGCTTCATGACCCACTTATTGTAAACAAGGATCGATACCATATTGGAAAAAGCCAGAGGAAAAGGGTAGACAACATATACAATGCTCTAAGGGCCAATACTACCTGACATAGATAGACTTCTGCCCGACACCTTCAAGTCTGTTTTCCTATACCAGCCTGTACTAATTTTGCATACTATGATTTTAGTTCAAAATTTATATTATGTGCAAACTAATCGAGGTTACAAATTCCAAAAAGACTTAGCGTGTGTTTGGTACGGTTTAGGGACGAGACAAAAATTGTTAAGTGTTTTATATGTAAATGGTGATATTTACACTATTATTTATGGATTTATTATATTTTCCAAAAAATCTTATATCTTTTATATGTATATTCTTAAGTAACATATAATATATGTTTTAAATCTTTCATTCCTTGCTTCCACATTACAGGCTAACTCGTGGAGCAACGGAAAGGATTCGTGGGATTGTTGGTAACCAAAGATTTTTAAGTTAAACAAATGCAGCCGGTATTGTGGCCGGATGCGTGCAGCGATCTGGCTTTTTCTTGGAGTCCCAGACCATCGCTGTAGCTTGAGCCGTTTTTTTTAGGAATGCTTGAGCCTCATGTTGTTGTGCTTGTGCATGAGAAGCGAGCGGCCTAGCACAAGGCAGGCCGGCACACGCCATGCTTGCAGTTGAGCAAGCCACACAGCCCGTCTGTGCTCAGCCTACAGCCCGTCAGTCCAGGAGCGTGCTCAGCCCACCCAGCTAATTATGACATGTTAGCCTAAATGCCAATTTGGCCTGGCCCAAATGCGCTAGGCTCTGCTGCTCGCCTAATGGACTATGGGGGTGTTTAATTCCAAAAAAAAATTTCACCAAAATTTTTCCTAAGAGAATCTTACATGCATGGAGTAGTAAACATATGTTAATGACAAAACCCATTCCATAACCCCAGGTAACTTTGCGAGACGAATCTAATGAGCCTAATTAGGCCATTATTTGCAACAGTAATGCTACATTAACCATCCGCTAAACATTCACTAATCATGGATTAATTACCATCATTAGATTCGTCTCGCGATTTCCATGCGAGATCTATAATTAGTTTTATTATTAGTCTACATTTAGTACTTCTAAATGGTAAGATTCTCTTGCAAAATTTTTCACCAAAATTTTTTCACGGAATTGAACACCCCCTGTACACGCGCAGACCAGCCCAAGATAAAGATTTGTTTGAAGTGTACTTGCTCTCCTCTTATTTAATCTACTAGCAAATATGCACGTCCGATGCAGCAACAGGTTCCAACTATAAAAAAATTATAAAACATAATATTCTGAGCGCGAGGAGACACATACGAATTTGTTTGATTGTGATTCTTGAAGGAGCAGTACTTTCAGAAACCGGAGCTCCTCCAGCAGGCTTTTTATTGTTTTTTTGGGAACTCATTTGTCTCGGGTGGAGATAGGCAGTCCCGGGTAAAGGCCAAGGCCTTTAGTCCCGGTGCCGTAGTCCCGGTTGGAGACCCGGGACTAAAGGCCGTTTTTCCAGTAGTGACTCCAGAATTAGCTGAGCCACAGGGAATTTTAAAAAGGTGATTTCTATGCATGAATTGCTCAAGTTATATGTACTCCAATTTTGTAGTTCATGGACTGATGCTTCTTGTGATTGCAGACTGGTGGAGACTCTAGAGACAACCTTGAGCGTGTTGGTCGTGATACCCACTTCAATATATTCCAGAAATATTTATCTGCACGCCACTAAATATCAAGTGAAATTCTAGGTCCAATGCCAAGTTGAAGTATAGAACTTTTGGTTTGCGCAATCGTAGGCTATATTATTTGATATTGTATTATAAATCTTAATATCCATTATGGCCAATATCAATTATTAGATGACATATTCCATGTAGTGTGATTTCTAATTTTTTTAGAATAATTTATCTTGCATTAACTTATTGATCTAAAATATAAATTTTATTATCTATCGTTAATTTATTGGTCTAAAATATAATTTAAGATGCTCATGTTTGTTTTGTTTGCGATTTGGACTAGCCAAGGCGAAGCTGCTACTGCACGGTGGCAGGAGGTGGCACTCCTTGTTGATAAAATGAGAGGAAGTATGCGGAATTTTCCAGTATATCATTTATATTAGGTACACAAATGTAGAGGTTAAGAACAAAGCAAATTTTACCTTTTTGTCTATGGCTCAACATAAACGAAGAATAAAATGTAAAATGCTTTGAACTATATACTTCTTAAATTATTATCATATCAACAATTCAACATATAGCACGCGCGTGCCGCACGGGCCAAGTTACTAGTATTCATAAACATAACAATAGAATTGACCAAAAAAATGAAACACAGTTTGGCCTGTTCACAAAAAAAATATAATAAGCAACACAGTTTGGCATGTTCACAAAAATTATATTAATTGCTTGCAGACTTAAAACTGCAAGTCATTTTGCCATCCAAGTTCAGAAACCTAACCCCCACTCTCACTTTTCTCCTTGGTACGTTAATTTATAAATTTATTTATTTTCAGGTTCATTGAAGAGCAGTTGTAAATAAAGAGAAAACATGGCCAGTGCACATGAAGATTGATGATACGGCTGAATTCTTCAGATGCAGTTACCTGTCAGAGGCATGGCCAGTGCGCATTCAATCTGGGTTTACTCTGGTGCTGCCCCATCTGCAAGAGAGTTTTCATCATTGAGCAGTCAGTGTAGGCAAATGTAATGTGCAGAAACAAACTTGCCAGTACTCCAAGACACTTCTAGCTAGAACTATATCAGGGAGAACCAACTGCCTGAGTCATTTGTCCTTCCTCCAATTCTTCGCGCATAAGATGGACATCAGTGGAGGATCATCCGATCAACTAACTAATGGTGTTTTATGTTTTCAACTACTTCTACATATTTGTAGCATGTTTCAGGCAACTTTTGAAAACAACAGAAGTTTTCTAAACATGAGATATCCATTTGTCACTCTTATTATCTACCGAACATCTATCTGCATTTACAAACTTCGCATTCTCATCAGTATGAACTATTAATCCATTGCCATCAGATGTACCCGGCTCTATCTGCACCCTTCGATTAAAATTACATCAAATTTCCAAATATCGAAGAAATTTTATCTACGTATTCACTTTTAGCGTTGATAACCAGATGTAGCAGCACCTCCTGACGAAAAGTTAGCATTCATAGCCACAGCCTTGGCGCAACCAAATGAAAATAAAGGACAATCAACCAAATATAAAATAAAAATGCCTTGAACCATATAAGAATATTACATTTGAATTAAAAAGTAGTAGATATATAATTTTGACCTGCAAAACAATCAAGTTGAGTACGGCTACTCGTATTTTTTTTAATTTAGTCTAGAAATTAACCGGCACTATTTTTCAGTGGTAGGCGACATCCCCGCGATAGTGAGGCACCTGTCTCTCGAATGGCCTTATAGGGTAGCTGGTACGGTTTGTGTGCATGTATTCATAGTGATAAGTGTATGTGCATTTTGTGAGCGTCTGCGCCTGTATTTGTGTTTTGAAAAATGCTATGCAAATCAAATAAATAAAGTGGAACAAATGAAACAAAATAGCACAATTAATAAAATCCATATACTATTATATCATCGAAAATATGGCAAGGAACATATACGAGAGAAACTAGCACACATACATATATACGGATAAGGATAGTCTAGACACAAGTGAATGAATGTATCAAACGTACATATATACGGTCTGAAATGCATGTCATAAGTAGATATGTAGCGTAGTAGCTAGTGGGCAGGTATGGTTGATATATGTAGGCAGAGCTAATGGTGGTGGTGATGCCCGTGCTTCCTGGCCTCTTTCTTCTTGTGGTGCTCGTGGACGGCGAACCCCGCGCTGCCGGCGGCGATGGTGGCGGCGATCTCCTCCTTGATCCGGTGCGACCGTGCGTGCTCCGGGTCCTTCTTGGCCTTGTGCTTCTCGTGCATGGCGTATGCTCCTGCGGCGGCGGCGCCGAGCTGGGCCAGCTGCTCCATGTGCTTGTGGTGCTTCTCCTCCTTGCGCCAGTCGCGGTTGCCACCGGCGCCGGCGTCGGCGGCGGCCTCGGCCTTGTTCTTGTCGTGGTGGTGGTGACCCATTATATTGCTAGCTCTGCCAATTGTGTGTCTTGTGCTGTGTGTGTGACTACGAGTCTACGATTAGACGATGATTGGAAACTTTGGGATATGATGACATGGAAGCCATGGGTGCATCTACTTATATAGTGTGTAGGGAAGTAGCAAGAATTAATTAACGCGTATTTTCATTGCACACGTAGATCACATCGATTAATCGCGGCCACGCGCTGCCGTTGCACCTAAGTAATTGATCAATACTGTACGCGTTTCTCTTGTTGACTAGTAGTCTCATCGTGGGGGCTTTATTTCGCTTTCTGACCCGTGGCTTCAGTTTATTTCTATCAATTACTGTCTACTGGTGGTAGCCTCGTCTAATAATACGAAATTAAAGGGACAGCCATCTTTTACGACAAAATAGCAAGATGGCCCGTGCAATTGCACGGGTAGCAGCTAGGTTTTCTCTTTTTTGTTGCCAATCTTTATGTTTTTAATTAAAAAATGGTTTCATTATAATTGTTTTTCCAGATGGTCCAAATTCAGACGGCTAAACTCTAAACGATAAACCCTGAGTAACTTATCATTGTTGGAGGATGTAAGTGGTGAGCTACAGCCTACATGGCAGTAGTTAGCTGGGTAGCTGAGAATTGTTGGCCCAGAAAATTGGCTTTTCTGATGAGATAAAATTAGCTTTAAAACCGAACTTTTATACTAAAATGACTACACGCGAACTTCTGCTATACAAAGTTTAGCCCCTGCATTCAAACAGGGCCTAGCAATAGCAAAAGAGAGGTCTAAAAACTAACTTCACTTGATGCGATCATAGTACTTTTGACTTTTCTTAGTTTTTCGCTGCAAGCTGCCACAGTGCCACACCTCTTCGAGAGAAGAGGTTATGCATGCACGTACAGGCGAGTTGCTTAACCGCGTCGATCATGTCGACATCAACAGGAACAGAGAAATACATATCACAATTTACCCGTCCACATCATCAAGTTCGATCCGCGTCGATGATGACCTGCTCCACACGGCGGGGATTTCAATTTTCTTGCCGGCCATATGTCACAGCTGGACGACGGAGAAAGCGACAAGTCATATATGTTCAAGCTCGTCCGTGTGGCTCCAATTCAAAAAAGTACTGTATATCCTTCTGTTGTACGTGTCTTGCACACAGACACGGAACGGCCATGAACACGCCTAACCAGAGAGCTTCCTCTAACCTTCCTCTAACATAGGTTTAATTCGTTCCGAAGCAACCACCTGAACGAAAATATTATCAGACAATAATGTATTTGTACACAGGCAAAACAACGCGTGAACGAAAGCAATTTTTTACGACGCGCTTTCCAGTTCGAACAACGGATCCTATATAAACATGGGCAGATTTCATCCATGGCATCTCATCAAATCCATCTGGATCAACGCAAGCACACAACCTTATTAGCTTCTGATCACCACCACACACACACAGACCATCGAAATGGCGCACCACTTCCTGGGCAAGCACCACCACAAGGCCGGCGGCGAGGCCGAGCCGGCCAAGGTCACCGACTGGCGCAAGGAGGAGAAGCACCACAAGCACATGGAGCAGCTGGCCCAGCTCGGCGCCGTCGCGGCGGGAGCCTACGCCGTGCACGAGAAGCACAAGGCCAAGAAGGACCCCGACCACGCGCACTCCCACCAGATCAAGGAAGGCGTTGCCGCCGCCGTCGCCGTCGGCAGCGCCGGCTTCGCCTTCCACGAGCACCACGAGAAGAAGGACGCCAAGAAGCACCGCCGCCACGGCCACCACCATTAGTCCGTCGGGACGTCGTCCGGCCGCTATTATTACCTACTTCGCGGCCGTTACACTATTTCATACTGCGCACCGTATATCGCCTAGTAGTACAATAAACGGGAAGTAGAGTATGTGTAGGTATATGTACATGTATAGTCTAGATGTATCGTCCTACAAGTGCGTGTCCTATGCTACCTTTTCACGTTGCATACATTTGATTTGTTTGTTCATGTTACTGTTTTTTTTTTGTTCGGTTGTCGACATGTATAATTTTACTAGTTTGATTGATCCTAACTCCATCCCTGCATGTGCATTTAATTTTAGTACTGTATATATTTGTTCTACCACTTTTGACATATGTATTTTCTGAATTTAATGGGTCGATATATTTTTAAAACAATGGAAAGGTTTACTTAATTCATGATCGTTACATCTAGATAATATAAAAATCTAAAAACTTCTCCAGTCTCTATAAGCCTTGCAAAATTTTGAGGGAAAAAAAACCGACACAATAACGACACGCAATCTGAAGACTACACTAATATGGATCCTATATATTTTCAGGATTACTTTAACAATTCAGTATATATGTTCTGCACGTACACGTCCGTCAAAATAAAATGGCACTACTGGTACAAACACATACGTTGCAAGCAGCAGCTGATGGAACCCTAAAAAAGAATCTATATAACCTATATAGACGCATCCCACTAATAGTCATTAACTCTATTTCTTTTTTATGCAAGCTATCAACATCATCTCACATTCATGCAAGCTATCCACGTCATCTCCCATTCGTCGGTTCGTGGCTTGAACTGGTCGTGAAAATATTTTTAAAAACTGCATAAAAATACCAAATGGTAGAAAAAAATATCTCGAATGTGAACCCCCCCCCGAACCAGCTCACGCTCTCGTCCAATGCCATAATTTGTAGCACTTGCTCCTTTCTATAAGATTCAAACTCATGACCTCTTGTTTCGCACGATACTCCCCTAACCACTATACCACACCATAACTTGTGATTGAATGGGGGATCCAATCATTTTATATTAGCATCACTCAATCTTTATAAAATTCTAGGGACCACAACTAAAGTCCGATCAAGCTGTAATTTTATGTGGTTGTCCCTTACATGCTCCTAGCACAAGAAAAATATCGGAAAAAAATTTGTGTACCAAAATTGATCTAAAAGTACTAAAAATCATTTAACCTATAAAAATATCAAATAATTTAAAAATGAAAGCTCCTCTAGGGCAACTTATATTCGTATAACAACGTGTAAAAAATATTTCCATATGATATACGTAAAAAATATTGTTTTCGGTGTGTAAAAAACTTATGTTTTCCTTGCAAGTATTAAAGAGTGTGAGGGATGCATGTGTTTGGGAACGATGTTTGGTCTAATTTTCTTAGAATGTACTGATTTTTTATGAGAAGGTTATATGCCTATAAAAGGACTCCATGCAAATTTTCATATTTTTTTATTGCAGTCCTTGATATTTAACTTTTTTCTTAAAATGTGTTGAACCTTTTAAATTTTTTAGAGTCCAGACCGTAAGTCTGATCGTACTGAAATTTTTTATGGTCACTCCTTTCATGCTACTAGTTCAAGAAAAAAATATTAAAAAATAAAATAAATAAAAATTGGTGTGCAAACCGGTGGTGAAAATGAGATTGTTACATGCAGTTTATTTTCACCAATGGTTTGTGGCTAGAACCGGTGATGAAAATGATGGTAAAAACTTTCCACTACTTGTTCGTTTAAAACCAGTGATGATGAGGTGCTTGAAAAATCATTTATGTAGTAGTGGGTGTTCCTTCAAAGGCTGACAACTTTTCACTAGAAGATAAGAGACTACTCACGGTTTTGCAATATGTCATGTCCATCTTGTTTAAAAGGTAAGATGCATGTCCATCGTACCTTGCTCAATTCGATTCCTAAGAAATAATGGAGATCACCCATATATTTGAGCTCTCTGAAGAAGACTTGTCCCAACATCCTCACTAGAGCTTGCCACAATGATATCATCCAAATGAACCAGAATAAGAATAGTTAATCCTCCGTTGTTAAAATAGAACAAAGATATGTCGGTCTTTGATGAATGAAAACCAAGATCATATAATTTAGTAATCAACCTTGAGTACCAAGCTCGTAGTGCTTGTTTTGACCCATGCAACGCTTTGTTTAACTTGCTCACGTAGTTATGCATAGTCCTCTCATAACCAAGAGGTTGTCACATTTTCTAGATATCCATGAAGAAAGAACTTTTGACACCTAATATCGTAGGAACCAACCTCTGGAAACTGCATTGGACAAAATGATTCTGATGGTTGCTAATTTTACAACTGGTCTAAACGTTTCTTCATAATCTAACCCATGTATCTGTCCAAACTCCCATCAGGTTTGTGTTTGTTCCTATATACCCATCTACAATCTATAATATTGCTACCTCTTTTTGGTGAACAAGATGCCAAGTTTTATTCTTCGTTAATGCATTAAATTCAACATCTCCAAGGCTAGATGAGCAACATGGTGAAATTACATATCACAACAACACTAATCACTAATTCCACAACACGGATATAGTATTAAACCTAAATCTGATCTAAACGAAGATAAACTCAGGTATAGGACCTACTGCAGGGGAGGGAACAGGACAAATTCCGCCACAAACAGAAGAAAATCAAAACAATCCAAAGTGGAGAAGCAAACGAGAAACAATACTAAGCGACAATTGAAGAAATCGAGAAGAATCCAACCAACATGAAGCGAAGAGCGCAAATCGCCATACCTGGAGAGAGCACGAGCAAAACGCCGAAAAGGGGAAAGCAAGAAGAGGAAAGAGGAAAATCATTGGTCGGGAAGAGAACAAAAGAGCGTGGCCCCCAAAAGTCAAATAACATAGACTGACAGGTAGGGCCCACAAACTAAACAAAACAAAAAAACGAAGCCGCAGACAGATACACGCGGACGGACAGGAGGAAGCCGCAGATTGATCCAACACGGCTGCACATTCGGGTGACGAAGAAGCCAGAAACACCCGAGCAGATTTTTCCAAGATATTTTGTGGCATACGTGCGTTACTCGAGGTCGAGGTCTCGAGGACGACCTCGCTGGACGTTTCCGAGCTCGTGTGCGTCCAGTTCAACCGCGAGCGCCGGCCGAGCCGCGTGCACAGCAGAGAGCCAAGGATAGCTGCTAGCTCAGCCGAAGCCATCTGCCATCATGCCGTCCACCGCGAGAACCAAGCACGTCGTGCTCTTCCCGTTCCCCGGGCAGGGCCACCTCGCCGGCTTCCTCGCCATCGCCCGCCTCCTCGTCCGCGAGCTCCCGGACGCCGCCGCGACGCTCGTCTCCACTCCGCGCAACGTCGCCGCCCTGCGCTCCTCCTTGGCCGCGGAGCAGCCACCAATCGGCTTCCACGAGCTGCCGTTCGACCCGACCGACCACGGCCTGCCGGCCGGCTGCGAGTCCATCAGCTCCCTCCCGGTGCCGTTGCGCGTCAACCTCTTCGAGGCGTTCGAGACCCTGGAGCCCGCCTTCGACGACTACGTGTCGCGTCTTCGCGCTGAGAGCGGCGGCGAGGCGGCGGACATCTGCATCGTCGCCGACGTGTTCGTTGCGTGGACGGTGGACGCCGCGCGGCGGCACGGGTGCGCGCACGCTGTCCTCGTCTCCTGCAGCGCGTTCGGCACGGCCATCTTCCACGCCCTGTGGGGGCACATGCCGGCGCTGCCGTTCGGCTCGGACGGCGCGCTCCGGCTGCCGGAGCACCCGGACGTGGTGCTCAGCCGGTCGCAGCTGTCGCCGGTCTTGCTATTCCACGGCGAGTTGTGCGACCGGTGGACGGCGTACTACCAGCGGATCATACGGCACGGGTACCGCACGGACGCAGTGCTCGCCAACACCGTGGAGGAGCTCGAGCCCAGAGGGCTCGCCATGATGCGCCGCACTCTTGGCAAGGTCCCGGTCTGGCCCATTGGCCCCCTCGTCCGCGGCAGCGACCCTGTCACGTCCGAGGCCGACGATGGTGTTCTGCGGTGGCTGGACTCGCAGCCGTCGTCCTCCGTCTTGTACATCTCCTTCGGGTCACAGAGCACCATCCAACCGAACCAGATGATGGAGCTCGCCGCGGCCCTGGAGGCCACCGGCCGGCCGTTCGTCTGGGCCATCCGGCCGCCGGTGGGTTTCGACATCGCCGGCGTTCCGCGACGAATGGCTCCCGGAGGGCTTCGAGGCGCGCGCGCGCGCCGGCAACAGGGGCCTCCTGGTCCGCGGGTGGGCGCCGCAGGTGAGGATCCTCGCGCACGGCGCCACGGGCGCGTTCCTCAGCCACTGCGGGTGGAACTCGGTGCTGGAGAGCCTGGCGCACGGCGTGCCGGTCATCGGCTGGCCGGTCGCGGCGGAGCAGTTCTACAACGCGAGCATGCTCGCGGAGGAGTGGGGCGTGTGCGTGGAGGTGGCGCGGGGGAACCTGGAGGCCTCGCGCGTGGAGCGGTCCAAGTTGGCCGAGGTCGTGGAGACGGTGATGGGGGACACGGCGGAGTCGGCGGACATGAGGCGGCGGGTCGTGGAGGTCCAGGAGGTGATGCGGAGTGCGTGGGCGGAGGACGGCGGGGCGTCGAGGACGGCGCTGCACGCGTTCTTGAGAGCCATACGCCTGCAATGAAACAGACCGCCATGATATTTTCATTTTGTTTTGCACAACTAGCAAGATGGCCCGCGTGGAGGATTGCTTTTTTTTTTCCGTCATGACATGTGAGTCCCACGTGATCAGTTGAACTTCAACTACGGCTCCAACTTTTGACATTGGTTTGCTCATCAAGTTAGAGTCCTAAGTGAATCCGTTAAGGATTAAGTACCTGGATCGTCCATCTTGCTAGTTAATATCACATACTACCTCCAAAGAGGTAATTGGATAAATATATTTTATTTTGGAAAGGAAAAAAATATTATCTTGCAATTAGATATGTTAAGAAAAAGAGTTTGCGATTAGAAAACATATTGACGTGATGGCCTGTTGGATACTTAACATGTTGGACGACCTCACTTGTGTAACAAAGTTTTTAGTTGAATGTGATTCCCAACCATAATTAACGTGATGGCATGCACATGCTCTGTAACATTTTTTTTTTGGAACGTGATTGGTCCCAACCATAGTGTGTGATGGCATGCACACATGTATGTAGCAATTTTTTTTTTGAACGTGATGGTTCCAAGCCATAACGTACGTGATGGAAATTTTTAAGGTCATCGGATCCCTATGTCTACATATCAAACTTTCTTTTAAACGTGACATTTAGCTAGGGGTTTCTACCTCTTTACGTTGTATTAAAGCAACTTCAGTAGACCCTCTAAACAAATCTCTACTCTGAGTTTGGAGGGGAGAAACAAAAAAAAAACTAACAAGTGGGCCACTAAAAATAGGGAGCCCTCTCAATCCTCCCCCACACCCTCTAGGTCTAGAGGGTCTCTAGGGGACCCTCTATTCCAAAATAGAAACTAACAAGTGGGCCACTAAAAAGCAGAGGGTTGTTTAGAGGGTATTGCTGGAGTTGGGAGAAAAAATCAAGTTCTAGAAAATAGAGGCAGTCTCTACTAAAAGAAATAGAGAGTTCGTTTAGAGTGTGTTGCGAGAATTGCTCTTTAAGTCCACTAATGTCGGTGCCTCTTTTTCAGCAATCAAAATTGCTTTCCGCGTGCCTCCGTGCGTGAGTGACCGTAGGGTGTATCTTGGCCGAGATGGCCATGCACGGCGAGGCGAGGACTGCGGCAGAGGCCGGCGTGGAGCTCGGCCACTTCAGGATCAACCGGTTCGATGGCAATCCCATTGGAAACGCCACGGTTCTGCTCCGGGATCTTTTTTTTTTTTGTGTGTGTGAGCAAGTTCTGCTCCGGGATCAAAACTGACAGATTTCACAGCAGCGGCTGCATCTCTTGTCAAGGGTAAGGCAGAAATCTCCGTGTCCATGGTCACTAGGGTCCATCAAACCATGCAGTGATCCAGCTCTTTTTTTTCCAATTATTCTATGCTTGGTCAATTATTAATCTTAACTATTCTATGCTTGGTCAATTATATGCTTTTGAATCAGTTTTTTTTCCAAACAATCTATATAGATAACATCTTCTTTTCACAAAATCCAATAGAAAGAAACCTACCCTATCGTACTGCATTAGCCGAAACACAAAAACGAGTGGAAAGATATGAACTTGAAGCGCATGCTTCTTGTATTTGGTAATGCCAGCACTGGGACGTGGCATTTCTTTTCTTTTCTGAAATTTGGGCTGCACAGGAACAAATGATAAAGGCCAAACATGGACAACAGTATAGCACCAAAGTCCACTCCATGTATCTCTGTTGCCGCAACACCAGCACATCATACGGCATGCAGGCATCTGGAATTTACTTTATTTTTATTTTTTTTCTTTTTTATGAATTTTCAAAAACGATGTCCGGATGACAGCCGCCGAATGAAACGGCGGTTGCCATGTAACCGCCATATCAACCTGCGGATGGAAAGAACCGCCGAATGAAACGGCGGTATATGGTGCTACAGTACCACAGTATCATGTACCACCGTTTCATTCGGCGGTTCCTCCCTCTCGTGTCAAAAAAATCATAACTTTTTCATATAAACTTGAATGGAGCTAAAATTGATACGAAAATTGTAGATCTCGATGAGATCTACAACTTTATAGTTCAAACTTTTTTATTTGAAATCATCTTAATGTTCAAATAATCCACGCAATGCTCAGATCTAATAAACCAAAAGAATTTTTCTTCTCTGGCCAGCACATCTTCAAAAAATTATAACTTTTTCATATGAATTCGGTTGGAGATGAGCTTCGTACAAAAATTGTAGAGCTCGATGAGATCTACAACTTTGTTATTCAAACTTTTTTATTGCAAATTATTTTGGTACTCAAATAATCGAGACAATGTTTAGATCTAAAATTCAAATCTAATTTTCCTTCTCTGGATATCACATCTTCAAAAAATTATAACTTTTTCATATGAATTCGGTTGGAAATAAGCTTCGTACGAAAATTGTAGAGCTTGATGAGATCTACAACTTTGTTGTTCAAACTGTTTTCATTACGAATTATTTTGATGCTCAAATAATCGAGACAATGTTCAGATCTAAAATTCAAATTTTAGATATGAGCATTGCGTGGATTATTTGAATATGAAGATGATTTCAAATGAAAAAAGCATGAACTATAAAGTTGTAGATCTCATCGAGATCTACAATTTTTGTATAAATTTTAGCTCCATTCAAGTTCATATGAAAAGTTATGATTTTTTTTGACACGGGAGTGAGGAACCGCCGAATGAAACCGCGGTACGTAGTGCTACAGTATCCACTGGTTACTGTAGCACCTCGTACTGCCGTTTCATTCGACGGTTCTTTCTATCTGCCGTTTGATACGGCGGTTACATGGCAACCACCGTTTCATTCAGCGGTTGGATGATAGCCGGACACCGTTTTTGCAAAATTGTAAAAAAATAAAATTAAAAATAAAAAAATCCAGGCATCTGAACCAAATATTGGACTCCCATGTCGTACCATCTAGGCCTTGGGCCTTTTTTTTCCCCCTTGGGCCTTTACTCGATAATGGTTGGCCCGGCAGGGAGTGTTTCACGTGATCACGTGTCTAATGGGTTTTATGGGATGAAACTCTCCTCACAAATGATGAAACCCTCTCTTATCTCTCCTCATAAAAGTCTTGCCATGTCAGCAAAGTTGCTGATGTGGCATGTTATTTAATGCTGATGAAACTCCTCATGAAACCA
>CM014278.1:88277046-88306771 GCA_004135705.1 Alloteropsis semialata | reverse complement strand
TGTGCTTCAGAAGAGAAAGAAAGCTGGACAATGAGCGAGCTCTGCTGTTTGCTCACGACATGTTCCATGTCTGCCGTCGAGCCATGGTCGATTCTTCCGTCGACCTCGATTCATCATCGAACAATGGTTCCGCCAGCCACAAATGAGAAATCAGTATATCTTTATGCTGTCAAATATTTGTTGAAATGATGATCACGAAGAATGGTAGGCTTCTTTAATGAGCAGTGGATGAAGGAAATATAAATGAGCAGGAGATAGAAAGCTGAGGTAGTTAGGCATTGGCGTTGTTCGGCTGGTTCGGCTGGTTTCCAGCAGCAGTATATTTCTCTCACAAAAAATCAGCACCAGCCACCAACCACCAACCAGCCAGCAGTACTTTTCTCTCACAGAAAATCGCACCAGCGGAACCAGCCAAAGGCAGCCGAACGGGGTGTAAAGATACAACAAAGTGATAAAGTTTGATTGCACACGGTTGCTCAATAAATAAAACAAAACGACTACTCAATTTGTCAAATTTTCTGAATTTATGTACTCCTATATGAAAACAGAGAGAGAACTGTCAGACTTACACCCTGCGTATTTATTTACATGGCGCATTAGGTTTGTCTGTAGTCAAATTTAGCCACTTTTGACCAAGTTTATAGAAAATATAGCAACAACTATACCATCTAACCTATGCATTATGAAAATATATTCCATGGTGGATTCATGTAAAAAATTTGGTATTGGAAATGTTATTATTTTTCGATAAACTAGGTCAAAGTTAGCCAAATTTGACTTAGGACAAACCTAATACGATAAATAAGAATAGGGAGTACTTGAAATTAACTGGCACTGATCCTAGAATTTGGTAAATTCTTTGTCTGGTCTGACATTTTGGTAAATATATTTCTCCTACTTTTGAAGTTTTGATGATGATGATTGGGCATAGAGCTGCCAACAAAAAACTTATCTCCAAAATCATGCACCAACAAGCTAAGAGCATCTCCAACAGATTGCTTATATCTCACTGCCAAAATACCCTCTCTCTCCATCTCCAATAGTTACTTTTGTGTTTTTGACGATCACCGCCGTAGCAGACTACTATAACCAATCTCCAATACCAATAAGTTATAGGGGAGAGGGTTGCATCCCCCTACATAAAGGGGAGAGGAGCTAAGTTTTTGGCAATCGCCAAAATTTTATTGGTATTGGGGAAGGGATTGGTAGTCTGCTGGAGTGTACTTCAATCTTCAAAATCTAGTTTTTTGGTATTGGAGATGGATATAGGTAGTCTGCTGGAGATGCTCAGTTCATCCTGTTTGTTCTGACCTGACACTTACGATTGTCAACTCCGGAACAGCGGTTTCCGTCCCAATTATCATGCTGCTTCTGAGATCTAGTCCACAGCGTTCATATTGATGAAGACGTACTGGATATTTAGTTCATGAACATCGACGAGGCTCTGTTCTTTGGTTTTAGAGCATGTGCACATCAGCACATCTAGTTCCCTGTATCTCTTATAGTTGCCAACAAGCTGTACGTAATCTGAGCCCGGATCCTCCCATCAGCTCATGGACTATATATGTGCCTTCCCATAAATATGCCTACAGATCTTGGATTTATTTCACCCACCAAATTGTTGGTTACTTGTTGCAACCGACAACCAGATCAGAGATGCAATGACATTTCCTTCAGAAAGGAATGCAGACGTGAAGTGGAAAAGAAGAGGAAGGTTCAGGTGCTACCATGCATTCCCCAATTTTGCACAAGAAATTAATCCAAAAGTATGGATCATGCAAGCATCTAACACAAATTTACACAACGGGAAACAAAAATAAAGGGGTTGAGAAATTGGCGTGTGCTCATGTCTAAATCCGCAACCCACAACTGCTGATTTCCTCTTTTTCGCTTCTCTTTGCATGAACTCTTGTTCAGCATCAAATTTGCATGAATGTAAGTCCTTGTATATCTCTTCAAAAGAAGTAAAAAAATAAGTTCTTGTATAAGGTGTGGTAAGATTGGTAGCACATGAATCTTTCTCCAGAGGAAGGGAACTCAACTCAGCCACCTCATTGCTGCTGCTGGAGAAGAACGCTGCTGGTCCAGCAACTATTGCCGTTGAACTGGCAGCCTGAACACATATCGCGAACAACAGGCGGAGGCTTGCAGGTCTGCAATTTGAGACCTCTGTCTGCAGATCTTGCCTGCACATTTAGTGCCCCCACATGCAGCCTCACCTGCAATACACATCTTCTTCTTCTTTTTCCTTTCTGCGAAGGTTCCTGCGATGTGGAGATCTTGGGGGTGTCTGGCTCTGAAGGCTTAAAATAAGTCATGTCACATCAAATATATTGATGTTATTTAGGAGAGATAAATATAATAATTATAAAACTAATCCCATAAGCCTAGGATTTTTTTCGAAATGAATCTATTAAGCCTAATTAATTTATGATTAGCACATGCATACTGTAGCATGATTAAGCCTAATTAATCCATGATTAGGCTTAATAGATTCGGCTCGCCAAAAAGTGTTGGAATTATGAATTCGTTTTGTCATTGGTATACGTTTAATGCTCTTAATACCAATCTAGCATTCGATGGAACGGGACTTATAATAAGTTGCATAGGCTCGGCTGGCTGGTTCGGAACCAGCCAGCAGTACTTCAGTCTCACATAAAATCAGCACCAGCCACCAGCCACCAGCCAGCCAGCAGTACTTTTCTCTCACAGAAAATCAGCACCAGCCAGCCGAACGGGCTGGTTCTGTCCTTGTGGCTATGCAGCTTTCAATTTGGTCTCACGCGTGCGAACACGGGGGTGCTAACTGGCCGTCAGACATGTGGCACAAATCAATGCGCGCGTCTCATGTCCTTCACGACTTAAGAGCAGTAGAGCACCATCAACTCACATGAAGCCTGTAAATGTGATGGAAAATGCTCTGATCAGTGGTCGATTTGTTGCACCAACTGAGCTAACACTGCGTTTGCTTGATTTTAAAAATGAACACAGCTCGTAGGGACATGGCTTCAGGCAAATGGACGGCATCTTTTGTGCTGCCACAATGGCACAGTTGCAGCTCACCTTTATTCAGACTTTCAGAGTAGAAATAGGGGGTGTTTAGTTCCGGCGTTATACATAGTGTTTTTACGTTATGCATAGTATTTACAGAGAGAAAAAGTGCATTGGGAAGCGCGTATTATACAAAACGTTATGCAAAATGGATGAACTAAACACCCCCTTAGACACGAAGAAGAAATCAGACACATAAATTGGAACCTAAAAGAGCTATACTTTACTGACACACACACGAGGGTGTGCACGATGACGCGTTTGCCTTGTACCAACTGAGCTAGACTCATCTCCAAAAAAAAGAAATAAAATGAAAAATAAAAAAGAGCTAGACTCTGCTACGGACTGGGCAGAGTGCTCTTCTCTGAGGTCTCCGCCATGTTTGTTCATGGCGGAGAGCAGAGAAGTACAGAAAAAGAGGCCGAGGTTGACAGCAACATACGCTAGCCATCGATTACCAGTATTACATTCACATTAGCGTGTCGGTCTGGTCCAAGCATCTCTCTATTTAACCCCGCACGCTAACCCCTCCTCTTCTCTGCAGTCTCTACTCCAAGTTCAGAGGCTTCGCTACCTTCCCTTGCACTCGCACAGTTGCACCTGACGCATTGCACGTTGGCAGAAAGATGCCGTCGCTACCGGTCCTGCTCCTGCCGCTCTTGCTCGCCTTGCTCTCGCTGTCCTCTCAAGCTCAAGGCTATGGCGTCGGCCGCTGGATGAATGCGCACGCCACCTTCTACGGCGGCGCCGACGCCTCCGGCACCATGGGTACGTAACGCAACGTACAATGCGGTTGATCAGATCAATTGGGCGAGCTTTTATCACGGATAGATGTGGCTGATCAGACCCATTGCCTCCGTCCAATCAACGTGCAGGCGGCGCGTGCGGGTACGGCGACCTGTACAGCCAGGGGTACGGCACGGAGACGACGGCGCTGAGCACGGCGCTGTTCAGCGGCGGGCTGAGCTGCGGCGCGTGCTTCGAGCTGCGGTGCGCCGGCGGCGGCGGGCGCGGGTCGTGCGTGGCGGGCGAGCCGTCCGTCGTGGTGACGGCCACCAACTTCTGCCCGCCCAACTACGCGCTCCCCGGGGACGCCGGCGGGTGGTGTAACCCGCCGCTGCGGCACTTCGACCTCTCGCAGCCGGCCTTCCTCCGCATCGCCCGGTACCGCGCCGGCATCGTGCCCGTGGCCTACCGCCGGGTGCCGTGCAGGAGGCGGGGCGGCATCCGCTTCGCCGTCAACGGCCACCCCTACTTCGAGCTGGTGCTGGTCAGCAACGTGGGCGGCGCCGGCGACGTGCGCGCCGTGGCCGTGAGGGGCGCCCGGACGCGGTGGCAGGCCATGGCCCGGAACTGGGGCCAGAACTGGCAGAGCGGCGCGCGCCTCGACGGGCAGCCGCTCTCCTTCAGGGTCACCACCAGCGACCGCCGCTCCGTCGTCTCCTACAACGTCGCGCCCGCCGGATGGGCATTCGGACAGACGTTCACCGGCGGCCAGTTCCCGTAAGATCAGGCCAGCGTTTTGGCGTACAGGCGTCAGATGGTACATGTACCGGGATGGTTCAGGGCACCACAGATGGTTCCACCAATGCACACATCTTGATTCTTGAGTCATGCTTGTATGGTCAAGAACTTAAGATTACGCCTACAAATGTAGTCATCTATTGTGTTTATTCAATTGTATGTGACTATACATTACTGTGACAGTGTGACCGTACAGAGCACAAATCAGCACCATTCCTGAGGTAATCTGACAACAACTTCAAGTGTTTTCTGAATAAATCTAAATAACATAGAAGAATCACAGATCAAATAGAACAGAGAAAAAAAATGACGACACCATTAAATTGATTGCTTATAAATTATAAGCAGCAACAAGAAGTGCCAATGCAGTTTAGTCCCAGAAGCAAAAAGGCTAATCCTTGCAGATATAGATTTATGAAGTAGCTGGTCTTTCCATGGAAGACAAGGTTGTAGGAAGCACATGTGAAGAGGAACACTGAGAATCCAATTTCAGGTACGTTGACTCTGCAACAAACACATAAGTTAGCTTTTAGTAGAACATATTCAGTTACTTTTTACACCGGTGTCAGGTGTTTAACAGAAACAGAACGTCCCCTAAAAAAAATAATACAGGAACAGAATTTGGCTTCTCATTTCTGGAGCAGGGACATACCTGTCTCTTAACCCTTTTCTGGCTTTCTGAAGCAACGGGACCTCACAATTCTCCTCAGTGCCATTGCTCTTGCCCCCTACTTTCTGAGTCACGATCCACTGGTTAAATTCTGGGAGTTCGAGCAGACCGGCTACTGCAGCTTTTAGGCGATGCATTGACATGACACTCTCGAACAAAATCCACAACGGCATGATATGCAGATTTCTGCAAAGCAGGATACAACTCAAGGGAGTTAATGTTCAGTATCCATGGAAGAGGGAATTAGCAGCATATCAGAGCTGAAATGCAAGTAAGGGGACCAACTCTGGGTTTCTTATAGCGGTGACGATGGTGAGCGCTGTAGGAATGTAGGCGACACCCCAGACTGGTAGGAAGACTTCCGGGACCATGACGGACACCGGGATGATGATGTTGTAGAGAACAAAGGCGACGGTGGGGGCGACGACTCTCCGGACCAGGAAGAAGCTATAGATCATGTAGAACTTCTTCAAAGGTGACACTTGCTGATGGAGCAACAATGGCAGCTAACTTGTTGAGTTTTTTTTTTCTCAGTGCTTTCCCAAATAAGCATAAGAGACAGATGATGTACAATACCTTGGCGATTAGGACCTCCCATGTCATCTTCCTGAACAAGTTTGCGCTGCCACAGGCCCACCGGAACTGCTGCCGGCAGTAGGCTTGGTAAGTGGATGGAAGTTCACTCTTTACCTAAAAGATGTTTTCTATCAGATAAGTGCTACCTTTGATCACTGAAAGCAGGGTGCTATTGTATAATTTCAGATAAACAGAATCATCGTAGGGTTTGGCTTTCTTACTCTGACATCTCCTACATATATAAATTTCCAGCCCTTTAAGGTCGCTCGGACAGCCAAGTCCATGTCTTCAACCGTAGTCCGATCCTTCCAACCTCCTGCGTCATCGATAGCTTCTCTACGC
Organism: Alloteropsis semialata; assembly: GCA_004135705.1. NCBI lineage: Eukaryota > Viridiplantae > Streptophyta > Magnoliopsida > Poales > Poaceae > Alloteropsis > Alloteropsis semialata. The sequence goes on along the minus strand of CM014278.1, from coordinate 88,300,608 downwards.
CATACACCAGCAGTTCCTAGGAGGAAAGCATGCTTGTTAGAAATTTGCAAGTCTAGAATCATTCTGTTCTCTTGGTGATGTACACAATTTTGTTTCTTGTTTTTACTGACATAAATTGTTTTTTGTTGAGTGTTGTACCATTGAAACTAAAGAAGGCAAATGTTGCTGACCCTGCTTCCTGCTCAACTTTGAAGTGGTAATCCAGGAATATTTTCTGTATCCTCGTCAAAAGGCTTGCTCTGTCATTCACTGTAAAATTCTGTCAATTAAAAATTGGACAGATCAGAATAATAAAATGCACGATGATAAAGAAGTCAATACTGCAACATATATTTTTAACTGAGTTTTTTAAGTACTCCACAACACAGCCATTTGGATCAATTCAGTTCTAGCTATAACCTGTCTGTGACAAGTAAACTGTAACACTGAAATGATGAGGAATTCAGTTTCAGAAAAGAAAACAGATGATAAGGTCTTACCAAAAACCCACCGAGCTTGAACAAGGGCAACATTTGAATTGTGCACGAGGAATGGGACAGTTCTGAGGAGAAAATCTGATTCTGGCTGGTAATCAGCATCAAATAAGGCAATATATTCGCACTGCTTGGCATAGTCCCACTCCATCCCCTTCTTCAAGGCTCCTGCTTTGAACCCTTTGTGGCCAATTCTGGTGGCGTATTTGACGTTTACGCCTTTGCTTGCCCAACTCTCACATTCCTTCTTGATCAAATTCTGGAGCACCAAATCAATCATCATAAATTCCCGTATGTTCCTGATATTATCTTCTTTTACTAGCACGGTGATTAATTTATTATTGATCTACACATTATTTTATATTTCAAGAAGGAAGGAAGAAGGATGAAAGGGATTGAGAATGAAAACTTTTTATCCTTTTAATTTGAAAATTTCAAAATAACGCATATATGAACGAAAAGTGACATCAGTCAGTTCACCTGATGCCAAATGCATGCTGAGGTATCCTTCACCCGACATACCACAAAAAGCGCTTTACATTACCTTATTTTTTTCCCACAAAAAGGTTTAAACCCAACCAATCCACAAATCATTAGACCTAAGTACCTAACGAAGCCTCAAAGAAACATAGCGCAATTTAACAATTAGTTAGGGTGTTCTGTGCACCTCAAATTTTTAGAGGAATACTTGCTGGTTGAAACCAAAATCCATGAAGCAGATGAACCCTTCTTTCACTAGGACAATAAGTTAGCACAAAATTTTCAGAGCTCTTTTATGGTACTCCATACTACCAACGAGTGGTGTATAGTATAGATCCCCATAAGTAAGGGGTAGTTTAGTAATTTCACTTAGATGAAAATAAAATTAGAGATTGAAAATGCAAAAATATATATCAAAGATCAAAGTGATTTTTTAAAATCAATTATGCCATTAATTTTTTTTCCCAAAATACCCATATATTACTATACTATCCACTGTATACTACTATACTACAGTTAAAGTTTCCAGTAGTATACAATTAATCTGAACCGTACGATCTTTTTATACTAGTCCTTTTTAAGCATCAGTATAGAGTAGTATGGAGTACCATAAAAGAACTCAAATTTTCAACCATGTATGGTGCTGCTTAAGTCATTTAGCAGGGAAAAGGGAACTGCCCCAGCCCCCATCCATGTTTTCTAAAGATGCTGCTGAAAACATGAATGACGTGTGTTTTGCATGGTCCAAGCACACAAGACATAGCCTCCATTTCTTTTTGGAAACACATGACATAGCTTTAAGCGCTGGGGTCTACAACTCTATATTACTTGGCGCCCCCCCTAAGACGAAGTACAATTGTTTTGTTCCTTTTTGATTTTGATGGTGATGTGATGTGCGATAGCGAAAGACCACAACCATGAAAAACTGAGATATACCACTACGTTAGCAACAAATTTGCAGAGACCAGACCCATTTAGAACAACATAGTGTGGTGTAGTTGTCATGCTTGAGTATGTTTGCGAAAGACTCAGTCAACAACTCAACATCTTGCTCAATCATGGAAAATGGATAGAGCTACCTTGATGGAGGGATCCGTGGAATCATCTAGCACTTGAACTATCAACCTCTCCTTGGGCCACTTGAGCTCGCACGCAGCTCCAATCGACAGCTGGTACACCTGCACACGGAGGCTCAAAAGATCAGTAAAAAGAAATAGCTCCAAGAATCAAGATCGAAAATGATACAGTAGTTCATGATGGCACTTTTTTCCTTCAGGGATTCTAATCTTCTCAGGGCTTGTTTAGTTGGTCCAACTATTCAAACTTTTTTGAATCCGTTTACTGTAGCAATTGTAAATCGAAGATTAGGAGGACTAAACATGATCTAATTATAAAACTAAATACACGGATGGACGGGAAATCGCGAGACGAATCTATTAAGCCTAATTAATCCGTCATTAGAGATTGTTTACTGTAGCACGACGTTGTCTAATCATGGCCAAATTAGGCTCATTAGATTCGTCTCGCAAAGTTAGGAGGGTTATGGAATGGGTTTTGTCATTAACTCACGTTTAATACTTCATGCATGTAAGATTCTCTTTGATGAATAGTGAAGTTTGATGAATAGTGAAGTTGAGGGTGGGAACTAAACAAGGCCTCAAATTCATATGTAAAAAAGAAAAACAGATGCACTGCAGGGGATCCACCTCGAGCTCATTGTACATGGGTATCTGGACCATGACCATGGGGTAAGCAGCAGCAGCAGCAGCATCCCCCTTCTCCTCGTCGCCGTCGCCGTCGCCAGCGAGGGGCTCCCACTTGAACCGGCGCTCGGGCTTCCACCCCAGGAGCTTGACGCCGACGCTGACGGCGGAGTTGTAGGTGGCCTCCACCACCAGCATTACCGACATCACCATGCACGCCCACACCGCCGCCTGCAGCGCCGGCGCCACCGCGCGGGGCCGCGCCCACGCCCACGCCTCGTGCCACGCGCCCCACCACTCGCCACCGGAGGAGGAGGAGGAGGAGGGTGGCGGTCCGGCGGAGCCGACTTTGGAAACAGAGGGGACATGCTCCGGCAGTAAGCACTAAGCAAAGGAACGGCTTCGAGAGCAGGGGAGGGTCATCGAGTTGAAGGTTCACCTGTGGGCAGGTAGGTGAAGTTGACAGCGCCGGTGGTGACGGCGGCTGCTACTGCGGCCGCCGCGGCGAGGAAGAAGAGCAGGGCGCCCGCTGCTTCTCCGGCCTCCATCCCTGGGCTCTGCCCTGCTGCGTATGGGGAGCCAACAAGGCGTGCTGTGTGCTCTCCGGTGTGGACGTGTAGGTGTAGCCGTGTAGTGGTACTGGTGCTCGCTCCACGCTGCTATTTCTGTTGCCGGATTTTATGCAGGTCTCTGCCTCTCTGCCTCTCTGGTAGTCTGGTTTCACCGTGTCAGGACTCAGAAGCAGACAGCAGAGGCGGGGGAGAATGGAAGGTTGGAGTTGGACTCTTCGGAGCTGGGGGCACGTGGAGTCGAGGACGTGGCTGACCTGGCTCTTGGCCCGGCAATCTCACATCAGTACACCCATGGGGTTAGTCGTTCTTGGTTCATCTGCTCTACGGAGTACGGCAGTGTAATTCGACATGTCGTTAGTCGTTGTTACACTGCAAGAGGGGTGCAATTCAGCAATCAGCATGTTCTTACCCTAAGGACGTGTTTAATTTCCTCAATTTTGTATAAATTTTTCATCTTAAGAATTGTGTCAGTTCATTTCTTTTCTCTGTACATGTGACCTAATACATAAACTTTTCACCTTTTTCACCCATCTAAACACCCCCTAAATATTAATTTTCAGGTTCAGAGGTGTGCAAAAATGCAAATACAGTTTATCTTTTTGTAAACTTGGGGCCGTAGCAATGGCAAAGACCCTTTCAGTATAGGGGAAAAAGAAACTACAGAAAGGATGACTCAGCAGTCAGAGTGCCGCGTGGCAGCAGGTCAATTGATTGAACTCCATTGGTATGAACACCTGTCATCCAGAAGCTAGCATTAGCTTAGATCATCCATTACTTAAATCTGCATATATATAAAATAAATTAATCGGTACACGTCATCATGGACTTGCGGTGCAATTCATAGTCTAATGTTTGCTTGCTTTTCTCGGGTGAGTATTGTATACATGCGGCAGGCCGGCAGCTGCTTAATTTGCTGCCAATAATATAGGTAATTCATTCATGTTGGTAATATGGGAAATATATTCGATAATACGGTTAACATAAGAGGTGGCGATGAAAGTTCACTGAACTCAATGAGCAATGGTCGCAGCTCTAAATTCCTATCAATCATGCATACGGGCCCACGGATGCGCAAACGAGCGCGTGTGCTTCCGATTTTTCGGGGTGAAAACTCTTGATATACACTCCCAGGTCCCGATGTCTTAAAAATATATGACATATGTAGCTTGAACAAATGTCATATGTTTAAAGACGGGAGGAGTACTACGATTTGGTATTGTCACGCTTGTATCAATATGTCCACAACCGACTTTACACGGGACGAGCATCGGTGACCATAAAGTTAGCTCAATCAAACACACATATGAAAATCATAGGAACAAGGAAACAACTAGGCCTTCATTAAAGTAAAATGATATGGAATGTACACCAAACGTGAATATATCCTTGACAATGGAAGAATAGAGGTGATCCAAATACTAGGAACACCTTCCTGGCTATCCTACATAGACTAACTCATGACGTGCGACCAGTTGAATAATGGATGTTCTGTCCAGCCAAGAACATTGAGAAAATCAAATCTTCAACTTACAAATGGAAAATGAATATTATGATAAAGTGGTCGTTAGCCAAAATAGCTTATGTTGAGATGAAAGAATGTTGGAGGCTGGAGTTGGGTTCGTGATATGGGGTGCAATAAATCTAAATTAACCGTATAAATGGAAATGAGGGGTTATTAATTGGTTGGCCCAAATTGTTTGGCCTTAATCCTCTCTACTATCCCACAGACAGGGTGTTAACAACTACTCCCTCTCCCCCACAAAGAGTGTCCTTTTGGTTTTGTCCTAAGTCAAATTGTTTTAAGTTTAACCGAGTTTACAAAGAAGATTATCAACATTTGTAGCACCAGAGAGGTATATTGTGAAAATATATCTCATAACTAATCTAATGATACTTGTTATGTTAAAAAATATTAATATATTTTTATATAAACTTGGTCAAACATAAGTTGATTTGAGTTAGAACAAAACTAAAAGGACACTCTTTATAGGACGGAGGGAGTACTCCCTCCGTCCTGAAATAAAGGGCACTTTGGTTTGTCCAAAGTCAAACTAGTCTGAGTTTGACTAACTTTATAGAAAAATATTAATATCTAACACATTAAATAAGTGAAATAGAAAAATAGATTCCATAATGAATCTAACTATACTCATTTGATATCACAAATGCTATCCCTCTCTTCTATAAAATTGGTCAATGTTAGACTAATCCAACTAGAACAAAGCAAAGTGCCTTATATTTCAGGACAGAGAGAGTAAAATTCTGTGGCATTCATAATTTTATTGGTTATTATGCCTTTCCACATCAAGAACATCGTGATTCATTCATTTTCAATTATGATGGTCTCAAATTGATAGGCATAAAATTATCCATAACGGTTAATACATCTATGATGTTAATGATAAGGCTCGTGGGGCACAAGAGTGGCTATGACCAATCTCATTGCACAGTTTAATTGCACTATTACCGAGACTGCAAACTAGGTAATTGTGTCTATTGAGTGTCATGGGAATGAAACTCCTCTCATGTACTCCCTCTTCTCTCTCCTCATAAATATCTTGCCAAGTCAACAAAATTGCTGATATGGAATGCAATTTAATGCCTATGAAACCATCCATGAAACTCTCATTGAAACTCGCCTATGACCACGATGTTGGATGGCGGGTGGAAAGAAACAGTGGAAGATGATGGGGGAGGGGTGTAATGGAGGGGTGTGGGTGTGGTGTAAGAAAACATGTAGAGCTGATTCTATAATTAGAACCATGAGGTTTCATTTCTTTCCTTAGAATAGGCTTAAAAATATTAAGTGTCTTTGGCAAAAAAAAAACACGCGTGCGTACGTCGAATCGATTTTACCCGAACTCGATAACCCTTTCATAAAAAGACTCATTATTTATCTCCATTGAGATACCTTTCTTATGTCAATCTGTTGACGGTTTACTTTTACTTATGTATCAATTAATATTTTAGCAGCTAGATGAAGATCCAACCGCCTAATCAGTTAATCTCTTGGTCTCGAAAAGAATGCAACTCTAGCTATGAATCTAGACTAGTGTTTGACTAGATTCAAGCCAGAATTGCAGTTTTTTTGGGGACGGAAGAGTAATCATTTACTTTATCTCTTCCAACTACTTTTTGAGTACACGATACCATTGCCCCTGCCTCCCACGCCCTCATTGGCATTGTCTCCATCGTCTTTCCCTGTGCATGTCTCCTCTCTCACCGCCATCACTTCTCCATGACGGCTCAGCCGCTCAGGCCATCAGGCGGTGTGCCTACTTGTGTTGTCTAATGCGAACTGCTCCATGGTAACACCCTCGTTACGTCCAATAGTCGTCTTGCACCACTACGGCGGGCAATGTCATCCTACCTTGCCGTCCCATTTTTTCCGCTACCACCCTTGGGCTAGTGAGATTTCTCTATTGATCCAGCCGAGCTGACCCCCTAAACCCCCGCACTCCCATACGATGACCCTAGCAACAAAAAAATGTGACCGATGGGTATACAAGATTTTTACATCAACACACGGTCAGCAACATACTCCCCCCGTCCCGCAAAGAGTGTCCATTTGAGAGTGGGGTAAGGGAATTAAGAAAAAAAATAAAAAAATAGAGAGCATACAGGAAACAAGAAGAGATGGATGAGGAGAGAGATAGAGAAAGGTTTGTATTGAAAAGCGAGATGGACACTTGTTTTGGGACAAATTTTTTGACGGAAGGAGGGAGTAAGTGTATGTAGCATATCCATCTGTACGGTGTTTCGATGAACAGAAACAAATGTTTTTAGCCGGTATTTTGGGGTAGATTCAACCAGACGCAGATGCATGAAGAAAGGACAGCCTGAAGCTCGGGGAAAGTCTTGACGAGGGCAAACGCTTGCAAATCTGGCAAGATTTACAGAGTAAAACGGCCGGCCCTTTAAATCTTATCCAATTACGCGGGTGGATCTTTCGAAAGTTTGCTGGCAAAATTAAAACCTCGCCCCCCAAACACGAACAGGCCAGATGACGATCCGTACATGCGAGCGCTAGCTGGAACTCTCTCCCTTTGATTGGCCAGGGATGACACATGCCAGCAGCCAGCCCATCCCGAGGGGAGCCAGGGATCTGCTCCCATGCATGGAGATCGCGCCAGTAAATCGCGACGCGCTGGATGTGGTTCGAATCCCAGCAGCATCCATCACACTTACCCCATCGGGAATCCGGGATCCGGCCGCGGCGGGAGCAGAAGAGGAAGGAATTTACGCGCGGCGGATCTCGAATTCATGCGCGTCAGATCGCCCCAGGCGTCAATGCTGAGATACAGCTCAGTTTCCCGATCGAGAAATGGCGGTGGCCCGCCGCCCGGCCCGGCCGCCCGCTTCTTATATAGCGGCGCGAGTGGACGGACGCGGCGGAGGACGAGCGAGAGAGAGATGGGCGAGCGCCAGGTAGCCGGGCAGCAGCCAATCGCAGCGGCGATCATGGTGAGCGGCGGCGGCGGCGGGAGCAGAGAGGCCGGGAATAAGAAGCGGAAGGCCTCCGACGAGGCCGCGGCGGCGATGAGGCGGGAGCCGCGGCGCGGGCTGGGCGTGGCGGAGCTGGAGCGGATCAGGCTGGCGCTCGAGGTGGCCGAGCGCTGCTACGCCGTGCCGCCTCTGCCGGCGTCCGCGACCCAGCCGCCGGCGCTGCCCCCGGCTGCTCTCGTCGTGCATGGGGCCGGCCTCGCAGCGGTTCGCCGTCATCCATATGCACACGCGGCGGAGCAGCTCGTTTCGCCGCGGTCGAGTATATTATTCTCAAATCATCAGCCGTGACGGGAGCATGCGTGATTTCTAATCTGCAGGTCGGAAATGGAGCCGTTCAACTGCAAATGCCGAGGGGATATTTTACTCCGTATTACGTCGCCGCGCAGCAGTACGAATCCTTGACCAGGCAAGCAGCATCATGTCATATATAATCATTACTTTTACCGGGTCGCCGTCGATATTAAAAAGATTAACTAGTCAACGCTATGGTTAATCCACATCGCTTGGAGATGAGAAAGCAGACGCCGACGTCGTCGAAGACCGAGCTTGCTCTCTTGGCACTCATTCTAAACGTAATTAACGATCGTTACTGTGTTTCGTCATGAGCAGGCTGTTCACATCCAACGGCCATCCTCCGTCGCATCAGAACGGCCGTCAGGCCGATCAGGTCCAGAGCGCCGTCACCGCGCTTCCTGCAACGGGACAGGCCGCGTCCTCTGAGGTAATTCATGTCATTTTCGTATTGGCCGGTTCATTTGAGAGTGACAGTACCATCACCGTGTTGCCCGGCCTGACCTGCAGAGCTCGTCGGCGGCGTACCAGCAGCGGCAGAGCCACCGTCGAGCGCAGCCGCGGCAGCGGCGGCAGCATCAGCAGCAGCCTGGCCAGACGGCGGTACCGGCGCCCCAGGTGGCATTCGTGGACCTCGTCGACTCCGACGACGACGACGGAGGCGGCGATGTCGAGGAGCTGGACCTGGAGCTCAAACTATAGGACACATCAAATTCGCTGTCAGGATGTTAGGTTGTTGGTCCAATGTCCAGATTCTTTGTTCTTTTGCATAGGAGGAACTTTCGAAGAATTCTTTGTACCTGCACGCTCGCTAGATTGCCGTACGTAGATTCCCGTTGTGTAGAGCAATTGTTACCCAGGATTATACACCGTATCTCTGAGTAAATCAATAAAGTTTTTATTTATTTTTTCTTGCAAAATGAAATGCTATGGTATTAAATCTCGAGGAAGGAAGTCATGGAAATTATTTAAATCCCTATGAGCACAAGGAGAAGTACGTCTTTATGGTGCGTTGACGGAAGCTTTGACGCGCCTTGGCCTCCGTCGTCCGAGCGCCTATATAAAAGCGCTCCTCCCCCGCAATTTTAAAAACCATGTAAAAATATATAAATAAAAAATAGAATAAAAGCTCGACGTCGTCGTCACCTCTCTCGCCGTCGAGGAATCACGGCGGGCGGCGGCGTCGTCGGCGGCGGCCGGGGGTCCCGGCCGCTCGGCACCATGCCCGACCCCACCACCAAACCCCCCTCCCCGCGCCCCCGCCGCCGCCGCAGGCTCTGCGGCATCTGCCTCGGCACCGCGCTCCTCGCCCTCCTCGTCTCCGCGCTCGTCCACGTCGTCGCCACGCCGCCGCGCCCCGCTCCCGCCTCCGCGCGCTTCTCAGTCATCATAGACGGCGGCAGCACGGGCACCCGGGCACACATCTTCGCCGCGGGGCCCGACGGCCGTCCGGATCTGGCGCGCTCCGCCGTGATGCGCGTCTCCCCGGGCCTCTCGTCCTTCGCGGCGGACCCGGCGCGGGCCGGGGAGTCGCTGCGGCCGCTGATAGATTTCGCAAAGGAGAAGATTGCCAGCGCGGGGGGTGCCGCTGCGGAGGCGGAGGTGCGGCTGATGGCCACCGCCGGGCTGCGTCTGCTCGAGGAGCGCTCCCAGGAGTCGATTTTGGCGTCCTGCAGAGACGTGCTCCGGACCGCTGGATTCCGGTTCGAGGACGCGTGGGCCAAGGTGATCCCAGGTACTGCCGCGCCTCTTCCCATTTCCTTCCACCTGGGAGAAGTGATTGCAGTTCAGCACTAATGGTCAGCGGTTGATTGCATTGTGGTAGAGGGCTGAGGGTGTTTAAATGAAATGATGACTAGTGCAATGAATTGGAAACGCTAAATACGTAGTGTAGATGCAGCTTGCTTTGGATGCCTTGAGAAATTTCATTATTTGAGTGTTTTGTTCAGTTCTGAAATAGGTTCCTTTGGGGTTACTAGATGAATTTCTGGTGCTTGATTAACAGAACATCAACAAATCCAATCAAAACAATGGGAAGCAGTGATATAAAACAATGTACACAGTTGGAATTAGTAAGCATAAAAGTTGTTGGGGGTATTTTGTATACGAGTGCCCTTTGAGTCATTAGCTGAAAAACTGTCAACTTATATGCTTACACTTGCTGGTACCTCTTTTACAGGCTCTGATGAAGGCATCTATGCTTGGGTTGCGGCAAACTATGCTCTTGGCAGACTTGGAGGGGATCCTAACAAAACCGTTGGAATAATTGAACTTGGGGGCGCTTCAGCTCAGGTTCAGCGATTAGTGCATATAAAGTTTTGTGATCCTTTGCTCATGGATCTTGTATCTTGTTTAACCACAGTGCATGCTAATGAATTCCTAATAGTATAGTAAAATTCAAAAGGATTCACTTTCCTGAATCCTGATTCCTATGCGCTTTGCAAATGGCTTCTGTAACATAGAATGGCCATATTCCACTTATTTTTCTTGATCTCATATAATAGATTACTTTTATGGTCATGTTCCAAAAATATAATTTTCCTACCAAAGTAACTGTTGCTTTTTTGTTTCAGCTGACCTTTGTTTCTGATGAAGTACTTCCTCCCGAACTGTCGACTAATATTACTTTTGGTGAAACAACTTACTCTCTGTATACCAACAGCTTTTTAAATTTTGGACAAGTAAGTTATTTATATCCACTGACTCTTCTACTTTTTATAGTCTTGTGAATCCTACAATAGATTAACCAGCTGATCAAATCATTTTCTTCCACAGAACGCAGCTCAAGACTCATTTCATGAAATGCTGAGGTCAAAAGGTACTTTTTTCTATAGGTGCAAGAATATATTTAACCAGTCTAGACTTTAGCCATCGTGGTTTTTGAGGCATCGGTAGCATCCTGTGATGCCTCAAAAACCATGCTTGCTGTGATAATTAGGAATTCAGTACCTGATGTACAAGGGAAAACCAAGTCTCTGAAAACAGATACTCTGACTGCAGAATTCATTAAAAAAAAACAGGACTCTACTTAATCAACATAATGCCAACAAATAATACTAACTACGGCTATTGTGGTATGCTGTGTAAGTACAAGTGTGCCTGGACCATAGTTAAAAATAACTGGAGTCATTTTGCAGTTTGGTGAGAGTGAGCACTTGATCAAATGTTTCTGAAACAGTTATATTCCTTTTTCAATAGCTTATTGTATGCTTGGTAACTAAACAGAGTGTAAGATGTGTAGGAAACAAGAAGGGACTAGTAGATTCATTTTTCTATAATTGCACTATATAGTCTATAGAGCTACTAAGTATTAAACACCATGGGAAGTATCTCTTCAGGCTCATCACACGTGCGATTGCAGGTTCTTCCAAAAATATTACAGTTGTTGATCCTTGTGCTCCTAGAGGATATTCACGCAATGAAGAAGTAATGGTGAGGACAAGTGGTGCTTCAAGATCAACACTAGAGAACCAATATGTTGATAGTGGGAATGGAAACTTTACAGAGTGCAGATCTTCTTCGCTGCTGTTACTGCAAAAAGGAAAGGGTAAGAATATATGTGCAAAACGGCAAACTCTGTTCAGTTGTTCATATAGAGTGACAAAAATCTCTTGAAGCTAGATGTTCTTAACTGATGCATTAAGCCAATATCTTTTGCAAATCTTATGTGCTCTGAATATTTTGTTGAACTGTTTCTTAATTCTGACTGAACAAGCTCAATTGAGCATGATGTCTTAGAGATTAGTTCCACATATATCTCGTAAATGCAGAAAAGTGCCAGTATAAACAATGCCATCTGGGATCTACTTTCGTACCTGAGCTTCGTGGATACTTCCTGGCAACTGAAAATTTCTATTTTACTTCAAAGGTGCATTACATGTCTCTTTTTTTTCCTTTCGCGACTCAACCTTTTCTTCTGACCCTTCTGACTCCTTTACGTTCTCTGTTAGTTTTCCTTTCGCGACTCAACCTTTTCTTCTGACCCTTCTGACTCCTTTACGTTCTCTGTTAGTTCTTTGGACTTAAGAAGTCTGCATCACTATCTGATTTTGCGCTTGCTGGAGAACAATTTTGCAACCAGGAGTTGTCCACTCTTAGAAAAAAGTACCCTAATAGGTCAGATGAAGATTTCTCACAGTATTGCTTCTCGTCGGCATACATTTTAGCTCTACTGCATGACAGTCTTGGTGTACCACTGGATGACAAGAGGCAAGCATATTGAACATGTGAATGTTCCTCAGTGTAATTTACTCTCGGGCTATATCGGTTTAGCTAACTTAATTTCCCCCTTATCAGGATTGAGTATTCCAACCTGGTTGGAGACATTCAGGTTGAATGGGCCCTGGGAGCTTTCGCGTTGATGCAAAATACAAGTTTAAAGCCATCACACACTGCTGTAACATCAACCCATAACAACAGATCATTGTTTGTTGTAGTGGGAATATTTCTTTTATGTGGGGCATTTTTTGTGTCAAGATGGAGGAAGCCCAAGACGAAAATTATATACGACTTGGAGAAAGGACGATACATCATAACACGCATCAGCTGACGCTGATCCTTGTGCAGAGGAACTATATTTATACGACAGGAATAGATGTTGTTGTGTTCATGTGTTGTACAACAATGTACAAGTTCAATTCTTTGTGTTCTATCGTAGGTAGCAGAGCTGGGTGGCTGGAGCATGGAGATAGTGTATTTGTGCGTACAGAAGAATGTGCAGAACAATTTGTAATGTGCTAAGCTGCTAATTGTATTCTTTTGATGAATAAATATGGTAGTTTTGGCTCAGGCTTTAAGCCGAGTAATTTTCACCACTTATATACTGAATACAATACTTTATAGTTGAGTCAAACTATCATTTACCATATAAAGTAGTATGCAGCAAGTTTGTTGTGACTGACTGAATTCACCGAATCTAGGCTAGAGGCGGTAAACCCTCACTAAGTGTTAGAATGGATAAATATGTAATTTCTGCAATAAAAACAAGAAGTCAAGATGGCCGAGTTGGTCTAAGGCGCCAGTTTCAGGTACTGGTCCGAAAGGGCATGGGTTCGAATCCCATTCTTGACAACAATTTTTTTTTCTAGTTTTCAAACCCTTCTCCTTTTTTTTTATCCTGTGCTAACCCATCCGTTTCAAACCCTTCTCTTTCTTAAATCCAGTATTAACCATTTTAATTAAACCCTTTTCTCTATTCTTAATCATGTGCTAACCCTTTTAATCAAACCCTTCTCTTTTTTTTTATCTAACACCTCTTTTTTTTTAATCACGTGCCGGCCTTTTTTAAACCCTCATCTAACACTTTTTAAATCACGTGCTAGCCTTTTTAATCAAACCCTTATCTTTTTTTTAATCATATGCTAACCTTTTATATTAAACTCTTATCTTTTTTAATCCTATGCTAACATTTTATATTAAACCCTTTTTGTGCTCTTGCCCAATTTTCAACTAACACCCCCTTTCTGTGGTCTTGCCCAATTTTCAACTAACTCATTTTTGTGTTTTCTCTTATCCAATTTTCAAGTATCTTTAAATATAAATCCGCCCTCATGAGCAATTTTCACCAAAAGAGTAATGGAATTTTTCAACAATTATTAATGGTAATTCATGCTCATACCAATTTTCAACAAACGACAAACGAAAATGCTACTGCTAAAATTTTAAAGGTCACCAATACTCCTGAAAAAAGTTAAATTGTGGTCATGAGCCATGACGAAATTTCACATAATGACTAACCAAAATGTTACCCCACAACTTTAAATGTCATCGGAATAGTTAAATCCATTTAATATATCAGGTAATTATTTATTATTTAACAGATGCAAATCAATGCTCTTGTCTTCTGTTTTTAGATATACAGATAGATCTTCGCTCAAAAGGAAAATTAAGGGCGAACATCATGGTACAAATCTATCTTGACAAATACAAATTAGAAGTCCTTGAATTGGGCTAATATGAACTTGGGCTCTTCCAAAACTTATGGGTCATGATAACCCGTAAACTCGTACGGGCCAGATAATTAGGCCCTTAAAACCTTTTGGAACAGATCTGGGCCACGCGACGTGCGAAACCGAAAGGCTCTGTCGGCTCGTCGCAGACTCGCCTCCTCGCCGGCCGCCGCTGCTTGCGAAGCAAACTCGCATCGCCGTCGTCCGTACACCACCGCTGCTACCCGCCGTCGGCCATCTTTGACGTCTTCCCACTGGTTCTCCTCGTCCCTCCCGCCTCCGGTCCCGTGCCTCTCGACCCCGGTGATGGAGGCCCGCCTCTTCGACGAGTCCCTGAACCCGAACAAGCTCCTCAAGGAGCAGTAAGTCCAGTGTCCCAAGCCAAACTTGAGGCTGCGATCCGAAGCGCTCCCCTTCTCGCCCTTTAACCGTTTTCTCCTCCGCCTTGGTGATGCAGATTCGTGAGCAACTTGACGGGGTCCTCAATATCGGAGATCGCGGCGCTCTCCACCATCGTGCCGGTGACCGATTCAAATCTCCTGCCAATTTTTCTGTATGCGCACCCGCGGAGTTGGGTTTTGACTTTTTTCCCCTTTTGGTGAGTAGGCATTGGTGGTTCTCAGGAAGTGGAGCAGCGGAGGTCAGTTCATCTGAAATGCTGTGAATTCTGATCTCCTTCTAGTGTAAGGCGTAACCGATTCAGTAGCCAGGACAAATCTACAAGTGAGGTTCAATAATACGATTGGAAAATCAAATGACTACTATGCTGTAGTTTTGCAGATTTAGCTTGTGGGTCTGTTTTGTGCAAGTTGTGGGATTCAACAATGATCGCAAATTCTTAGGTTGTATCAGTGTAGAGTATAAATGATTTTTAGCTTTTTACTGAAAAAATCTATCATGTCCTTCCATCTTTAACTTGCATTTAAATCTGATGACTGGTTGTATAGATTAAGCCATCCGTTCCAACTTTACTCTCTGTCTTTTAAGTATGCCCTTTTATATTTTCTGGGCATTAACAAATAATCAGCTCAGTTCTTTTGTTTTTGATGTATGGAATTCATCTGACAGAGGACAATACTTCCCTTGTTTCATCATGTTTTAGATAATACTAGGAGGGATGCGGCGAAGAAAAATGATGATAAAGTTCTTCCTGTCCGTAAAGATTGGATACAGTACTTCTCTACGCTGCTTGTAGATTATATCACTGTCGTATTGCCAGTTCTTTTAGTTTTCACAGTAAGTACCCTTTTGTATTTCCAGATAGCTTAGATGCCAGTATTTCTGAACTAAAAAGGATCAAAGAGATCGTAGACAAACAAGCGTTAGGGCATGAACCAAACATATTTTAGTTGGAAGCAAAGCAAACTAGTGATTCTTGGGTCATTCCTTGTTCGTTTTGCAGGTATTATCTGAATGGGCATATATGTGTGCTATTTCTCTTGTAATCCTGATATCTGTCTACATCATGTTTAAAAGGTATTTGATATGAACTATTATGTCTAATTTTTTGAAAGCCATTTTATATTCTGCTATTCTCCTCGCAAAAAAATATTCTGCTATTCTAAAGGGCAATTTTGTATATCCTTCTTGCAACACAGCAAATGCTGTTCTCCAATTAATGCAATCTTGTGCTCCCAGGTCTCAGTCTCATCATAAAGCTCGATTCAGTCAACTGCCTTCACTCAAGGCGGATATTTCTTCTTACCGAGTGTCAGTGGTGTGCAAAAGTTTATTGATTAGAAAAATTATTAATCCTTCAGTTCTAGAGATGTAAGAACACTATTGAAGTATCAAAACTGATTACGTAATCTGTAGGTTCTAGTGACATGTTTATGCATATTAGCGGTGGACTTCAAAATCTTTCCAAGACGCTATGCCAAGGCTGAAACATATGGCAGTGGCATTGTAAGTCATACTTGGGCCTATTTTTTTTCCCCTTTCATTTTCAAAGTTCATAAGTTGTGATGTAGTATTGTTGAAATCATCTTCCCCACTTTAATGACATTAAGAATTTGACACATGGTCTAACAGATGGATCTTGGAGTAGGATCTTTTGTAGTGGCTAACGCACTGGTATCTAGACAAGCACGGAACATAACCTCAATGTAAGTCCTTAATTATGATTTGTTATCATTATCATACCAAAGTATCTTTAGGGATACTTAGACACTTGGATTAGGGTGTGGTGCACTGCACGACATGTATCCACTGATTCGTACACTGACACCTGATCCTCCATTTATCTATTGTAATCACTAAAACATAGATCTTCACAGGTTTCACTGTTTGAATTTGTTAATTTCTTTTTTTCTCGAATACGCATGAGAACTGAGTATCTTTATATTAAGAAGAGAAAAAGGGTAGAGAACTGAATCTGTTAATTTCACTGTATGATTACATTAGTTTCTATTTCTATTTGATAGGTCTGCCATAAACAATAGCCTACCACATTCATATGAGGAATCTCAGTGTATTTCTGCTTGTGTTCCTTAGAAATTTCAGGGCAGCGCTGAGTTCCATAAGTCCACTAATATTTCTTGGTTTTGCTCGCATTATCTCCACATCGGGTGTTGATTATCAGGTTCTTTTCTTGTTTCTTTTTACCAACTACATACATTACTATTTACTTATTATTCAGTCATTCATTACAATTACCCATGCACTGATATGGGACCTACTTTGTGTAGGTATGCCATTCATGCAATTTTTGTTGTCTTTTCCCCCCAGTTATCTATACTATGATGCCCGTTTCCTCTTTTCTGGACACTGAAGCCTAACACAGAACAGAACTGAATCTAGTGTACTACAACATATCTGCTTTTCAGTAATACTGTAAATGGAGTGATTGGATACCAATTTGCCTGGCACTTTAGAAATATCAGTCTTTGGGTGGCTGTTTGTCTTTTGTCTAAGGTGTACATTGATCATAGTTGTCTCTTTTTGAGTGGTCTGCGAGGTGTCAGCAAGGCTGCGATCTGACTCAGATTGTATGCTTTGGCGCCTTTATCCCCTTCAGCTGGTCTGTCAGATGCTGGAACCTCTGTTCTTTTCTGTCTCTGCGTCTGTAACCATGAACTTGCATTTCTGTTGGTTTAATGGAAATGGGGATGCCTCGATTCAAAAAAAAAAAATGCCTGGCACAATCTAGAAGTTATCAAGTAATTCCATATTTGAATGCTGTATTCTGAAGGCACTACTTCTGTCTGTTGTCTTGTAGGTTCATGTAGGAGAATATGGTGTTCATTGGAACTTCTTTTTCACCCTTGCAGCTGTTTCTATCCTTACATCCATTGTCAGGATTCATCCAAAGCATTGTGGCCTAATTGGTCTGCTTATCCTTGCAGGTACAGGCTTCTCCAGTTTGGTTTGCACTTTATATTGCAATGTTCCTTTTTTAAGGTCCATCTCTTTTCTTTATTTCAGGATACCAGATGTGGCTCTCTTCTGGATTGAATGAGTACCTCATTTCTGAAAAAAGAAGTGCTGATATAATCAGCCAGAATAAGGAAGGCATTTATAGCATACTTGGTAATAAATATATTTCTACATCGTTTATCATTTTTTTTTCTTAAAAAGGTTGAGAAACATATAGCTGTGCTACCTTGTCAGCATGCAGATGCAAGCATAAATGCAGGTTTTTACGCAGCTTACCTACTTTTTTTTATTTCTTTTTTACCCTATTGCTGTATGCTACACATAGTTTCTTACTTTGCTAAGCTCAAGTACACTAATTTAGCTATTGGGCCCTTTTAATAGCTGCACGCCATAAATTTGCATGCATTGTATTTTAATATTGCTGTAACTTTATGCATTATATTAATTGATTCCCTCCCGTGATACAGGATACTGGGGTATGTTTCTAATTGGTGTTTCTCTGGGTTACTATCTGTTCGTTGACCCTAGTTCAAAAGGCAAGAATAGGAACACTCAGGTGGTAAAAGTCTGGGTTCTTGCCGCATCTTTTTGGTAAGGAACAATAAGCACATGCATAATATACTTTTTTCCCAACATTCCCTGATCATTTAACATGTCATTATTTATAGGGTTTCTGCAATCATCCTTGATAGCTATATTGAGAGAGTTTCTCGGCGAATGGTAAGATACTAAGTTTGAAGGCCTCTAGCATGAAATCAATCATGCTAAAGCCATCGTAGCAAATATTTAAAACTTACTATGCAGTGTCAAAGCAGTTCATGGTTTGTAGAGCAGAATATTGTGGTCTTAACACTGAATGAAAAGGCTATATTAGTTAGGAAACTTGTGATGCTTAAATGGATGATGAGTATAGTGTAAAAGGTGTTATAGGCTTATAGCATTTAAATTTAGAGTAAGTAATGATATAAATACAGTAAATCATTTAAATAAACTCTTAATAAATCCCATCAAAACCATAAGACAAAGTTATAACATGTAAGCAAATCAGATTTTTCGATATATTCTCTTGAGATGTTTGGCAATTTGTTTTCATTTAGGTTAGCAAGCAGGCACCTTCCCATAGTCCCAAGTTGGCAATGAAGTTTAACATTTTCTGACCTATATAAATTCAGTCAGAAGTTAATACATATAGCTAAAACTTGATCAAGGCCTTCATTTTGCAGTGCAACTTTGCTTACGTTATGCTTGTTTTTGGCCAGAATTTTCAGGTATTGTTCATTTCTATATTTCTTTCATAAAATTATAATATGCATTCGTTGTCAAAGTAGAATTCTCAGTCTAGTCAAATTTGTCTTTTCTTCACGTTTTTGCGATGTCTCTGTACGAGTGTACGTCAAACACTGAACAGTCTAGGACTGCATCAAGAATATGACACAAGAATGATATATACTTTATTTGATGACGCCTACAAATCATAAGGAAGCAAGGCATTAAGACGAATTGTTATATGTAATCTTATATGCTTTAAATATTTTATCTTTCAATGAATATGTCTTACTCTTACATGTTTCTTTTAATGAAATGACACTCAGTTCTCCTCAATATAACATCTTGCATGTTTCCACTCAATATAATGTTCACAGCATGGTCCAAAATTTCATTTCTAACCTTTGTATTCATTACTTTGCCTGCCAATGTTACTTTTTAATGATTGGGGAGCAACTTTGTCATATCATCAGACTCATGAAAATTAGCAAGGGTGGTTGCAGAGCCACGAAATTCACTACTTAACCAAATAAATGAGCGCGCTTTCCTATGTGTATACCAACAATGAGCTTCTTGTGGGTTTTTTGTCTTTTAGTTGTTGTTAGGTCAATTTATTTGTTTGCTCCACTGTTTATACTGACTATGATTATCCCATAGGTTTTATCTATTCTCACACTAGCAGGGTTCATTTCATATGAAAAGAACTTGGTTCTTGAAGATGCATTCAATCAAAATATGCTTGGTTCATTCCTTCTGGTAAGATCATCGCTTGCTTTCTTTGTTGACTGGAAAGTGAAACTTCTTGAACAAATTAACCTCACTGTATTTTTGTTCTTTTGTTCTTCCAGGCAAATATCCTAACTGGTCTGGTAAATCTCTCAGTCGATACACTCTCTGCCTCTACGCTCACTGCCTTCATGATTCTGTTAGTATACACCCTTACTTTATGCATGGTTACTGGCCTTGCCCATTTTTTTGGTGTTAGGATGAAATTCTAGTGAATTGTAAGCTAGCACTTGATATGTTGTATGTATTTCATTAACATGTCAGCAAGCTAGTAGCTCGCTTGAAATAACTAAATATTTTTATGATAAAACAAAACCAAATTGCTAGCTTAATTAGTTGATCCAGTCATTAACTCTGCCTATACTCTAGATCTGACTTCTTTCTGACTTGTTTACTTCATCCCAACGAACTTCTTTCTGGGTTTATCGCTTCATGTTGTTCCAGTAGGCTAACGTATCTGGTACACCTAAGCATTTGGTTAAGGGGTCTGGCAAATCTACCAAGGAAAATATAATTCTCGTCCTTCCAGTTAGATGTCCTAAAAGGTATGTTATCATGCAAAGTAGACCTGCTCAGACTAAATCTACGTTATCACGCAAAATGGACCAAATAAAGTCAATATTGAGGAAGAGGGTACTGTTCCAAAGCTATACACTGCAATTCATGCTATATATTCACTTTGCAGAGACCACTTTGTCGTATGCAGAATAAGTTACGGTTTGCAGGTTCTAACTAATTGATTGTAATTTCTAGTGCACGTTATATTTCTGTGAGTCAATTTAGGCACATTCCTATAGATGAAGAAGGCAGGCACTGACACATGCACACAGCACAACTGAATTAAGTAAACGTACTAAATCAGTTACCCTTGTGCTCCTCAGCAGCATCATGGTACTCGGCGTCCTCCTCGGGCACAGGGTGCAGCACATCCTCTGCACCCACCGCTGATGACAGGCCACCGGCCTCCCCATCCTCCGGCGAGCCTTCATCGGGGAAGCGCACCACGACGACAGGGCAGACACAGTGGTGCACGCAGTAGTCGCTGACGCTCCCGAGCCTCCCCTTGCTGGTCCTCCGCGCGGCGCCGAAGCCCTTGCTCCCCATGATAACCGCACTGAGGCCGAGCCTCTCGACCTCGAGGCAGAGGCGCTCCTTCATGTCGTGGTCCCTGACGATATGGATCTTGTAGGGGATGCCCGCGTCCTTGAGCGGCCTGGCGAGGTCGTCGGCCTTGGAGGCCGTGAAGGCGTCGTAGTCGTCCTCCATCCTGCGCGCGGCGGCCTCGGAGTCGTCCTCGTCGCCGTCCTCGGCGCCGGCGCTAGGGTTAGGGAGGGAGACGTCGACGGCGCCCCAGTCTGCGCCGTACAGCACGGAGGTGGGGCGCACGTGCAGCAGGATGACGGCGTCACCGAGGCGGAGGTAGTTGGCGACGGCCCAGCGCACGGCGTAGGCGGACTCGTCGGAGAGGTCGACGGCGATGGCGATGCGGCGGTGGGAGGAGCCCGAGGGGGCCGCGGCCGCCGCGGCGGAGAAGAAGACGCCCGGGGACTCGGGCTGGAGCGAGGCCGGCGGGGGCGGGCGCGGGGTTGGCGCCTTCACCGGCGGCGGCGCCGCCGCTAGCGGCAGGTCGACGGAGGCGGGGGTCGCCGGGGCCTGCATCGCGGGATCTCCTGCGGCGATCGAGAGGGGAGGGGAGGGGTCGAAGGGGAGAGGAGGGCTCGCTTGGGGAGTTGCTTAGTGGGGAGGTAGAGGAGAAGGTACTGAGAAGGAATGGAAGACTTGGAAGGCGTCAAGCGGAAGTCTGAACAAGCGGATAATCTTGTCACGAGCTGGATGAGAGCCTCCGAGTTGGACGCTTGCACAGGAAGGATGATGGATTAAGGACAGCGTTTGGCGGATCTGTGATCCAACGGCTGGGATTAACTCGAGACACTCGGTACCTATTTTCTCCCTGCTTTAGTGTTAGTGGTAAGAAAAATGTCGTCGTTGCGTTGATTCAATGAGTTCATTCCATATTTGATAATCCCTTTGTATAGGTTTTTTAGAAATATTGTCTACTGGGACGTTCTTATGAGTTCTTATGGAGTTCCGAGAATTGCGTAGAGTCTATCCAATATTACACCACCATCGCTTGTTGTCCATGTCAATGAAACCACGGTCCAAAACAGCTCGTAAATATTAACATTTTCTTATAGGTGAGCAATTAATGGTTTCTGATTTTTGAAGTTGGGTGTCCAAAACTAACAGCCTGTTCGCTTGGCTTATCAGCCACCAGCCAGCAGTACTTTTCTCTCACAACAAATCAGCACCAGCCACCAGCCAGCCAGCAGTACTTTTCTCTCACAACAAATCAGCACCAGCCACCAGCCAGCCAGCAGTACTTTTCTCTCACAACAAATCAGCACCAGCCACCAGCCACCAGCCAACCGAACAGGCTGTAAATCCGACTATATTTGAATGGTCAAACATTGTTTTTTTCTAAACAAAATCTTAAACATTGCGTGAGAGCTAATCTCTGAGACCACAAACAGCAAGCATTAGCTCTCGTGTTCCTCTCAACTTCGCTCTAGGACCTTCTCTGATGGACATCATCACGCTGATTTCTTCTGGAATCTGTGCAAAACAGTGCGCATGGCAAAGGGGGTATCATGGGCTTATCCTGCTGCACACCCATTTCCTCCTCCACACGATGATCAGCTGCAACTTGCAAAGCCGTTAAGATAAGGTCGTACAATCATTACGCTTCAAGAGGACCACGATTTGGGATCCTTTTTCTGGAGTCAAAAGCCCACATGCGAATGAGCACCCAGTCCAGCCTTGCAGTTAGGTCTCATGCAAACTTCACGTTTCAGTTCAGGCCGCACTTGTTTTAGGGCCTGTTTGGATCACCACGAAACTTTTGAAACTTTAAAACTTCACTATTCATCAAAGGTAATCCTACATGCATGTAGTATTAAACGTGTGTTAATGAGAAAACCCATTTCATAACCCCGTAACTTTGCGAGACGAATCTAATGGGCCTAATTAGACCATGATTAGACAATGTCGTGCTACAGTAAACAATCTCTAATGACAGATTAATTAGGCTTAATAGATTCGTCTCGCGATTTTCCGTCCATCCGTGTATTTAGTTTTATAATTAGATCATGTTTAGTCCTCCTAATCTTCGATTTAAAATTACATAAACTTTTTTCAAACTAAACTTTCTTTTCGCAAACTTTCTTTCGCAAGGAACATTCTGGCAACGGGATCATCTAGATAGACCTAGAAGGTGGCTGTTGATTTCACTTTGTTATATTTCGTTGGCGGCTTAGGCTGCAATGAACTGACTAAATTAGTGCATAAAAGAAGTGAACATGCACCGCATAGCCAACGGAATAAACACAGACAATGTGTCAGTACAGAACACGGAAGTCCAGCTATACGTGTCCGGCTATTTTCATCCGGTCGAATTACCAACAGAGCAGCAAAATTCTTGTTGCAAAAAACAGGGGGCAACCGAGAGATTGCCGAAGTTTGTCCATGAGAACTTTTTCAACACTTCTCATGTGTAAATCTTCGCTTTTTGCACAAAAAGGATTGACAGTTGTGACTTGTGAGCAATCCAGGTACCCACGTCAACCTGTGTGTTGTGGGCGAAACGGGCTGCCTGGGCCGATTCCGCAAATTGACAAGATTGTACCTAGCTGTCCAAAACCAAAACAGAGTCCCTACGGGCCTCGGCGATCGCCTTCGCCGGTCGTAACACGGGACAACCGCGCCCCACTATGGCCCACGGCGGCCCCCCGGGAATCCTATGAATCTTCCGGCAGATTTTTTTCCAAACCCATCTTCCGAAGTATAAGATTCGTGCAGAGTGGATTTTTCTTTCCGTACTCGTTCCAGCCCAATTTCCTCCCGTCTGCTTGCTGCTAATTTTTAAGGTTCTGTATCGTTTTCTTTTCCTTTTATATTCATGTTCGTTCCGCTTCAAAGCATTCGAGGCCGAGAGTTCGAAGGCAATTAGGAGTCATTTAGGATTTCTTAGATTTGGGATTTCTCCAATAGCTCCATGATCTAGTAAGTTGCTTCGATTCGCATCCTGTTTACTCTTCTCGTGTTTATTTGTTTATGAAATTCCTTGGATGTTCATCTAATTTTCGTCTCATTTTGTCTAGATTCT
>CM014278.1:88205462-88273393 GCA_004135705.1 Alloteropsis semialata | reverse complement strand
TCGATCCATGGCCGCGGCTGGCGACCGACCGTTGGCATGCTGCCCGGCGCCGCGCCGCCGCGCGTGGTGAACAGTGCGAGCAGCAGCGAGCCGCCCAGTCCACGGCGACCACGGAACGGCCGTCGGCCACGCAACCGCATGCCCCCTGCATCAGCCATCAGGAGAGCGTGCGTACGGACTACGGATGGGCCCTGAGGTGCACGTGCCCGCCCGCCCGCCCGCGCCATCGATCGCAGCGAGGAACTGGACCACGAGTGCCATCGCTGCACTGTTCAATTCAAACAGGACGGGTTCCTGCCCGCACCAAGCGAGTCTGCCCTGATGACAGGCTATGCCATCCACTACGTACGCATTCATCACAGCATCTTCAGGAGGGGAATTGGCGAAGCAGAGGAACACGCCAATGAATCGTCACATGGTTCACCTATGCTCACTAGGTAACACTGCTGTTTAAGATGCAACTTCTCTCTCATCCCAGGAAACTCCCATCTTCTCTCTCCTTGCCAAGTCATCAAAAATGCTGATTGACATTGAATTTATTGTCTAAAACTCTCTATGACCGCTAAGAATGGCCTAACAGTCCAACAGTTTCGAAGGTATCAGATGAGCTTCCAAGCAGAATGCATTTACGGACTTAGAGTGTGCGTGCGTGAACGCGAGCATTTTCATATATGGCTACAAAATTAAGTTAGAGCAAGTGTGTGTGCCGGGCTCACGGATCGCAACAAGCACACCCTACTCTGCTTTGATCGAAGTTTACTCTGAATGCTTAGTGCACAAAGTTCAGGACCATCTACTCATCTACCTGTCACGAATCCAAACAAATGCAAAGATCACATCTTAACCTCTGATGGAGAAATTACTATGTTACAATCCAACCGAATGAGCTACATTGCATCGATCTACTTGCTTGCTATCCTCCTCCTCCCTACACCTAAAGCGAAGAAACTACCATCCTGTCCATTCTTTTCACTGCCCGCGAGTCCCCTCGACTTCTTCTTTCTGGCAGCAGCAGCCAGCAGACGAGGTTCCACCGTCGCTGCAAACTTGAGAGCATCAAGAAGCGGCCAGGGCCGTCAGCTCCGGTTGTGTATGGGGTCCGAGCCCCGCCGGACCCTCCACTTGCTCATCTGCACCGCGCCAACCGTCGTCGCGGCAGGCGCCACGAACCGCTTCCCCGCCGCGTCGACGCCGACGGCATTGGTTCCGCCGCCGCCGCCGCCTGCCCCAGGGGCCTCCGCCGGCGCCGGCGCCGGATCACGGCCGAGGACGAGGTCCTCTCTCCTCAGGCCGTTCACCATGGCGGCAGGGTGCAGCGCCGCCAGGAGGCAGACGAAGGCGGAGACGGCCAAGAGCCTCGACCAGCTTCTGGTGCTCGCCATGTCGCTACTCCTCCTGCTCCTCAGCCGGAGACATGCAACTTCTGCTGATGCCTTGGCTCTAATGGGTTTGGCTGCGGTAGTACAGCCATCAATCACAGCAATGTCCTGTCTGTAGATATAGCCCAAGGCCACGCCGGGTCCCAAAGCACAAAGGGACAAGGGAGGCATGTCTAAGGCTGCTCATAGAAGGTTCTGAGACCCTGACAGGTAGATTTTGGCAAAGTCATTGGAGAAGAGCCCCCATCAGCTACCCCAACAGACAAACCTAAAGTGGCTATGTAGGGGATAAGAGCAACAGCGAGAACCAAACCCCTGCTTTAGACCCTTGTTGCCATCCTCCTCTATTCCAGTCTCCAGTAAAACCAAAACCGGAGAGTTCATAGATATAGAGGTGAAAACAGGTCAGGTTGGGTTGGGGTAACCAGCAGACAACAGTACAATGCAAGGCTTTGTGCTTTTGTGTGCTTTTCATTTCTTGTGCTTGCCCTTCTTGCAAGGAGCACGCTTTTCGCTTTGAATCTTCCAAGGTGACCAAAGCTATCCATTCAAACTTAAAGGATCTGCACCAAGTTTCAATAGCCTCTTTTCTCACATTTTTCCATGTAGGCTAGCAACATCCAATGCTTTGCCTGCTTTACTGCAGAATGCAAAGATTGGGGAATCTTAAAGCATCAGCAATAGGTTTTTGGGATCCAACTGGTTCGGTTTCTTGGAGCTGTGCATGTATGGACTGCAGGACTGGTCATGGTCCAAGGATAGCATTTTATCAGTGCCAAAGTAGAAAGATAAAAAAAAACAGCAACTAACTTCTTTTAAAGTAAAGATAGGGCCAACTTAGCTGCAAATATACTGTTTTGTTGAGTGTTGAGCACTTAGATGCAGAAAACAAGAAGAGATAATTATAAAGTGATGCAAGATTATGCTAAGATCCCTGCTTGTGAAGTGGGCAAGGGAGCCCACGAGATCGTCCTAGCTGCAAAAGAAAAGGAGGAAATTTAAAGGTGGGTGAAGGAATGAATTTCCATGATTTGGCCTTTTCTTTGGAGTGATTCCTAAAGTGCTCATTCAACTATTTTATTTTTGAAAGCTAACAGATTTCTGCATTCAGCTCTCATAGAAGGGCCAATGAACTAACAATCAAGAGGCTTTCATCTAGGACGGCAAGTCAGGTACCTAAAAACTAGGATTTCATTAGAAAAACGAGCAATCATATCATGCTAGTTATGGAAGAAAATTAGGTCTAGAAATCATAGATCAGAAAAGGCACCACAATAACAAAATTAAATTTACTTCTCTGCTAAGCAATAGGTAATGCAACATAGATGTAGATGCCACATGAAAAGCATTATTGATCTTAAAGCAGATAACATGTTGATCCGATCATAGTAATGATGATGGACTGATTAAAGTAACAACACAGTTGATTTCAAATGGCATGGTTATTTCTTCTTTTGGTCATAGTTACTTGCAAAGTAATATGCTAGTAAAGACATACAAGTACAGAACAAACCAACTTTTACCAAAGATTGCATTGGACCTAACACATGTCCTTTTCCTTCTCATCTTTGATATGAGCTGTCCAGGCATATTGCTGGCATTTAGTGACCGCCGATAATACAATCTGAAACAGGTAATATTGATCCTGGAACAACTTATAGTATTTCTCGTCTAATCTACCAAAATATAAAAGTAAATGGCAGCATGGCACTTAATTACTAACCTAGTGAGTATGGTGATCTGGTCATAAGGTACATACGATCATTCATCTGTGTCCATCTAAGGTAATTGATACAAGAACATTTGCAAATTTTGGGGAGAAATATCAGTTATTTTTTTTCTCGAATATGCAGGAGAACTGCATATCATTGCATTAAGATTAGAGGAAATAGCCAAAATGGCCGTACAACACACCATATCCACACAAACCCCTCAAGAGAGGGACTAGAAGAAATATCAGTTATTACTGTGAACAATGTTTCCCTACATTCTAATTCTTACTTTACCAACAAATGTTTTGTATTCCCACTATAAGAAGTACTGCTACTCATGAAATGCTAAACTGAGGACTTCAAAATTGTTTGAGGTTCTATGAATGGATCAAGATCCTCCCCCTCCCCCCTCTTTCAAGTTCATTTGCCGTGATGCTATTTTCAGTCTATTAATTGCTAATTAGTGCATATGGTGAATCGGTCATAAGGTACATATGATCAACCATCTGTATCCATCTAGGTGATCGATACTAACATTTGCAAATTTCAGGGGGAAATAACAGCTGTTACTGTGAGCAAAGTTGACAAAAATTCTATTTCCAATTGGTAGATCAAGGAACCCCAGGAACAAACCCCCCCCCCCCCCCCCCCCCCCCCCCCCCCCCCACCCCCCCCCCCCCCCCCCCCCCCCCCCCCCCCCCACACACAATTCCCCATTGAAGTCCATTTGCCATAACACTATTTTCAGTCTAAGTTTACACTGGGAGCTGTACCGCCTTAACTCCACAACTGAAAAATCGTAGCTGGTGCACAAACAGAAAAGAAGTTCAACAAAAGAAAAAGGTAAAAGAGAAAGTACAAGTTCGAACGGACCTCCATACCCTTGCTTCTGCTAAAAGCGATTGATCTGTTTGGGTCATGGCCTTGGCTTGTCCACACTTGCAAAGATGCCACCACATCACCTGATAAAATTATATGAGTAGCCAGGCACTCAATCAAGATTTTTCAGTTGGAAAACAAAAACCATTTTGGAATGTTTCTAGGCCTTCATTTCGGAATGTTTCTAGGCCTTCATCAAGCAAACTTGCAAACTCAAGTGCATTGAGTTAAACTTAAAGATCTAGAAAGGTAACGAAATTTTTAGGGTCATAGCAAGTAAGATCAGAATGACCTGTCAGGCATGAAACAAACCCAGAGCAGGGCACCCCTTGGTGTTTGAAATAGAACCAGCGAACTCCCAGTGCGATGCCGTAGCTTGCTCCATTGCAGCCTGTGAAGTATCAACGGCAGCAGCAGCCAGACGCTCGGACCCCCATTGCCCCAAAACCCCTTACGAGCCATGACCATTCGGCGAGGCATTCCGTCGAGCAGGTTGGCGGCGCTCTCTATAGAGGCGCACAGCTCATGACCAGCAATTTGCCACGGGGAAGGCGGCCGCTTGAGGACAATCGCAGCAAATGGGACTGGGATCAAATGGATGGATCATCATCGATGAAGATTCCTGCAGCGTGCTTGTTCGGAAGGAATTGGCGTGGGGAATTTGGAAATGCACGGCAGAGGACGGAAGGCCTGGACAAGGACGGCAGCACGCGTTTGGGCGGAAGAAGCCGGCAGTCGGTCACCCCATTTGGAATCGCCCTCCGCATCAACCGTACACGTGTCCGATCCGACGGACTTAAAAGAACACTGGAGCCTCCGGGCCCACCGGTCGGACCGAAGAGTCTTCCCTCTCCCCCAGTCCCAGCCTTGGTGGCAGACGCCGGGGAGAAGAGAGGAGCAGCCGCCTCAGCCCCTCTGCCTCACTCGCTCCGCCGCTGGCATCTGGTCGAGACAGCTCCGAGGCGCCGCGTAAGTTTCGGGCTCTGCACGTCGCGGTTCTCTCGAGGTCCGCTGATCCACGCCTGACTCTGGATCTCCAATTGGTTTGTTGTTAGGGGAGGTGAGTGTTGAAGAATTTCTCGGTTTAGTTCCGCGCCCTGTGATCTGTTCTCTGCGGCATCCTTCTATCCTGATTCCTTGCCGTACCTCAGCGATTGGATAGCGGGTAGTCTTTTTTTCCCTCTTAGTTTGGGCTTCGATGTGGAATCTAGGGGTTTTGTGTGAATTAGTAGGTTAATTAACGCGAAGGAGTACGAGTAAATTTGCAAGGATCCCTTCTCATTCTCAGGTTCTACAAACTGTGCTCCTTTACTGACGATTCATGGTTTCCCTCATGAAATGTGTGGTTTCTGTTGTACGGAGTAGATTGTTTAGTGTTTAAAATTCTTGGGCCTTATTTTCATTATTATGAATGATATTTTGAATTCTCTCGATAGATATGGTGCTCTCCAAGTGCTTCAAAGAGCCTTGATGTTTGATACTTTGACTGCCCATCTGCTGGTTTTTGCTATACCAAAAACATGTATGCTGGATGCCGCATTGCATCTTACTTTAATTGTTAAATACTGAATGCAACATAGAGAAGACAGAAAAATAAAACCATCAGTAGCTGACAAGAAGTGGTTAACATTTCCGGATGGTGATATGAACCAAAACTTTCTTGGTACATCTGTTTCAGTTTTGCGACATATTTCCTTTCCCGCTTACTTTGTGCTATTGTTGGGGAACTCTGTACTTGATTTTTTTTTACAGAAATATTAATTTTTCGTCTTTACTGAATCTTAATAACAATTCTGTCAGATTGTGGTATGGCTCGAAACTTGACTGAGAACCGGACCAGAAACACACTAATTGTGGTTGTGGTCTTTGGCCTCTGTTCCTTCTTCTATCTCTTGGGCGCTTGGCAACGAAGTGGTTCCGGAGGAGGAGATAGAATACAGAATTGGGTGAATGAACAGACCAAATGTGCACAACTCCCGACTCTGAATTTTGAGACGCATCATAGAGCGTCCGACCTTCCAAATGATACTGGTAGCTCCAAAATCAAACCCTTCAAGCCATGTGATGAGCAGTACACTGATTACACTCCTTGTGAAGAGCAAAAGCGTGCAATGACCTTCCCTAGAGACAACATGATCTATCGGGAGAGGCATTGTCCGCCAGATAAGGAGAAACTTTACTGTCTGATCCCTGCACCAAAGGGTTACGTTGCTCCTTTCCGATGGCCAAAGAGCCGTGATTTTGTTCCTTATGCCAATGTGCCACACAAGAGCCTTACGGTTGAAAAGGCTATCCAAAATTGGGTGCACTATGAGGGAAATGTGTTCAGGTTTCCTGGTGGTGGAACACAGTTTCCTCAGGGCGCAGATACATATATAGATCAGCTTGCTTCTGTCATTCCGATAGCTGAAGGAAAAGTCAGAACTGCTCTGGACACTGGTTGTGGGGTACGTGAAAGTCTCTACCCTGAAAATGCATACTTATGTTTGCTGAGCAATCTATCCGGGTTGCTGTTCTTCTTACATGTACTCTAACCTTCCCTCACTTTTTCTGTCATATTATCATTTAGGTTGCCAGTCTTGGTGCTTACCTGCTGAAGAAAAATGTTTTGACCATGTCATTTGCGCCAAGGGATAATCATGAGGCACAAGTACAGTTTGCATTGGAGAGAGGTGTCCCTGCATATATTGGTGTCCTTGGATCAATAAAGTTGTCATTCCCGTCTCGTGTCTTTGACATGGCTCATTGCTCAAGATGTCTAATTCCATGGAGTGGAAACAGTAAGAACACAATGATGACCTTTCATTATGGTGTAAATGGTTCATGTGAGCATATGCAGTATGGTGAAACTTTCATTCTCTGTTTCTACAGATGGTATGTACATGATGGAAGTTGACAGAGTACTGAGGCCTGGTGGATATTGGGTGCTGTCAGGCCCACCCATTGGCTGGAAGGTTCACTATAAGGGGTGGCAACGGACAAAGGAAGATCTTCGCAATGAGCAGAGAAAAATAGAACAATTCGCAGAACTTCTTTGTTGGAAGAAGATATCTGAGAAGGACGGTATTGCCATATGGAGAAAGAGATTAAATGACAAGTCTTGCTCCATGAATCAAGATAATCCGAAAATTGGCAAATGTGAGTTGGCGAATGACGGTGATGTATGGTAGGTGACATTCCTCCACAGCCCTAGTATATGTGATTTTTTTTTTAATCTTCACTTCCAGATTATATTTGCTCTTAAATCTGACCTTTTTCACAAAATGCAGGTATAAGAAAATGGAAGTTTGTATAACCCCCCTTCCTGAGGTTAATAGTGTGTCAGAGGTTGCTGGTGGTCAATTAGAGCCTTTTCCCAAGAGGCTCAACGCAGTACCTCCTCGTATAACACTTGGTTCTGTGCCTGGTTTCTCGGTTCATTCATATGAAGAGGACAATAAGCTCTGGCAGGAACATGTTAAGGCTTACAAGAAAACTAATAACTTGCTCGATACTGGAAGGTACCGCAATATAATAGACATGAATGCAGGTCTTGGTAGCTTCGCTGCTGCACTAGAATCCCCAAAGTTGTGGGTCATGAATGTCATTCCAACGATTGCAAATACTTCCACTTTAGGCGTAATCTACGAGCGTGGATTAATAGGGATGTATCATGACTGGTATGTGGTACAATTTTCTCACTTCAATTCTGAAATCATTTTACGAATAGTTACATTGTGGTATGGTCGTATGGATAACTTTTCCTCTTGCTGTTAGTTAGTGTATTTGCTTTGAGGATGATATAAGAAGATTATATTCATTTACCATTCTATATGAAGACTGAGGGATATATTTGAACTTTAGCTATGTCAGTATCAGTTGAAACTGTTTAAGGTGAATTAGAAAAAAAAAACTTGTTGCCAAGGTTACCATATGTTTTTTTTTGCATTTATGCTTTTATCATGGGTACGGCCATTTTTCTTTTGGAAAATATTCTAATTTCGAATATTTCTATCTTTATAAACATAGTGTATGTAATGCTAGTTTAGTGCATATGTAATACTGATATTTTTTCTTATCTTGTTCATGTGTTCATTATACTATGTTTATTTTATTTTTGGTCCAGGTGTGAAGGGTTTTCTACTTACCCAAGGACATATGACCTCATACATTCTAATACCATCTTCAGCTTGTACGAAAACAAGTAAGCACCTGAGCTTTTAAAAAAATACAGTGACAAGTTTTTGAATAAATATTCCCAGCTGATATTTCATGTTATATAACAGGTGTAAATTTGAAGATATACTCCTGGAAATGGACCGAATATTACGCCCTGAGGGTACAGTTATTATACGTGACACGGTTGATGCTCTTGTAAAGGTAGAGAAAATTGCCAACGCCATGAGGTGGAAAACAAGATTGACTGACCATGAGGGTGGCCCTCATGTGCCTGAGAAGATACTCTTTGCGGTCAAGCAGTACTGGGGGAGCTCAAACAAGAGCACCTAACAATGTTCAGATTATTTTTCTCCAGTCACACAGACAACTTGGTCCCTGGCTGCATTATTGGAAAAACTCTGTTTCTTATGTGGCTTCGAAATCGGCAGTACATATTGTTATGGAAAACATTAAAAAAATCACGCTGGAGGAGAGTAAATTATGTGGGACCTAGTTGCCATTGATTATTCCGCTAGTGCCAATCTACTGAGTGGACGTGCTGAAAGATAAACGGGCCTTTTGCTAGTGACTCATCTCTGATCAGACGGATGCTGCTTCCATGGTCTATTAACTCCTGAGCAGTCCCTTGGCAAGACACGAACTGGCAATGCACTTGTAGTTTTAGATAGGATTCCTTTGCCCTCACCCCACATTTTTGTTGTTGTACATTAGAATTTCTTGAACTGGAGAGTGTATCTGAACCTATAAGGTTGTTTCCTATTTGATTTGAATGACAACCATATTGATTTCTATCATACCCTAAAAGTTTTCATCGTCGGCAACCCAGTAAAATGTGCTTGCAGCTAACATGGATACTAGAGCTGGACAATGCAAGAGTTTTTTTTTTCTTTTTTTTTAAAAGAAACCATACAAATTAGATTTGATATTTTTCTGCTAGCATTGTATAACCTGCAGTGTACTAAAACATAGCCAACAGCTGTTTCTTTAGGAAGAAGTCCATTTTTGGCCATTTTTATAACATGAATACGAATTGCTGCAGATGTGCTCTATAAGAAAGCAAAAGTCCAAATTTTCTTGTTTTCTCTAGTTCCTAGCAGAACTAGACAAAAGATCTTATGTGAAATGGGGTAGAAGCACTGTGTTCTACGGTTCTGCCTGTATATGTCATCGCAAATGTATGCCACTACAAACTATAATGTTACATCAGAAAAGGATTTATTGTGAGAATTTAGTCATTTATAGACTGAAAATGTGGTTACTCTGTTCACGTTGATGTTCACAGAAAATACAGAGCTGCTGCCTGCTGGTAGAACTTGCTACTATATCTTCATATTACTAAGCTGGTGAGTCTATCTGTATCTGGTCGATGAAAATGATGCGGTTTACATGGATTGTTCGCTTGTAAACTCTCTGCTTGTTGAGTTGTCCTCTTTGTTTCGTCTGGTTTCCGTTGTCGTCAGGTCTGGGCAAAATGTTGACAGCCCCGTGCTTACGGCAAGGACGAAGCAAGTTGATCCTAGCTGGATATCAAGAACATATCCTCAGACATTGCCTTTATTGACTGGCTTGAAACACAGTGAACTGTGGATCATTTTTTCTCTTGACCTGGTTACTTGGAACATTCCTGGCAAGTGCTCGCTGTTTGTTAGTATGACGTATTTTTCTTTCCGGGGAGATGCCGTTGAAAATATACACGTATCTTTTTCTGAATGTCGACACCATGTCCTCATGTATCCATGGCCTAGTCAGTGCCTTTGCGTGTGTGATGTAATCAGAGTCCCCATGACCCCATGACTCTGGTTCCATCGTGTCACCAGATTGGCACGTTGAAGCCATCAAATAAGGGCCTCTTTGGAACATAGCGTAGGGAAAATATAGGAATAGGAAAAACATAGGAATCGAGGTGGTATATTATCCAATCCTATGGGAATGGAAAACATAGGAAAAAGGATGGAAAGTCCTTGGTAGGATCACAGGAAAAACAAAGGATACATTCATTTTGAATTTAAACTATTAGCCGTTGAGCATTCAAAGCAGCCAGCCGTTGCAAGTGCTTATATATACGTTTACTCATGAGCCTGTGAGGACTTCCACTCCTCTGCTTTCTGCAAAGGCCCAACACAACTAGCTCATCACAGCTGCTCATCAGGTTGCATCGCAAGAGATCCGACAGCCACTTCATTTGGTGAGTCATAAGTCTCATTACTTAACTTTTCTTCATTAGTAGTATGCATACAACGATTTGCAATTTTATTTCCTGTTTTGTCTCTCCTACAAATCAGGCCTTAGATACCTGTAGAACAACCCAGAAGCAAACTTGAGTGTCCCTTCTTGGTTTTATGTTGCTGATTGCCATGGACCCAAACTATCATCGTCGATCACAAAATGAAGATGAATTCATGTTGTTTGTGCTCCCTACTATAGAAGGAAGTTCATCACAACCATCATCTAGTAAGAAACCCATTCATACATCCAAGCTATCAGGGGCTTGCCGTGTTAATGAAATCTTAACAGGACATGAGAGTCTATGCAAAAGGAACTTTCGTATGGAAGTTCATGTTTTTCATGCTCTGGTTCAAAAGTTGCGTGAGAAACAACTACTTGCTGATACAAGAGCTATCTCAGTAGAAGAGCAAGTTGCTATATTCTTATATGCACTAGCAAAAAATGCTAGTAATGAGACCTTGCAGTATGAGTTTCAACACAGTGGAGATACAATAAGTCGGCATTTCGGAGCTGTGCTCGATGCAGTTACACAGCTTACATGCGTATACATACGCCCACCTTCCCTACACCCACATCAGATCATGAGAAAACCAAAATTCCATCCCTTCTTTGAGGTATGAACAAATACATTGTTTGATTAGTTTAATTTCAGGAAGTCAAACTACTGTATAAAGTTTGTATCATTTTATTCATGTAGGATTGTGTCAGCAGTATTGATGGCACTCACATACCAATGTTTCTTCCATTAGATCAACAAGAACCATATCGGAACAGAAAGCAAACAATATCCCAAAATGTTATGCTAGCATGTGACTTTGATCTCAAATTTGTACATGTGCACGCCGGCTGGGAGGGATCAGCTTCAGATGCAAGAGTTCTACATGATGCGCTTAACCATGGTTTTCAAGTGCCACCTGGTAAATTTTTCCTTGTAGATGCTGGTTATGCAAACACAACACAGTTTATTGCACCGTATCGAGGGACAAGATATCATCTACAAGAACAAGGAAGAGCTAATCAAAAGCCATGAAATTACAAGGAGTTGTTCAATCTTCGGCATGCACAGCTCAGAAATCATATTGAGAGGGCAATTGGTATATTAAAAATAAGGTTTCCTATACTCAGGACTGGCTCACACTACCCAGTTAATAAACAAGTTGACATATCTGTTGCTTGCTGTGTTCTACACAACTTCATACGCCTACACAATGGAGATATGTTGTGGCCAAATAATTCCAATATGGAGATTGATCCAGACCAGATTATTGATGTGCCAAATGGAGATCATAGTTATAATGGTGACATACAAGCATTCAACAACTCTAGAGAAGCTGGAAACCAAAAGCGAGATGACATAGCACGCCGGATGTGGGATCATTACATAGCAAGGAGGACTTGATATATTGTATTTCACAGATATGACAGTTATGGTCAACTATGACCGTTGTACTCCTAATTAGTGACACTCCTATTTAACTTATTCAAGTAACTACTGTCATGAGTGGTCGGCTGCGCCGACACTACTTACCTAAATATAGTGGATCTAGCTACGACCATACTTACACCATAGCAACTGACAGTAGAAGGCAAACAAAAGCACCTGCCATCTAGTTCACAAAAGCACTCGCTCTACCCCAAAAGCATTCTAGTCCATTGTCAAAAGAAAACCGCTTAATCGTGAAGGTTGATTTGCTGATGCTCGATCTCTCTTATAATCCAAGCCAACCGTAATGCATCACTTTGTCGATGTATTCTAAAAGAGGAGAATGTATTTATAATACATGATTTCTCAAGAGTATTTATATGAACAAGTTGTATGTATATACTCTATTTTTGTAAAAATAATATTCTATACGTTTGTTCTCCTTCTATTCTTTTAGAAAAAGCCCCATAACACTTTTGGGCACCGAACCGATATGATCAAAACTGTTATGCATGGAATGAACCAAAACAAAACATAGTAGCTATTTACATCTCGCTGGATTTTGAAATCCAATTACTAGAATCCACCTTGGGATCTAGACATATCAGCTTTATTCACAGATTCTAAAACCCAACCATAACTAGATTCCAGAATCCTAAAAGCTGAGAGAAGACATCTTATAGTTCAAACATTGCAATAATATCATCTTTAACTATCTAAATGTCGACTCCCACAAATTTAGGGCATTATTGGTGTCACGACATTACAATAAATTTTAAAGACAGATATGAGATCCAAACAAACCTGTCTCATAGCTTTTACAATCCAGCTACTATAAAATTCAGATTTTAAAATCAAACAGCCCGCTCCCGTAGCTTTTACAATCCAACTTTTATAAAATTCATATTTTAAATCTAAATTCTACATCCTCGTAGGATTCAAATACAACTGTAATGTAGCATTGAAACAATATTTGCTGCTACACTAATCAACATGTTCTAGGAACTTCATGTAGAGGAGAAAAAAGATGTTATAGATAAATCATGTCCATACGGTGGCATCACCGATACAATAGTTGCAGCTACACTAAACTCCGAACAATACCATATGTGCCTCGAAATCGCTCTGATTCCAGTGACTTTAGTATAGGCAATTTAATCTATTAAAAAGGGCAATTCACTACAAAACTTACAGACGAATTGGTAATATTTTATTTGGTTCACTAGCTACCAAAAAAACGTGTGTAATGAGTTAGAGGGAGATTACATTGCTATCAACAAAAACTATAGGAAAACATGGAAAGTATATAACAAAAACTATAGAAAAACATGAAAAATATATAACAAACAGTTGAACACCGTTGGCCAATTGGGAAAATACACTAATGACTACATTGTTGGCAATATGCAAAAATGGTTGGATATGATGTACACTCTTGTGGCGATTATAACACACAATAGCCATGAATAAAACAAAAACAAATTTTAATGTAATTTATAGACAACATGTGCGCTTACTCTTATAAAGGCCTTGTTTAGTTTGGCCGAATTGGTCGAATTTTCTGTAGAAAAAGTACCATCAGGGAGCGTGTTGCAGAGAAGAGGCACATTTTTGAATGCGTTACTTTTGGTCGAATTGGAGCCTTTTGGTGAAACTAAACAAGGGTCTTGTTTAGTTCCAGCGACTTCGACCAAAAGTAACGCATTGAAAAACGTGCCCCTCTCTTACCAAATACGTTTCCATTGTATTTTTTCTAAAAAAAAAATTCGATGATTGGCCAAAGCCAAAAATATCTTTGGTAGCGGATCAGCAGGCGATGTGACCACACACGCTTTTCGCCTTTAAAACCCGCAACGGAGGCGTCGGCGTCAGGTCCCGGTTCTGGAGCCTTCGCGCGTCGCCTGGAACCGGCAAGCAGGCCAAGCAACTTGCGAGAGTCGCCTCGCCCCGCCCCCCGCTTGTTTGCTTCCGGCGGGGCCCCTTCCCCTCCCGCACGCCAGTCGCTCCGCGCCCCACGAAACCCGAACAGAGCAGCGGCAGCCTCTGCGCGCGCGCCGCCGCCGACCGACATGTCTGCCGGCCGCGGCAACCTCCACGACGATGTGGAGGCTTCAGCTCCCGGCGCCGACCTCTACGCCGTGCTCGGGCTCAACCGGGAGTGCACCGACGCCGAGCTCAGGGGCGCCTACCGCAGGCTCGCCATGGTACGTCCGTTCGTTCCCTCCGAGCTCTCGCGAGCATTATTAGCCCTTGCCGAGATCAATGTTGCTCGGCTCCTCTTCTTCCCTCTTTGGTTGACCAACCTGCGCCAAATCGAGGAGATTTTCGTGCGCCGGAGAAATTATCTCTTTCTGGTTCTTCCACGCAGATATGGCACCCGGACAGGTGCTCGGCGTCCGGCAGCTCGACGCGCGTCGAGGAGGCCAAGGAGCGGTTCCAGGAGATCCAGGGCGCCTACTCCGGTGATCACCCGTTGCCAATTCTCATCTCCCTCTCCCTGCTCCTCCTCCATTGATCGTTACCTCATCATCCAGCGGCGCAAAATTGCTGATAACCTCTATGCCAAGCAGTGCTCTCCGACTCCAACAAGCGCTTCCTCTACGACGTCGGCGTCTACGACAGCGAGGACGACGAGGCCCACGTAATTACTACCCCCAACTCGATCCTACGTACTCCGGTTCAATTAATTTCTTGAGGGCTTACGTTTGTGAGGAGAATCGCTTTGCTGACGGATTTTTTNTGTCCCGTTGTCCTCTCCTTCAGTCTGGCAGGCATTTTGCTGGGCTACATCAGCTACAATGCATAATATAGTTAGTAATACAAATAGAATGCTATTTGTACAATTTTCATTCAGGATAGTCAGGGTTAACCTTCCTCTGTAGTCTCGATGGAGATTTCAGTTTCAATAGCCTTCCGAGCACCTCTCTTGGTAACCTTCCGACCACCTCTCTTGGTAACTTTCTTTGTAGTCTGGATGGAGATTTCAGGTTCTAGGTTTTCATTACTTGGATGGTCATCATTATACTCAGCTCCAGAGTGTCTTGTGCCCTGTTTTTCTAGTGAAATAGTGTTTGCAAAAGGGTTACTAGCTACAGGCAGTCCAAGCCCTCGCATGAATTCATTATTGCTCAGACAATTATTCATCCTTTCAACTTCGTACGGAGTCATCGCACCAACTGCATTTAAAATAACAAAAAAATCAATTAGGGAAACACAGAACATATTTAACATCTAGTTCACAGCAGCATAGTTGAGATGTAACATATTTACATTCTTTTTTTAGAAATAAACATTAAATTAGAAGGCGCTATGTAATCTACATTAAGCAAACTCCAACAGCATACTCCTAATTCACAACAGAGGACAACTGAGAGGAGAAATTTCTTTCCACGCACATTTTCAATTAAGGGTGTCCAACTAGTCAATGAAATTGAATATGGTCAGTACACCATTCACAGTTTTGTTGTACCATTGCGAGTACCCTTCACAGTCAAGCAATCACTGGAGGACTACGCCAATTAAACAGATCTAAAATTTACCCTAACTGGTACAGGGAAAAAGAAAGGGCTCCGGTGCGTCGCTCGCTCATGTCCGCGTTGTTCTTTTTTGGGTCTGGTGGCGAAACAGTGTCCTTCAAACATGTTCCAGAGCAGAGAAACGGAGAGTTCTAGACAGAAGCCTGAAGGTGAGACCTCAAGTACTACTGCGTAGCCCTCTTCTCCATTGCCAGCTACGCGAAACCTTCCCAGCAACATTACAAGCAGCCAAGACATACGACGTGCAGGTCGATTTGTGGGCTTCCCTCACCTTCCAGGTAATCTATTTCCCCCCATCAAATCGATTTCGCCCCATCTCCCATCCGCGAATCAATTTTTCCATCCGCGAATCGATTCGATTTCCCCCAATCTGAGAACTGATTTTTCCCCACCTTCAAATCAATTCGATTATTCCACAGCCAATAGATTTGGGAAGTTTTGCCTTAGATAGATTTGGCGTTCGAGCCCATCTGAGAATCGAGAGTTTTTCCCCCATTGATCCAGGATGCTGATTTCTGTCGATTGAATTAGTAATGTGGGCTCATGTATTCTTAATAGGACCAATCATCAGATGGATCTGCACTCTATTCTTGTTCAATGAATTTTCTAGTATTTTTTCACTACGTCTTTTTGGCAATAGTCAGGTACATCTAGCATCTCTCTAAGGCAGATTATATTTTTTTTTGTCAAGGAAGTGATGCCTGGCAGAGGTTCCATCCAGATGAATATGGCTGATCAATGCAGTTTGTCAGATCGACGACAACATCACCCCCAATCGCAAGGGCTTCCTGATATTGACATTGAGCATAGGACTACAGAGCCTAGTCAAGAAATAGGTAATGGTTCTTATTATTTAGTTGCACATGTACATTGTATCAAAGTTTTGCTGACGAAACTGAAATTGTAAATTGTTCCAAATGCAGCAAATTTAGGGACAGGGACCTCAAAGAGAGCCAGATGGAATCATCAGATGAAGTTATTCTTAATTAATCTTTTAAAAGAACATGATGTGCCAGGTTTTTGAACGCAGAATGCTTGGAGTAAGGAGGCATAGACAAACATTGTTTGTCGGCTGAATACAAAATTTGGTACATCTTTTTCTGTAAACCAAGTCAAACAGAAGGAGCAAGATTTGAAGAAAGATTATCGTAGTGTTAAAGAGTTGTTGGCTGAAAGTGGGTTTGGATGGGACAAAGAGAGAATGATGGTAGATGCACCAGCAAGTGTTTGGGCCTCTTTTGCTGCTAGGAAGAACAGCAAGGAGGCCCTCCATTGGCAAGACAGATCATTCCCATATTTTGATGCTTTAGTTTCACTCTATGATGGTAAACTTTCCACACTTTGTTTATCATTGCTTTATCTTTTTTTAATAGCGTCAATCACAATCATATTTCCTGAACATCATTGTGCAGGTCGTCATGCTGAAGAGAGAACTCGCCATGGCATGGACCATTATGCAAACAAAGCAAAGGATGCATCAGTTCCTCTCATGCAAGCAGCACATGTGGCAGAGACATACCAATCGCCATCTCCTATGCTAAATGCTCCATGTGAATCTATTTGCACTTTCCTTTTGATGAAGAGGTCGAGGAGGTCAATGTGGATTTTTCACAGCATTCAACTACTCCTATCAATCACACACAAGTCCCATCGAGCTCCACACAGATGCCTACAGAGGTTCCTGAACATCGACGTGGAAAAAAACAAAAGACCAAATCTGCTAGTCCTGATGATGGATTTCATGAGAGATACCTAAAACTGAAAAAGGAAGAAATAGATCGATTTGCTGCTATTAAGGAGAAGAAATTGGAAGATCCATACAGCATCAACAAGTGCATCACTGTCCTTGAAGGTCTACATGGTCTACAAATGGGAGACATATTGTTGGCAGCCGATATCTTCAAGAGTAAGGAGAACAGGGAGGTTTTCTTGTCATTTTCTAGTGATGCATTACGGTTGGCTTGGATTATAAGAGAGATCGAGCATCAGCAAATCAACCTTCACGATTAAGAGGTTTTCTTTTGACAGTGGACTAGAATGCTTTTGGGGTAGAGCGAGTGCTTTTGTGAACTAGATGGCAGGTGCTTTTGTTTGCCTTCTACTGTCAGTTGCTATGGTGTAAGTATGGTCGTAGCTAGATCCACTATATTTAGGTAAGTAGTGTCGGCGCAGCCGACCACTCATGACAGTAGTTACTTGAATAAGTTAAATAGGAGTGTCACTAATTAGGAGTACAACGGTCATAGTTGACCATAACTGTCATATCTGTGAAATACAATATATCAAGTCCTCCTTGCTATGTAATGATCCCACATCCGGCGTGCTATGTCATCTCGCTTTTGGTTTCCAGCTTCTCTAGAGTTGTTGAATGCTTGTATGTCACCATTATAACTATGATCTCCATTTGGCACATCAATAATCTGGTCTGGATCAATCTCCATATTGGAATTATTTGGCCACAACATATCTCCATTGTGTAGGCGTATGAAGTTGTGTAGAACACAGCAAGCAACAGATATGTTAACTTGTTTATTAACTGGGTAGTGTGAGCCAGTCCTGAGTATAGGAAACCTTATTTTTAATATACCAATTGCCCCCTCAATATGATTTCTGAGCTGTGCATGCCGAAGATTGAACAACTCCTTGTAATTTCGTGGCTTTTGATTAGCTCTTCCTTGTTCTTGTAGATGATATCTTGTCCCTCGATATGGTGCAATAAACTGTGTTGTGTTTGCATAACCAGCATCTACAAGAAAAAATTTACCAGGTGGCACTTGAAAACCATGGTTAAGCGCATCATGTAGAACTCTTGCATCTGAAGCTGATCCCTCCCAGCCGGCGTGCACATGTACAAATTTGAGATCAAAGTCACATGCTAGCATAACATTTTGGGATATTGTTTGCTTTCTGTTCCGATATGGTTCTTGTTGATCTAATGGAAGAAACATTGGTATGTGAGTGCCATCAATACTGCCGACACAATCCTACATGAATAAAATGATACAAACTTTATACAGTAGTTTGACTTCCTGAAATTAAACTAATCAAACAATGTATTTGTTCATACCTCAAAGAAGGGATGGAATTTTGGTTTTCTCATGATCTGATGTGGGTGTAGGGAAGGTGGGCGTATGTATACGCATGTAAGCTGTGTAACTGCATCGAGCACAGCTCCGACATGCCGACTTATTGTATCTCCACTGTGTTGAAACTCATACTGCAAGGTCTCATTACTAGCATTTCTTGCTAGTGTATATAAGAATATAGCAACTTGCTCTTCTACTGAGATAGCTCTTGTATCAGCAAGTAGTTGTTTCTCACGCAACTTATGAACCAGAGCATGAAAAACATGAACTTCCATACGAAAGTTCCTTTTGCATAGACTCTCATGTCCTGTTAAGATTTCATTAACACGGCAAGCCCCTGATAGCTTGGATGTATGAATGGGTTTCTTACTAGATGATGGTTGTGATGAACTTCCTTCTATAGTAGGGAGCACAAACAACATGAATTCATCTTCATTTTGTGATCGACGATGATAGTTTGGGTCCATGGCAATCAGCAACAGAAAACCAAGAAGGGACACTCAAGTTTGCTTCTGGGTTGTTCTACAAGTATCTAAGGCCTGATTTGTAGGAGAGACAAAACAGGAAATAAAATTGCAAATCGTTGTATGCATACTACTAATGAAGAAAAGTTAAGTAATGAGACTTATGACTCACCAAATGAAGTGGCTGTCGGATCCCTTGCGATGCAACCTGATGAGCAGCTGTGATGAGCTAGTTGTGTTGGGCCTTTGCAGAAAGCAGAGGAGTGGAAGTCCTCACAGGCTCATGAGTAAACGTATATATAAGCACTTGCAACGGCTGGCTGCTTTGAATGCTCAACGGCTAATAGTTTAAATTCAAAATGAATGTATCCTTTGTTTTTCCTGTGATCCTACCAAGGACTTTCCATCCTTTTTCCTATGTTTTCCATTCCCATAGGATTGGATAATATACCACCTTGATTCCTATGTTTTTCCTATTCCTATATTTTCCCTACCCTATGTTCCAAAGAGGCCCTTAGGAATACGAATCCTACAAAAATCCTTTGACAATCCTCCGTTCCAAAGGGGCCCTAAGGGTTGTATAACTTTTAACTAACGATTCCATAGGGGGTGTTCAATTCCCCCAAAAAATTTTCACCAAAATGTTTTTCAAGGGAATCTTACATGCATGGAGTAGTAAACGTGTGTGAATGATAAACCCATTCCATAACCCCTAGGTAACTTTTCGAGACGAATCTAATGAGCCTAATTAGGCTATGATTTGCAACAGTGATGCTACAGTAACCATCCGCTAAACATCCACTAATCATGAATTAATTACTA
Organism: Alloteropsis semialata; assembly: GCA_004135705.1. Lineage (NCBI taxonomy): Eukaryota > Viridiplantae > Streptophyta > Magnoliopsida > Poales > Poaceae > Alloteropsis > Alloteropsis semialata. Next base: position 88,253,708 of record CM014278.1, on the reverse strand, counting down.
TCATTAGATTCGTCTCGCGATTTCCAGGCGAGATCTATAATTAGTTTTATTATTAATCTATATTTAGTACTTCTAAATGGTAAGATTCTCTTGCAAAATTTTTCACCAAAATTTTTTCAACCAATTGAACACCCCCATAGTACCGGAACGGGGACTGTCGCATCGCGTGACGCGAGTACGCGATGCGAGGCGAGGCGCCCACGGCCCTTGGCTGAATCGGACAAGACAAGACGTCACAGCCTCACAGGTCACGGCCAAATGCTGGGATACGCTGCCACCAGAAGTAGGGATGGATTCTATCCGTATTCGTATTCGACTAAAACGTCAATATGGATATCCGTATTCGTATTCGATTTTAATGTGGATATTAAATGAAAATATCCGAATTCATTTTTTTGTTACTTTTCTCTATCCGAATCGATATTCGTATTCGAATAAAATGTGAAATATCCGATATTATCCGTATCCGTGAAGAATTAACACGTGATGAAGCCATCTATCCGAATGCGAATCCGTATTCGATGTATTCGTTTTGTATTCGTATTCGACAAGAATGGACAACATTCACATCCGTATTCATATCCGACAAGATTCGAATTTGATTCGTATTCAAATTAAAATATAGTAAAAAATAATATCCGAATCCGATTCCATACGTATCCGATCCGAATCCATCCTGCTGACCAAGATAGCGCGATGGGCCGGGGCGCTGCGACGGGCGACGGCCCGAGGGGCGGCACGCGGCGGCCTTCGGCCCTTCGCGGCGGCGCGTGCCACCCACGTGTGAGTTTGCTGTAGAGCCAGCGTGGAGGCTCGTGGCCGCCACGGGCGCGCCCGTCTCGTTCGAGCAAGTCCTCTCGCTAGGTGCGACGGTGCTCGCCAGCAGCCAGCGTGCGTGGGACTCTTTTGCCTGAGCGTACGTCACCAATGATGGATGAGCGATGAGCGCTGCTTTGTATTTTTTTCCCCTGTGGCTATATATGCGAATTATGAATATACCTATATATGTAACGAATTAATTCAAAGGGGAAAAATAAGTATATAAAATAAAAAGATTAGAGAGAGCGCATGCGCTGAGCCGTGGAAGGGCACGCAGCGGCACGCGCCGGCCGGGAGCGCCGGAGGGTGCCGCCCACGCGCGCCCGCGTGCCGCCACCCCCACCCGCCGCCTCGCGCCAACGAACCCACGGCCGCCGACGCGCGGGCTCCACCGCACTCCTGGCCCACGGCGCCACAGGCCATTCCAGTATTCCACACCACGGGCGGCCGACGGATGGCACAAGCCGTTACGTGGCCGCGCGGGGCCCAGCACGGGGCTCCCCAACGACCCTCCTCCCCTTTCTCTTTCTCCCTTTTCTTCTCCTCCCCCAAGTTCCCAACCTCTGCGTGAAGAGAGCAGCAGCAAGGCCGCAAGGCGGAAGCCAGCTGATCCTGACCCAGACCCTATTCCGGACGCATCGTCGCCGCCGTCTCGTGCCTTCTCGTTCCGAGTTCGAGGTGCGCCTCTCGGTTCCTCCGCCCTCGTTCTGTTTGGTTTGGAGTTTGGGCTTAGGAGAGATTGATGGGGTTGTTGGGATTGACTGGTGGGTTCTTCTTGGTTCGTCGTTGGTGTCCGCAGGGTGAAGAGGAGGCTGTTGCCGGGGATTCGGACAGCTGCAATGGTTACATCAGAGAGGGGGAGCGTCGCCACCGCCGTCAGCACGGCTGCCGCCGACAAGCTGCTCCGTGGGTAAGAGGATTGGCTCTTGGAAGGGGATGTTCCGGATTGAATTCCTTTGGAGGTTTCATTGGGTACTGTGATGGGGATTGCGGTCATTGTAGATTTTGGAAGATAGCTTCGGATGCTTCCGGTGCAGATTATCAAATTAATATAACTATGTAGGGAGCCACAATATCCTTAGCTTCAGATGCTTCCAGTGCAGATTATCAGATTAATTGAGCTGGGTACTCGAGAAGTTCATTGCTGTAAGGAATTAATTTAGGATAAATCACGATTTCGATCATCAAGTGTCCTAAACTTCTGCATTATCTGCACAACTTCGATCACCTAAAATCAATTTTCTATTTGCTGGCGATCTGAGTCATCTGTTTCATCGTGGGAATGAGATTGAAACGAGAGTTGCGCTCCTGTTGCTGACGATGAAATTCTATTTCAACTTTGTGCAGGCCTGTTGCTGGCAAGAAGTGCAAGAAGGTGGCCCCGAGGAAGGTTCATAAGGCTGAGAGAGAGAAGCTTAAACGCGACCACCTGAATGATCTCTTCGTTGAGCTGGGTAATATGCTAGGTGAGCATTCGTATGCTAATATTCTTAGAGTCAGCGTGCTTCAGAGTTTGATTTTGCTGTTCGATGTTTTTGAATCAGCATCATGGTATGCTGTATGAGATGCCACAGACCACTTCACTTAGATGTGGCTGTTTTAGTTGCAGAGATACAACTGAGCCCAGATGCATGGGTTGTCAGTCTTACTGCTGTCAAAATTTTGTTTCGTACAACAGAGCTTAAATGGTTCTTCAATGGGTCCATATATATTGTCCATAGAAACAAAGTGCTTTTCTATAGAAGAGCCCTGCCATGGACCACTGTGCATGTATGAAGTCTTTTTAAGCAATAAACATCCAGTTAGCTCTCTTTTATTTCATTTTTACCAAAGGTTTAGGGGCGAAATCTTATTGGCCTTGAATGTTCCTCATTTTTTAATTGAAAACTTATGTGCATGTTTAACCTTCAAACTTGACCATGTAGTTTGGGGTTTTTAGATTTAAACTGCTCTTTGATTTGTGTCTGTAGCAGTTTTGTACTGCTACTCATTTACTCTGGTGCATTTTTCTGATCCACATGTAACATTGCTTTGCAGAAGCTGATAGGCAGAGCAATGGGAAGGCATGCATACTGACAGATACTACTCGGATACTAAGAGATCTGCTTGTTCAGGTAGAGTCTCTTAGAAAGGAGCATAGCAACCTGCAGAATGAATCTCATTATGTAAGTTTTTTTTCCTATATGTAAACTAGTATTTGATAATTTCTTTCAATTGTACTGCTATTGCCCTTTATCTATCAAACTTGATTAAGAATTGTTATCTGATTTTATCTACTGTGAATGCTCTGAATGGATGCCTAGAGCCCTAGACTCTTAAGTCAGTTCATCTTTATACAGAAAAATCATACTACATTTGTGGCATGGCATCTTCCAGCATGTCTCAACCGTTATCTAATATATGTTTGTCTTTTTGTGCAAGCAGGTCGCAACAGAGAGAAATGAGCTGCAGGATGAGAATGGCGTGCTCCGGAAAGAAATTTCAGAGCTTCAAGATGAGTTGAGGATGCGGACTTCAGGCAATCCAGCTGGTTGGGGCCATGGCACCACCGGATTGAACCCCCCTGTTCCTCACCCCACAAGTGCAGTTTTCTCATCACAGCAGGCGATGCAAACACCCACTGTCGCAAGCACTGTATTCCCCTTGCAGCAGCCACTGGCACCATCAGCAGTACTCGAGCAGTCGTATGCCACACCGCCACCACTGGAACTGAAGCTCTTCCCAGGAGCTGCATCTGTTGAAGTTCATGAGCCATCAGAAGACCAGGAGGCTCCCAACCATGTAGCACGACCACAGGCTAGGTACCCAACGCAATCAACCTCATGGCCAGTAAGTCTGTTCTCTGGCCTCCCAAGAATGGAAGATGAGCAATGCAGTAGCAGCACAACAGGCAGCAGTAAGGAGGCTAGCACAGGTAGAGATTGAGTGGACCAGCTCCAAAAGTAAAGAGTTTATGTTTTAAGCCTAGTGGATGTACTGAGTACTGACAGCACAACCTGTGTGCATGTAAATGTGAATCTCCATTTTGGATCTGAGAACAATAGATTCTACTCTGATGGAAATAGACAACTAGTAGTCTAGTACCCTCCCCTTTCATTTTTCATTTTTTTTTGGTTCATAAATCTCTGCAAAATGGTCCTTTGCATGCTGAAGTTCAGCTACATGTCTGGGCTGATCAATGTTTCGATACAGCTTACAGCAAAGCTTGGCCAGTGATCCAACTAGAATGACGTATAACTTAATTGGCCAGTGATAAGGTCAACTAGAGCATAACCCCTCTGATCCAAAATGTATGATGTTTAGTTTCATTTTAAGTCAGCTACTTACCAAGTTAATTGAAAATATGTTTTTTGCGTGGTTATTGAAAAATATTTTAACATATATAATGCTAAATAAATACAATATCAAGGCATATTTCTTGGTGGATTTAATAAATTAAATTGATGTAATAGATGATAGTGTATTTTTTTATAAATTTAGTCAAAGCTAAAAAAGTTGAACAAATGTCAAAACTAAATCGCCTTGCATTTTCGAACGGTAGCAGTATTCAATAAGCTTAAACGCTTCCATTACTGGTTAAGTGGAAAGGATCACATTCACCCATGTTCTCAGCTCCCCAGGGAATTATCCACCATACATTTTACGAGGAAAAAAAACCAAGCCTGTTTGCACTATACCAATAAAATTAGGCAAGGAGATGGTCTATTGGATATCATTGTGGCCGATTTCCTCTGAAGGAGGAACCAGAAGCTATTGCAGTTGTGTCTTCCCTGTAAGGCTGGGTGGCAGGATCAGTCACGCTTGGCAGCCTTTGCACACTCCCCTTCCCTTTTCTCGCGTTTGGGCCAATCTCTTCAATCATGTACTTCCATCCGTCGATAGGACGCCTCCGACTGAAAATGTGGGTTTTGATGAAGCTTGCAATCTGCAACCACAATTTTAATATCATTATACAAACCACTAATAGCAACAGCATTAGGTTACGAAAGTATAAATTTTGGACCTGCTGTTTACTGAAAGCGATTCTCCTTTCAAATTCCTGGAGAAGAATATCCTCTTCTCGCTGTGAGATCTCCCATATATTTCCATCCTGACCTCTTGAGGTAGTTTCCCAACCGTCAGGCTTGGTTTTGATCTCAGTAGTGCTTGGGATCTTGGAATCACCAAAATCAGCGTTGCCAGAATCAAAGATACTGCATTCCAAAAGAACTGTAAGCAAATTAACAAAATCAACTAACCACAGAGTATAAACAACTTTGTGAAACACAAATCCTAGCCAGTCATGGCCAGGCGCTATAAATACCACAGGGAGACAACTAACAGCTAGAAATGATTTACAGTATGCAAAGTTTCTATATGCCCTTGACACAGGTGATACAGGCTAGTATACTGATAGGTATAGGGTATAGTGGGCAATAGTGATCGGTTTAAGCAATAATAGCACAGCCAAATAAATAGGGGATATTACATAACTAAAATGTGAGGCATGCATTGGTCAGTCAATCTGCCATGTTACTTTATGCTGCCAATGCTTATTCCTGCAAACTAGGGGGAAAATGGGCACGATTCTATCAAGCAAGCAGGCACTCAGCCGAGTGCTTACTATTACCTAAACAAAAACTCCAACGGTTTTGACAAAAAAAATCAGTCAACCTATTGCAATTAACTACGACACTCAACAGAGTTTAATTTGACATGCAAAGAATGCTTTAAGGCCCGTATTACACAGCACCACAATCTGCTTTAGCAAAATTTCTGGTGTTCTACTGATTACTGAATAGTCCACTGAACAGTGAACAGCAAGCATCAAGAGGAAACATGATAGTTATAACAAATGACACGACAATCAATCTTTTCTTACTAGAATATCTACGTGACACATTTACCATGATTCCTATTGTCCATGCATTAGGTACCTTATCGCAAATTATCTAAAGGTTACAATCTCTCAGCAAAACAAAGATAAATCATATACAAACACTATGTTTTCAAAACTTTGCCAAGAACCTGAAAGGAACATCCAAGCAAATAAACTTCACTGCATGTAATTCCAGTGAAGTAACTAACTAATGCTTGTGATCATGCAAATCACAAATATAACTGATCTCACAATTTCAATAGAATCTTCATCAGCATGGACTTAGGGACAGGAGGATAACCCAAGGCAAGAAAAATCTTCCACCAATATATGGGAATGTGACAACTCGCTAGCAATCAAATTTAAGCAAGCAATGCGATGGCATGAATCAACCACAACTATGATTGGATTGTAATTTGCTTAAAAAACAGCGAAGAATGGTACTGGAGTAGCAACGCACTCGGAGCAAGAGTCGAGGAGACGGTCGATATCGTCAGCGCCGCCGCCGCCACCGCCGAGGCGCGCCTCCTCCATCTTCTCGATCTCCTTCACCCACAGCGCGGCGTGCACGCGCTGCTTCCTGGTCCTGTACTCGTCCGCCTGCGCCTTCTTCTTCGCCGCGGCGCCGCCCTCCCCGCCTTCCGTCGCGCGAGAGACGCGCTGCGGCGGGCCCCGCCTCGAAGCGGCGCGGCGCTCGGCCCAGCGCTCGTCCATGTCCGCCACGAAGGCCTTCGTGTCCGGGTCCACCTCGGCGGAGATGGCCGGGATGGAGGTCCCCGAGTCCGCGGCCGAAGCCGGGGCGGGGGACTCCCACGGCGCGGCGGGTGCTGGGGAGGAGGCGGGGGAGTCGCCCGGGAGCCATGCGGTCTCCCACGCGTCGTTCCATTCGTCGTCGCCGGTGGCCGCAGGATGGGGCGGCGGCGGCGGCGCGCGGCGGTGGGATGAAAGGCGGCGGAGGCAGGAGGAGGAGGCGGCGGAGGCGTAGGTGGAGGGGGCGGGGAGGCGAAGGGCGCGCCGAAGGGAGTGCATGGCGGATGCTCGGCGAAACGCCGCTGAGAGCGTCTCTGGATGTGTACTGCTCGTCTGCTCCAGCGCTGCTCGTTTGGATTGAACTGGAGTTTTGGCACGATAGATCTAATTTCCGGTAAAATTGCATAAACCACTAGTAGGTTTACTAATCGTAGGATCTGTTTGGGAATGAATAGATAGTCTAGAATCCCTAATTTAAAGTTTAAACTTAAATTAATTCTAGGATTTGGATTCAAATTTTCTATACACAAACATGCACTTGGTTAAGCCATTTTTTCGTGACATGGCACAAATCTTAGGTAAAATGCTAATAAGAAACCCCTGACATTTGAGTATTTTTATGATTGAACTAAGACGTGCACCTCAGATATTCGGTTATATAGTAAACTGAATAATCAAGTGTAGGGATATCAAGTTTAACAAAAATGGCCAGAACCACAAAAGAAAAAGAAAAAATGGCAAACAAAAAAAGTACACTACCGAAGGCCCGTAAGGATACCCAGCCCATCCTAGCATAAAAAAGCCCATAGAGATTGGCCCATATAGCCTTAAGCTAGGGTTAGGGTTTAGCGCCTCCTCTATAAGTGCGCCGCCTCCACAGAGCCATTCGCCTTCCCACCTCCCCCTCGCAAGTCACAGCACATCTCGCGGCGGCGGCGCCTGAGACCGGCGGCGGGCGGCGGAGGCAGGGTCAGCCATGGTGCACGTCAGCTTCTACCGCAACTGTAAGTGATGCCGCTGACTTCCTAATGCCATGTTTCGTTTGATCTCATAGTGCTGGCTGTGGTGGTAGGACCTGATTTTGAGGACTAGCTATGCTTGTCCATTTGAATCTGCGAGACTGCAACTCAAGATACCTCGCTGTATTTGTAATCTGGAAGAGTATGCTTGATGCCCACCAATAGATTTAACCTTTTACTATCGTTAAGGCATGTCGACCTGCGTTGAGTTCAAATATAGCATAGTAAGCTGAGTTCTTTGTTGTGGCAGGTTAAGCTATATGGTGGGTAGTTATCATCAATGTGAAAAACTTTTAAATGTCGAAGTGCCATTTTATTGGTTTGTTTTACCATTGTAATTGTTGGCGAAAAGGGGACTCAAATCTGCACTCACCAAATATTTAAACTGTGTTTGCTAGATTTGCTAGTTAGGATATTGAATTCTGAACAGCATTTATGATTAAAAATCTTGTGATTGATGAACAAACCCAATTTTTTTGAATATAGGCTATTTTTCTACAGAGCCCAGTGTCTGTACATGTTGCTGATACAGTCTATTGTTTGCCCTGTTAATTCTGACAAATGTTTGTTTTATGCAGATGGTAAGACTTTCAAGAAGCCAAGGCGTCCGTATGAGAAGGAGCGTCTTGACGCTGAGCTGAAGCTGGTTGGTGAGTATGGCCTGAGGTGCAAGCGCGAGCTGTGGCGTGTGCAGTATGCCCTCGGCCGCATCCGAAATGCCGCGAGGGAACTGCTCACCCTTGATGAGAAGAACCCCCACCGTATCTTCGAGGGAGAGGCACTTCTGCGCCGCATGAACCGCTATGGTCTCCTTGGTGAGGGCCAGAACAAGCTCGATTATGTGCTTGCCCTCACTGTTGAGAACTTCTTGCAGCGTCGCCTTCAGACCATTGTCTTCAAGAATGGCATGGCAAAGTCCATCCATCATGCTCGTGTGCTCATCAGGCAACGCCACATTAGGTAAGCAATTGCATTTCTAAATCTAGTGAATGTTTTGTGACGTTTACAATGCATTTTGCTTGAGCAGGCTAGTGCCATGGAATGTTTTGGCTTGTATTTACATGTGTTTGCCACATTGTTGTGAAGTTGGGTTGGATGCTAATTTCTCTGTTTAATGTTCATTGTGATACAGTTTAATGCTTTCACAAACTATTGTCATGTTTGTGTGTTTGGGCCATGTGATGAGAAACCTTATGCAACTCACGACGGTCGTCTGAGACACTTTGTGTGTAATGTTGCAGTCATATTTTCTCTGATGCCCCTTTCACTTTTGAAGTTTTGAAGCATTTAGCACTATTGTGGCACTTCATTTATTTCGTTCTGTGCTTTGCTTTAAGTTATTTTTTGTTATATTTGGTGGCACAGTGAGGAACTACTTTTGCTAATGTATCTATGAGGCCAAAAGGCCAATGACTCAAAATGTCCTTTTCATTCTGAGTGCCCCATGTATGCTTGATGCCTGTTGGTTTTACTGCTTAATTTAGATACTAACCTGCAGCAAATGGCACTGTCATGTGCACAACCCTGTATATTTATTTTAATTATGTTTGAGCTATGGTTACATGGGTCTTGCTGGTCAGTTGACGTGTATGCTTGATATTTGGTCTGTGCAAACTAGGAGCAGTTGGAATGTGCACAAATTTGTTTATTTGTTTAAATCATACTTTCAGTTATGATAGTCTGAGCTCTTGGAAACGATTTTTGCTTTCTTTATGCAATAGCATGTTTTTCCGCGGCATCGTGTTCTTCCCAATTTAATCTGATCTTTTTATGCAGAGTTGGGAGGCAGCTTGTCAACATTCCCTCATTCATGGTCAGAGTTGACTCTGAGAAACACATTGACTTCTCACTTACCAGCCCGCTCGGTGGTGGTGCGCCTGGAAGAGTGAAGAGGAAGAACCAAAAGAAGGCTTCCGGTGGAGGCGGTGATGGTGATGAGGATGAAGAGTGATTATGTGATGCTAGCTCCCGGTTTTGTTATTAGGACCTAATTTTGCTGGCTTTGTTAGGACCTAATCTTGTTACATGAATCCGAGCAAAAGTTGGCCACCGTGAGTTGTCTAGAATTGCTATTTACATTATAAGAAAACCATCATTGCTGTGACTCAGTTTCATTGTTGAGTTTATTTTATCTGATGAGAATGCATGTGAATTCATTGAGACTTAAGAGAAATGGTTCTCCAGTTCCTTAATGAACTCCATTATCTTTTTCTGTTGATAATATTTGAGCTTATTGAATTTTGTTGTTTTGGCAAAATCTCCTTGCTATTATTGATGGTATTACCAGGTGGTCCTGTGATTCCGATTGTGATTTACCAATGAAATCTGGTACTTGAATATCATTTAATCACAAGCAATTGATTCCGGCATGGTTTTTTTTTTTTTGGTAAAATGAAGCCTATGCTGATTTCAATGTCCTTGAGCTGAAGCTGAGCAAAGGCTGATCATTGCCTTACCTGACACGTCCCCATCACGAGTAGAATAGCTAACTGTGTATGCAATTTGGCTGCACTGGTTTTTATCCAAGGGAGCTCATTTGGTCAACAATTTAGTCGATTTCTACTTTTTATTGGAAAACGCGCGCAAAGGATCTGAGCGCCATCTACTTTGTTCAAAGTTTGAACCATAAGAGAAGAGTGACATTTTCTATCTTGGTGTGATACGGAAATGATATTTCTTTTGAGGGAATAGAAATTAAATTTTTTTGAATGAAAAAATGGCAGGGTCTCTGTCTCTTAATTAAGAAGGAAAGAGTTTTAAAAAGTACACAAAAGCACACTTTCCCAGGCCAAAACCAGGATGCAAGTTTCTTCAAAGTACAGACACAGCCACAAACCTCAAAGAACAAACCGATTTGGCGCTATCAGATCGAAATACAACGAGCACACTTTCTCGGGGCCAACTCTGGTGAAAATGTGATTCATCCAAAAAAACGTGTATTGAAGTATTAGAAATTTGCACTTCATAATTCATCCATAGATGTACTTCTAGTTTCATCCCTATAAAATTTAACTTTGACAAATTGAGGACCCACTTGAGCCACATATATCTTTGTTGCAACTCCTAAGCTAAACAGAGGCTAATCCTGCTAAACTACATAGGATCAAGAACCCTTATTTATTACTACCACAGCCTCGCATGCACATCACAACCAGATACACCAGCAGCTACTTGTTGAGCGAGAACTTGTAGAGCATGTAGTGCTTGTACACCTGGCCCGGGCGGTACACCTCGCGGGGGAAGCCCGGCTCGTGCACGGCGTCCGGGTAGTCCTGCGTCTCCAGGCACAGCCCGCCGTGCTTGGCGTAGACGGCGCCGCCCTTGCCCTCGTCGCCCTTGAGGAAGTTGCCGGTGTAGAACTGGAGGCCGGGCTGGTCCGCCCACAGCTCCATGACCCGCCCGGAGTCCGCCTCGCTGACCACCGCCACCTTCCTCACCCCCTGCCCGTCCGCCGCGCCGTCCAGCACGTAGTTGATGTCGTAGCCGCCCTCCACCTCGGCGATGCGCGCGCCGGGCGCCGCCGGGGCGCGGAAGTCGAAGGGCGTCCCGGCGACGGGCGTGACGGCGCCCGTCGGGATGAGGTCACGCCCGCCCACGGGCGTGACCGCGGACGCGAAGATCTGGACCGCGTGGCCGAGGATGGTGCCGTTGCCGTGGCCGCGGAGGTTCCAGTACGTGTGCTGCGCGAGGTTCACGGGGGTGGGCTTGTCGAGGGGGCGCGCGTACATGGTGACGCTGTAGGAGTAGTCGCCGTCGATCTTGTAGGTGACGAGCACGTCGAGGTTGCCCGGGAACCCCTGCTCGCCGTCGTAGCTGCGGTAGGAGAAGGTGATGTGCGGGAACTCGCCGGTGACGCGCTCCCGGACGGACCAGAACACCTGGTTGAACCCGCGGTGGCCGCCGTGGAGCGTGTTGTTGCCGTCGTTCCGGAACGTGTGGTACGGCCGGTCCTTGATGGTGAACCTCCCGCCGGCGATGCGGTTCGCCACGCGCCCCACCAGCGCGCCGAAGTAGGTCGTGTCGTTCTTTTTTTTTTTGAAGTAAAACACGCAGACATTAACATCATCTTCCTTTCAAAAAATCAACCAACAAGAGGAGGAGATAAAACAATCATCTCACCACGTATGATCCGATGTCCTTGTAGCCAAGAACGACGTCGTCGATGTGCCCTGCACCGGGAACAGATCAGACCAACGATCAAATCGTGATCGGAGAAGAATGGAGATCAAGCACTGAACGCGCGCACTCACCGTCCTTGTCGGGGATCCTGACGGCGAGGATGGTGGCGCCCCAGTTGGTGACGACCATGGAGAACTCGCCCCGCCGCAGCTCGTAGAACCCCAGCGACTGCTTCCCCTGCTTCCTCGCCTCCGCGCCATTCCCGATCGCCAGCAAGACGACGGCAATGCACAGCACCAGGTTGCCCTTGCCTCCCGCCATTCTTGATCTCGATCGACGATTGAACTGCTTTCAGTTCTGTTCTGCAGCTCGCTCTGAGATGTGGCTTCGTATTTATAGAGGACGATCTGGCGAAGCCATGGTGATTGAGGAGTGTGAGGCGATGAGTGTCCTAGTCAACAGGATCTATCTGATGATCTCGCATTTTTCTTCCCTGGTTCGTTGCCACGTAACGGGCGCCGTAATCCCCTGCTGGTAATTCTAACCGCCTTGATTTGACCAGTCAAAGCTCCGCCTCTCCCAAGTCCTTAACGGATCCGGTTCCGTACTACTACTCGGTGGCTGTCTAACCGGACCCGTTAACACGATGGCAGTAGTAGGCCGTAGCGCGCGAGCACAGATTCCTCTTGCCGGGCGCGGCTAGGGCTCCGATAGGAAGCTACCATGGCGACGGCTGACGCCGAGACGGCGGCGGCGCTGCTGGCGGAGGTCAACGCGCTGCGGACGCGCCTGCAGGTGTGGAACCCTAGCCGCAGTCGTCGATTTTGCTTCCTATCCTTGCCTGATTGCTGTGATGGGTTGGGTAATTTTTATTTGTTTTTCCTCAAATGCTGGGTTGGATGTGGCTAGGAGCTGGAGGCGGAGAACAGGAGGCTCGCCAAGATTGCTTCGAGCTGTACCTGCAGATTGAAGGTGACGCTCTGCAGTTTTTTTTTTTTCACTCGGCTTCAAAGATAATATGCAGACATGAGGGGTTTAGAGCGGCTTCGTTGCTTAAACCTTGCAGACATAAGGGAACTGGCAAGCTGATTACTCGTTTCTTTACAATCTTGTACCATGTTAACGTTTTGGAGGATAATATATTGTGTGAGTTACCAGTACAATTTGCAATGCTTGTTCCTTCCATAGTTTACTAGCTGGAAAATGGAAGCTTTGTACTTTTGTTGTTTTCTTGTTTTAGTTGAAGGATAAGACCATAAAACATCTATGAGGAAATATTGCCACTACCTATAAGGATTCAATTAGCTGCAGAGGGTGGAATTGCTGCAATGACTTCATGTGAGCTAGTGATAGCCTTGCCTCCAGTTTTTTTGCCAGAAAACGGATTCTTCTTAAGATTGAGTTTATGTCTATAAATTGTTACAACATGTTAATATTTGTTTTCTGTTGTGAGATGCTAGACTTGAGAAACTGGTACCCTCCGTCCCATGACGAGTGCAATTCTAGTTTTGTCCTAAGTCAAACTATCTCAAGTTTGACCAAATTTCTACATAATAGTATCAACATTTGACATCCTTCTCTATAGATTTGGTCACACTTAAGATAATTTGACTTAGAAAAAACTAGAATTGCACTCTTCATGAGACGGAGAGATTAGTGGTTATTTGTTGCCAGATTACATGCAGGAAGGAAAGTTCCAATTTTATATATTGGATCTGTGTCCTCAGTCTTCCCCATGACCTGTGCCATGATTATCTGAAAATGAATTCTGACTATCTAGATGGCAATCCTCAACATTATACGCATATTCATTCAAATTTGTGGAACTCAAGCATGACAATCATGCACACAAGATTCAAACGATACTTTAGGACAATTCGTTTGCATATGTAGGATGTTAAATTATCTTGATGTCGGACTCATTTGCGTAAGCTAGTCAATGTATTGCATCCTTGAACTTCTCTTATGTACCAGGAGGACAGTGTTGGGTCTGTTGCACTTGCCAGTTCTTGTTTATATGAAAGTAACCCAGAAGCACGGCATAATGGGAATATTCAACAGAATAGCACTTCGGAGCAACCCTTTCCATTTGACCACACAGCAGTATCGACTGAAAGTGAAATACATGTACATGTTTTCAAACAAATTCTTATCTGATCTAGTTCATTTTTTTTTTCAAACGAGAGATCTAATCAATATATTTACCTTTGACCTACAGTGCAACATAAATGTGGAAGGCAATGGTTTGCCTGATGATTCAAGGAAACGTAATAAAAGAACAGGTGCTACTGAAGATACAGCAACTATACCTATTTTAGGATGTTTCTTATTAGGATAAATGATGTTTGCTTTCATTTTCACAAATGTCCAGTATGTCCATATCGTGGTTGCTTTTTTAGCTTTCCTTTTCCCTTGATTATTCGGAAACACCAACTATATTACAACTACTTTGTAGAATTTCACTGAAATGTTCTGTTTATTTCACAGATCGCCAGGGAGGGATTTTAAGTCACTGCTCAAAGCGACTAGTTGCTCTCAAAGTCATGTACTTTGGCCAGAGGTGTGTTATCCTCCTAATAGAACATGATTGCTTGATTTAGCTTGCTCATGCATTCTTCTATTCGTAAATTTAAATTTGGAGTTGATAAATATTGCTTCTGTACTTTCTGATGATTTTACTACATTAGAATCGTACTACTCTCTGATCAAATGGAAGCAAACTAAATGCTGAATGCACAGATATTTTCTTCCTAAACTGAATCTCATCAACTTTTGTCTGTACTATAAAACCGTTGATATACAATGTGGTTACTAAACTGCTTAAGTTTCATCCCAAATGAATAAATATTAAATAAACCCAATGTTCATTCTCTAATACTGTAACATTTTTTTTCCCTTAAAATGTTGGCATCTGCGCTCTGTTCTTAGCCGGTTAACTTGTATAGTTGTACAACTTGTGGCTTTGCCTGTTCCTGTGCAGATTCTATGGCTTTTCTTCAGAAGGTAACACAGAGCCAACAGTTGAGGTAATTTCCCCGATGGGCTATTTGCTTTGCTATTTCCAAAGTCATTGAAAGTTTCCTCAAGAAGCTCTATCTTCATGTTTTTCAGTCTGAGATATTTAAAGCACTGGAAAGAGCAAGGCTTATGGTTGGCAGTAGAAAAGAATCATGTTATTCGAGATGTGGAAGAACTGACAAAGGAGTTTCTGCTACTGGACAGGTAGCGGCAAAATTACGGGAAACCATATCTATTGAATAAAAACTTTGTTGTTACAGATTATTATAGGAGTAATTACTCTCTAACATGGCAAATTCAGATAAAATTACTTGTGCTGACTTCACTTAGTTCTCCCTTCCTTCCTTTACATACATAGTCTTGTAATTCTAGTCTACAAAATGCAATTTGATTCCAAATTGTATGAAACATTGTTACACATTCTTGGAACATTTTTTTTTTCTAAACAATATAATTGGTCGGTGATTTAAAAAATGTTGACCTGTATCCACTTAAAATTTTATCATTTGTTCTTCTACTGTTTTTTGTTTGGTATTATGTTGCACTGGAGTTGTCTGGAATGTTCAGTATGCATGAAAGAGATGCATTATCCCTTTTGCAACATGCAGGTGATTTCCTTGTATCTGCGATCGAACATAAAGGATGTTGGTGGGGACATGATAGATGAAAGATCTGGTATGCTTCTGCGTTGTATTTCTGTAGTGGTGTAGCCAACAAGGAATGTAGTGACATGAGTACATGATCTGATTTGTTGCTTAAATGACTGGGGAAACCTCGATTCCCCCCTAATAGTTGTCTTAATTGCATCTTAGCTTTGCTTACAATTATTTTGTGTCACACTTATATTTTTTGTCCACAGAAATTGATTATGTGAAGGTATTGAATAGAATTCTTCCACAAGATATACGTGTACTAGGTTGGTGTCCTGTTGCAGGAGATTTTCATGCAAGGTTAGCCCAAATATTATGTTTCGCATTTTTATTTATTTTCAATTTCTTGCAAGAGTAAACATACTGTTCTGCAAACAAGCATATTTCTATTGACAAGTGTTAATTCTTAGAGGAATGTGATATATTTCTTCCTTTGCTTTTTTTTTAAAAAAAAGATGGTTAGCTCCCTCTTTCTTTTAATCAGGTTATTGTGTCCAGTTATCATACATTATGCTCGGATATGGCTTTTTGATAACTGGTCAATATTTGATTTTTCTTCTACTGCTATTTGCAGATTCACCTGTTTGGGCAGGGAATATAAATACTTATTTTGGAAGAGGAACTTGGATATATTGGTATTTACATTACCCTTGATTTCTGTATTTGCTAGATATAAATAAAGGCTTGTCCATATCTACTGAGCTACTGACTTCCATTTCCACGCAGGAAATGCAGAAAGCTGCATCCAAATTTGTTGGAGAACATGACTTCAGGAATTTCTGTAAGATGGATGCAGCAAATGTTAGTAACTTCAGGCGGCGCATTACAGAATTTACTATTTCTGCATGTGAAAAAAGGTTAAATCTACATTTTTTGTTGAACAATATTTTCTTTTGCCTTTCAATATCATGCCTGGGTAAAAATGCATCACATCTTCTAGGTCCAACAATGATGAGCTGTGCTCCATGACGGTCAAGGGTACTGCTTTTCTGTGGCATCAAGTTCGCTGCATGGTAGCTGTGCTATTTCTAATAGGTGAAGGCCTTGAATCACCATCTGTAAGTTAAACTCGCTCTTAGGCTTTCTTTTGTTGAAGAGTCAATCACTGCATAGATGTTCCCTTAGGTCCATGAACTGCGAACTCTTGATACTGTTATGGTGCAATGGTAGCCACATATGCAAGTTTAGAGACCTTTGATCTTGAGTTCTCAAAGTTCATGGATATGAGTGGAACATCCATGCAAGAACCAGGTCTAATGTTCACTTGATGGAAGCATGTGTGCCTGGTTTCATAAGGAATACTTACCTTTCCTGTTTTTTTGTTATTTTACCACAGGTTGTTGATTCACTATTGGATATTACTAAAACTCCTAGGAAACCTCAATATAAAATGGCAGCTGAGCTTCCATTGATTTTGCGATCTTGTCTATTTGACAAAGCAGACTTTATATGTTCATCAGGTTTGTCTTGTTAGACTTTTGGAGATAACTTGAGAAATCATCATTTGTCATGAAGTATTGAACTATCATTGCAAGCAAGATGCATTAGTTGCTCGCTTGACTGCATAACTTGCTTCCAGATCTTGATTTAAAGGTGAAAAATGGTAGGTCTAGATGATTAGTTTTCTGCTTATGCACAAGTAGTTATATAAGAAAAACTTTTGACCATGGCATTGAGCAAGTAATTTTAAGAAATAAGTTCTATTTTCTGTATAAAGCTAGACTCTACATTGTATTGTCTTCACTATCTGTTCACAAAACCTTTTGTCTTCTGCATGGATATTAATTGTGATGCATACTGTTGCACTTCAGATGCGAGTCGGTCACTGACTGAGCACTTGAATGATGAATATCATCACTACATGGTCCGTGCTGCAATATTTCATGAGGCGTCATCCTGTTTACCTTTTCCAGGTTCATATAATCAAATATTTTCTTAGTTTTATTTGATATATTAATGGTCTAAAAGTGAGATGCTACTGCAGAAACTAATTCACTGGAAATACTCCAGAAGAAGAGGAATCATATTCCTCTCCTATCACGACAAACAGAGCGTAAGTTTCTATCTTTTTACAGTCTGAACATGCAGAACATTCTTCTGTTGTTATGTTTTCCTATGAGCAAACCAATGCTTTATGTGTGACCATATCAGCCTCTAGCTGCCTCTTCATTATTCTGGCAATCAAGTTTGGTAGTTCTTGGCGAGTACTTCGCAACAAAAGTAGCCCATTATGCATGCATACCTAATTATTGATCTTCCAATACAATGCTCCTCTTGTACTTTCATGCATCTGAAAACTAATGAATTTTCTTATTTCAGCCTCTTATGAGGAGAGGATAGCAAAAGTCAAAACAAAGCTGACTGATAATCTTGAGCAGAGCATCCGCCTTGAATAGTAACATCTATACTTTTAAGAGACCAGACGGAACCGTAGAGGATCAGTCCTTATTAGTGCAGCTTGTTCCACAACTACAACCTACAGGTGTGCTGAGTTATTTTCTCGATTTTATTCCATTTGCAGAACAATATCTCGCATCTCCATAACATTTTAAAGCAGCACCTTATATGCTGCACCGTTTTTTTAGAGTTCATGTGCTGCATAATTTACTTGATCTAACTATGCTAAGATGCAATCTCTTTATGCCAATCGTCACTTCTTAAAGTTTGGCGGGTTCATGATGTGCACAGTTTGATGACGGAGAATTGGATCTGTTTCACACTTGGGAATGGAAAGTGCCAGAGATCAAAATCTAGCCAATTTCATCATTTTAAGATGGTTTTCTACAAGTGATTGCTGCATATACCAGCCATTCGGAAGTCATCACCCATCAGCAATTAGAATGTAGAACATACAGACTGGAGTAGATCGAAGTCCCACTTTCGGGGACGTGTGGTGTGTGCTTTCTGGAGCATCCGCCTTGTATTTTGAACGTGTTGTAAATTAGTATATCGATCGGGTGATGTTATTCTCACAAGCTGCTGTACCAAAAATGTACCATGTAACCCTTGCAAAATGAGGTGGTAACCTCTGTATGTTTTTTCTTATAAAAATAATAAAAAAACTCGAGATATTTTGAAGGAGTGGATCATCTAGGTTTGGGTTGAACAACGCGGCTTATGCGTGCAATTGCAAAGGTTACTTGCACTCACATCCAAGCAACATTCTTTTCTGTTACGACGGCTGCATTTTACTTGAGGCAGAATCATTTGGTTTCTCATGCGGACATCCGTCATTGCTTCGAGGGCGTCCCAACATTTGTGGTATCTGCAGTTGCTACCATAAATCGACAAGCTTTTATTCAGCACTTTGTCAGTCTCATGTGGTGGTTGTAAACTTGTAATGGTGACTGTTACTATCATGGAGTAACACCTTTTTTGTACTCTCCTCATAATTGCGAGCAATCAAATCTTGCACAACCTGTGCAAGAACTTGAATGTCATGACAGCACGGTGGTAGAAAGTACCTTGCTATGAAGGGTTCAATTTGCACAAGTGAAGTTATTCGCACTTTATAGTGTTTATTATTCGGGTGATATTTCTCCAAATATTCATATCATATTACCAAATAATATTCATTGTTTACCAAATTATTCTTTAACTTGAGTTTGGATGAATACTCTATTGAGATGATCGGTGGTTGCCTATAGTGGGGCCTTATCTGTTTTTTTGACATGAGCAACAAACACAAAAAAGAGGGCAAAGAAAACAAAGGAGACGAAATGGAAAGAGAGCCACAGAAGAAGGACGAGCAACTGAATTAGGACGAAAGCAACGAAACCGAACGAGTGGGGAGAGGAGGAGGACGACGTCGTAGACTCGCAGCAGCAGTAGCAGCTGCTGCGGCTGGAGGAGAAGAAACGAGGAGGGATCTACGAGAGGAGGAGGAGGCGGGGACGAGAAAGAACAAGGCGAACGGAGGGCCCCCGGTCGCATGGAGGCGGCGATGGATCTGATGCGGCGGATGCCGCCGGCCAGCGCGGAGACGGCGCTTAACGCGCTGCTCTCCCTCCTCCCCGACCACTCCCTCGACCTCCTCTCCCAGGTCGACCTCCCGCACCAGGTATTCCCTCCGCTGTCCCCGCCGGCTCCTCGGTTCGGATAGAGCGTCGACGCATTTGATTTCGTCGTCTTTGGAATCGCCCGTGGGATTGGATGCTCCGCCGGGCGGCGCGTTTCCTTTGGTTGTGTTGTGTTCGTCAAGAAATGCGCATTCGTTCCCTTGCACCTCTGCTTGCCTTGGATTCGTCTGAATCGGGGTCCAATAGAATCGTCCCGCTCCAATCCCATTTTGAACTTTTTAATGAAAACGAATCCAAGTTATACTGCCCCGCTGAATGAGTTCCCTATGGGAATGAATCCTAGTGCGCTATCTCGTTGCCAACGGATAGATTCTTCAGTTCCCTTTGCTCACCTCTCATGTTCTCCTTGCCCCCAGATTCTTACTGATCGTCTGATACACAGGAAAAATGGTGTATCCTTTGCAGGTTTGCATGGATAAGGAGAGTCTCAAGGAATACATTCTATGCGAGTATAATCGTGATGCTGATTCCTACCGGTCAGTAGCTCTCCATTACCCCCATGGTTTCATTTCACACATGTTCTCCATAAGCATTGGAGGGTGCAGCAATTGTAAAATAAAAACTGACACCATAAAGAAAATTTAGGAAACTAGGGAAACAAAAAGTAAGAGGAAAATGGAGATGATGCATTATATTCGATCATCTCTCCATTTCATAGCACGTGTTGCAAAAAAGTTCTCATTGTGGTGCCTGATCTGGATAAACGCTGCCTGGTGGTATTGACACCTAATTCTGTGTGGCATCCGCAATCAAGAAAATTAGTGCCCAGAGCCATTTTGGATGTATTGATAAGTCTGATTCAGATGGGTAGTTGGGCAAACTTCAAACCTTGTGGGTCTGTTTTGCTTCTTGTTTGTTGATTGTGAGGTTGTCTCGCAGATCACCTTGGTCCAACAAATATGACCCTCCTTTGGAAGATGGTACGGTTCCCTCTGAAGAGATGAGGACTCTTGAGATCGAGGCAAATGAAGTTTTCGCTGTCTATCGTGACCAGTAAGATTCATATTTCATCTTACTGTCTCCTTAAAGCTGCAATGTGAAGTAAATGCAACATGAAAGAAGGCTATAATCCATAATAGCATGATTCCTCGATCTAGTATATGAATGAAAATATCTACCATATGGATGTAAAGCAAGTAACAAGATTTTCTGTTAACAAACAGGTACTATGAAGGTGGGATCTCATCTGTGTACATTTGGGAGGATGAAGATAATGGTTTTATCGCATGCTTCTTAATTAAGAAAGGTCGACAAAAATGCCCGAAGTTACCTTGTTTTCTCACTAAATGCTTAACTTTTTTTAATCAAATTTCTGTTTTGTGGTTTCAGATGGACAAGGAACAAGAGGGCACATGCAGATTGGTTCGTGGGATGCCATTCATGTTATTCAGGTGACTCATAGTAACCTTGCCAATAAATGGTCAATTGTTAGACTATCTGTTTCTTTTCTCATGGTAACCTTGCCCATAAATATCTGATTGATTGGTTTGTTTGTTTCCTTCTGTGTCTTTTATTTTTGTTATATTTCTACGTGGCAGTTTAAGACCTGTGTGATGCTAATAGGTTGGAGCTGAAGAAGAAGGAGCAGCACATTACTGCTTGAACAGCACTGTGATGCTGTCATTGACAACAGACAACAAAGAGTCTGGAACTTTCAATTTGTCTGGATCAATTAGACGGCAGGTTCTGTCTCCTGCTCTTCCGTTCTTTGCCCATGTAGTGTTAAATGACTTCCAGAATAAAGTCATCCTGTGTTAAACAAGGTGCTTTAGCTTTACTTCTATGTGGGCAAAACTAACTGGCATCCCTATTTTCCAGATCCAGCCACCGCTAAATAGATATCAGACTCTGTGCATGTTGTGTGCACAAAAGAAAAAAGAATCTTAGACTAGCTATCATGAACTAGTAAACTTCAATGCTCAAACAGTGAACCACCAAGTTAATTGCAGTCTTATTAAAGCCAAGAAGACAGATACGAACATGGTGGTATGCAAACAATGAATCACTCTTGACATGTTTAAAGTATGGAACTACTGTTGGTTATCTGTTTATCAACTATTTAGGCATTGTCTGAGGCAACACTTACTTGATTAGAAGCATTACTGAGGTATATACAGATTTGGATGAGCTAATGTGGCAAATATCTGTTTCTATTTACAGATGAGTATGACTCTCGCTGTAGGAGATGGGCACCTAGTTAATATGGGGAAAATGATAGAAGAAATGGAGGGAAAGTTGAGAAATTCATTGGACCAGGTAACGGTTTTGCACCAACAATAACAACTTGGTGGATACCAAGGTCCTCCAACATCATTTGCAACTTGCAAATTCATTGGTCATCAAGCTTAGTATGGTTGTGGCAGGTTTATTTCGGGAAGACGAGAGAGATGGTTTGCACTCTTCGGCCGCCACCAGAAGTGCTTAATATGAGACTACCCGACAGCTGACCAGTGCATAGAAGTGTCAATCTATTAGCAAAGGAAGATACCATGTCTTCACTATTATTTCGCTAGGCGTGGTCTGTTTGTGCTTTTCCTTCTTTATTGTACTTATTAATATAGCCATTAGTCTGTGTATCTGAACCGGCACCTTGTTGGGGTATCATAGCAGCTTCCTATCCGCCGTTTTGTTGTGATTAAACGAGAGATTGAGCGAACCATGTCAACTGTACCATTGAAGTTTTTGCCAAGAATGTTGTATCTGCAGAACTGTGTTACCTCTTCTTGAGGTCTGATGTTCTTGGGGCCTTGCAATTTGCTTAAGCATGAACAGGGCCCCACGCCACAATCTGATGGATTGAACTCTTGAACCGATGAACAAGACTGCGCTCCCCGCTCCGTATGAGGCCTTGTTTAGTTGGAAGTAGAAACTTGCCGAAAATGTCACATCAAGTTTGAGGATACTAATTAGGACTAAACATGATCTAATTATAAAACTAATTACACAGATGGATGGGAAATCACGAGATGACTATTAAGCTTAATTAATCCGTCACTGTTGTTTACTGTAGCACTGCATTGTCTAATTAGGCTCAAAAGATTTGTCTCGCAAATTTAGCTGGGATTATGGAATGAGTTTTATCAATAATTTACGTTTAATACTCCTAATCAGTGGCACCATATTCGATGTGACTCATGAATAGTTAAAACTTGCTCATGGGCCTGAGTGCCGTAGGACCTTCCAGTTCAGAATTCAGATACTGGTCCCAGGTTTATCAGGTACTAATGTTGAGCAAATCGAACAGCTGGGTGCTTTGGCAAATTGGCATCATCCCGCCGGCCACGCCCCCAAGATAACGGCCGGCAGCCAGGTTGCCATTGCAGCTGGTTTGGACTTTGGGTTCGGTGATGTATTAATGACGGTCCAGCGCCAGCAGCCATACAGCCGATCGATCTCCTCCTCGGCCTACCTGGAAATAGTTGCAACAAGAATATACGTCTGTTGGGTCAAGCCATTTTCTTGCCAACCATGCTTAAGGTCACAGACGAACCATGCTTAAGGTCAAAGTTGGCATCTGCTGCTCCATTCCAGCATCCCAACACGTAACCAAAAAAATCACTATCACATCATACAAACATCCGAGCATCTACCATTGTGGGCGCAAATCCGCTCTGACCAAATATTATATCAGAAGTTCACAAGGTTCAGCCAAAAACTACGACAGCACACGACTGTTTAGTTTTCTTTACTACTTCATAGGCAGTGAGTGATCGATCCATCCTCCAATTTTACACCAAAATCTAAAGGGAACATCTAGTCTAGCTAGATATCACGCATGGTCACCGATGGTGAAGTAAACTCATTTCCTTCTTCATGGCTTCACTTCCTCGGCAGCTGCTGCTGCTGCTGGAGCTGCTTCCTCTTCCTTGCTCTCCTCTGCCTTAGTAGCATCTTCATCTGCATTTTGTTGTCCCGTGAAACAAGATCAGTTCAGCATAGTGTGTCTTCAAAATTCACAAGAATGGTAGCCAGTCAAGGTTGAAATAGTCTTCAAGGGAAAGACAATTTGGACTAAGAACTCCACAACATTTTTGCATTCTAATCAACACTTCGACAGCCAAGACCGTGACTTAGACCATATAGCACTGTGAAGAAATCAGACTAAAGACTGGCAGTGCCTTGCCTAAGAATCAACACGCGGCAAATGGCTGGGCCTACCAGCTCCAAATGTGGCACCATCAAGAACAGATTGACAGCACATTTACGGATATAATAGTCAAATTATTTATCAGTCACAAGAAGCCAAGTACAGAGTAACAAGCAGAGAAAAGAGAGTTCTAGCTGCTGTCTCTGTTTGCTGACAGGGTGACGCGCAACCTATTGAGCTATTGCATATTGTTATTGATGTCATCTGAAAAGGGTCATAAAACTATTAATATTCTGGTTGCAAGAACTGGCAAAACATGCCACCATGATTCCTTACGATATGATAACAGGCTAAACATAAAGGTTGCAAGACCTTTTAGACTACTCTGCAAAGTTCACTGTTAACAAAAAAAAATTAGAGAAAATCTATAGCTAAATCCAGGAACAGTGGCCTTTAACCAAAAGAAATAATTGGAAGGACAAGGATATGTACCTTTGTTAGCGCTTTCAATCACATCATCTTCATCGTCCTCAATATCATCATCATCAGCACCACCCATGTCCAGTTTCTAAAAACAGAAAATACCATGAGACCATTTGCTCCCATCTTCTCAATCATCGAAGAACACTTTCACTAGATACTTACCGAGAAGTCCATATCACCAAATTCATTAACTGCAGCACAAAAACATACATCACTTCAAGCTAAACTAAATAGTTGCTTCAAAACAAACTCAGAATCAACAACTGAAAGACTTACATCCGGCATCCTCGTCATCCTCATCCTGCCATTTGTCCCAGTCAACCTTCAAGAACACTAGCTTGCCTTCCTTTTTCAGTAGCCTTGGCCACCACTTGCTCTCAGCTTTCTTGATCAGGTAGCATATGGTCCTTGGGGCAACAGCTGCCTTGCTCTCCTGCAAATAGCAAGACACCCATACAATTAGCGCCTAAATGCTACATCCTGAAGAGAACCTGTTAGTAATTACACTAACCTCAACATCAACAGCATCAAACAGTTCAAGGTCCAACTCGTAGGTCAAGTCATCGGAGCCTTTTGCCGAGAAGTTGAAATGGCCCTCAGGCTTCAAGTTCAGCTTCACATCCTTGGCATCAGGCAGCTCGATGGTCAAGAACACCCTGTCGGACCTCTGCGCCCACTTGGTGTGCGGATGGCGACTGCAAAGCAAATCGATCCCAAGAATATGCAGCTCAAAACCATACTCAAAGTCAACATATCTCAGCTTCTACGAAGAATTACATAACAAGTGATGGTCGATAGAACATTCAAATCCCCAAACACCAGCAAATTGCAGACAACTACCAGTTTGACACAATCATCGCATAATTCCCAAAAATTACTCGAGGAATATTCACAACAACTATAAGTAATACACATATGACTACAGCAAGCATCAAGAGCATATCTATATCAATCAGACGCCTGATAATTGCACATTTCCAAGCTGCCATGCTAAACAAGTCGTCAACAAATTTTCTCCAGCCCATCGTGTTTCCTAGTCTATTCACCCAACAAGCTACAACAACCGGCTTGCTTAGAACCTACGGGCTAAACAGCAACACACTACTTGCACACAATTGGACATCGCAAACTCCACAAAAGGAATAGCACAAAACAACCGAACCAGGTCTCATGAGTTTCAAAAACTACGGAGGGATCGCAGCGAGTTTAGTACCTCATGCTTCCTCCTCGAGAACTCCGGTGCGCGGCGTGTTGTTCGCGTCGGGGATTTGGGTCGTTAGGGTTTGGACGACTTCGGGAAGACCGACGACGGGGGGAGAGGCTGCGGGAGATGGGTTGGGTCAGGAAGGGTATAAAAGAAGAAGAAGCGGCGGACGGGGAGAGAGAGAGAGAAGGGAGGGCGACAAGGGCAAACTCGTCAAACTGCGGGTCGTACGAGCGCTGCTGCTGCTTCCAAAAGGCTCTAGATGGTTCCATTTCCTTCGGGTGCCGAGCCACTTGGATTTTTGCCTTTTTTCTTTTTTAAAAAAATTTCTTGGTTTACGGCCCTGATTATCTGCTCTTATCTTCCCCTTCGAGTTTACGGCCCTGATTATCTGCTCTTATCTTCCCCTTCGAGGTACTGATAGATAATCTCTATTCCAAATAAGCAGGTTACCTAAAAAATTACTCTCTCTGTTCAGGATTATAATTCGTTTGATTTGACCCAAGTTTGATCGCTCGTTTTATTCAAACAATTGTGCAAAATATTACATCTTTTGTTGTGGCTTGCTTTATTAATAAAAATTCTTCAAGAATGACTCAAATTTGATTATATTTGTAATTTTTTTAATAGGACAAGTTGACAAACTTGGGATAAAAAAGTCAAATGAATTATAATCTGGAACGAAGCAAGTGGCTAATTACTCTCTTTGTCCCGAAAAGAATGCAATTCTAGATTTGGACTGAGTCAAACTTTCTTATATTTGACTAAGTTTATAGCAAATAGTATTAACTTTTATAACTTCAAATATGTATATTAAGAAAATATGTTTTATGATAAATCTATCTATATTATTTGGTATCATACATCATTTTTTAGCTGTATATGTATTTAGTCAAATTAAGATCGATTACCTTCTTGTAAAATGAGAATTCCATTCTTTTTTGGACGAAGGTAAAGGTGGCAGTGGTTCGGTCTCAATTCTCAAACAAGTTTTAATGGTTTGGTTTTTAATTAGATTAACTTGGTTTGGTGAATAATGGGTTGCCATACATAATTGTTTGGTTTAGTTTGGTTTAATAGTTACAATGGTCTAGAATGCTTTAACAATTATAATTTGGCTATGTGTGTAAATGTAAGTGTAAGTTGGATTAAAATCCGAACCTTAAAATTAAAAGGTTGCGTTCACACATTAAAAAAATTAATGAATTGGCCTAAAATTTGTTGGAGATGTCCCAGAATGACAGCACATTACTTTGTGCAAATCGGTGTAGCCATATCTGTACGTGGACCCTACATCTAAAATAGGGCCCTAAAATTAAAAGCTCACGTTCACACATAAAAAATTTAACGAATTTGACTGAAATTTATTAGAGTTGTCTCAGAATGGTAATCCACTACTTCGTGCAAGTCAGTGTAGCCATATCTATACGTGGATCCTAAAACTAAAAGCTTACATTCACACCTTAAAATTTTAGCGGATGTTACCGAAATTTGTTGGAGATTTCTCATAACCACGGTCCGCTACTCTGTGCAAATCAATATGTTCAAATCTACATGTGGGCCTCATGTGTAAACCTAGACCCTAGAATTAAAAGCTCATGTTCAAACCTTAAAATTTTAGTAGATTTGACCAAACTTTGTTGGAGATTTCTCAGAAACACGGTCCGCTACTTCGTGCAAATCGGTTTAGCCATATCTATACGTGGGTCCTACGTCCAAAGCCACACCTAAAACTATAGAATTGAACTGATTTAGTTTGTTTTAGGAAACTAGTATAAGTGGTTTGGATTGGTTTGGAGGAAAGAGTAAATGGATAAGATTAGATTGATTTATAAAGTGTAGTATATTCTAAATAGGTTGGTGTGATTTGTTTTGGTTTTTGAACTATTACCAGCTTCAGACGAAGGGAGTATTCATCAATATGGAAGGGTTTTGCGACTTATCTCTCGGCTATTTTATTCATTGCATATTTCCAAATTTGTTTGACACCCCGTTTGGAAGTTGATATTGAGAGCTGGAATTAGGAATTGGCATTGAGTACCCCTAATTCAGCTGTTTGGACGGCTTCGGTATTGAGCCGTGGAATCACGCTCCAATGCCGTGGGGCATTGAGCCACCTTTCGCGAGCCCGCGCCCAATTCGGAGGCCTCCCGCTCCGTATTGGCTGGCATTCGGTCCTCCCTTACTACGCCGGCGAGGCGAGGGAGATGGCGAGCTCCGCCGTGGCCGGGGCGCCCTCCTCCCGTCCTCCGTCTTCCTCCCCGGCGGCTCGCTCTACTGACGGGCCGGAGCGAGAGGAGAAGAAGGCCGCGGGGCGAGCGAGGAGCCGGAGCGGGAGGAGAAGAAGGCCGCGGGGCGAGCGAGGAGCCGCGCCGCCCCTCCCCTGCGTGGATCCTAGGCGAGCTCGTGCCCCCTCCTCCTCTGCTGACGGGCCGGAGCGGGAGGAGAAGAAGGCCGCGGGGCGAGCAAGGAGCCGCGCCGCCCCTCCCCTGCGTGGATCCTAGGCGAGCTCGTGCCCTCCTGTTCTTCCTCAACGCCGGCACCCCCTTCCTCTTCTTCGTCAACGCCGCGAGCATCTAGCTGTTCTTCACCGGCGGCGGCAGCTCGGCTTGACCGGCGATGGAAGAGGAGGGGCAGGGAGGTGGGCGACCAAAGGTTTGGGCGGAGGTGGGCAGCGGCCGGAGGACGGGCTGATGTGGCGGTGGCCGGAGGGATGGGCGGCGTGCGGCCGGACGGGAGGAGCTAGGCTGTGGCAAATGCCAATTCGATTTTCATCCTTTTGTACATCCAAACAGAAATTGAATTGAATTGCTTTCTAGGATTCCAAAAGGCAATGCAATGGACATCCAAACAACAGAATTCAAATTATGACCATTTCAATGCCATGGCTGATTTGGTATTGAAATCAATTCAATGCCATGGCCTCCAATATCTACATCCAAACGGAGCCTGACTGAGTTTGGTTTGAAATTGTTTTTTTTGGGTGTGTCTATAAAGAGCACATGCATAAATGTCTAGCGTTCCATATAAATTTAGTGCAATGGTATTGAACTTAAATACTTGATAGAGGCATGTTAGAAAAGTAGCCCAAGAAAACGAAAACGTGCTATCAATTAGTTAGGCTTAATAGATTCGTCGCCGAGGACTTCTGCAATTAGTTTAATGATTAGCTAATGTTTAGACCTCCTAATTATCATCTGAATATTTGATGTGGCAAGAACTAAACTTTAGCCCAAGAATCCAGGCACAGCCTCGGTTCGACTCGGCTCGTTCTAGCTCGTTAAGATAACGAGGTAGCTCGGCTCGACTCGTTATCCGAACAAGCTAGAAAGGCAGTCGTTAACTCGCTCGACCCAGCTCGTTTGCTCGCGAGCTGAACATATAATACAAATATTGACAAATAAATAACCACTGGTGATCATAATTTCATATAAATGACATAATCATAAATACAAAATTATCCGCATGGTACAGATAAGGTCTAACATGCAAGTATACAAATAAACACAAGTACACAACCATCATATGAGCAGGATTGCAGCTTATTGAGTTACAATGTTGCAACTCGTTTGGCTCGCGAGCAGCTCGAACTCGCTCGTTATACTAACGAGCTAAGATGGTTGTTCGAGCTAGCTCATTAATAAATCGAGTTGAGCCGAGTGAGTATGGCAAACCGCTCCAATTAATCCGGCTTAAGAGCATGGGACCATAATCACAGTAGTGCTCCACGCCCTTAAACCGAGTTAATCGTGCAATCCGTCGGATACCTTCCCGATTAAACCACCTTTTCTCTCGACCGAAACGAAATAACAGTAGTCCCACTCGATGATGGGCTCAGGCAGTACAACATATCACAATTTTTTTACATCACACGGTTCACATAGATAATTATACAAATACAGTGCATATGTTTTAAATTGTTACAAACCAGAGTATTCTACAGCGGAAGATCTACACATCGAAACAACAGACATTGCGCGGAGCCCTCGCACAACATCAATCACCGCGGTCTGAGTCAGACTCAGACGGCACCCGCTCCACGGTCCAACCGTCGGGAAGCACACAAGGCCAAGTAAGAGCAGCCACGGGATCATATCCATCACAATTATCTGAAAAAGAAAAACCACAAGCAAGGCTGAGTATACTAATACTCAGCGAGACTTACCCGTTAAGGTTAAGTTCTAGACCATGCAAGGCTTTACAGCTGTGGGGTTTGTTTTGCCAAAAAGCATCTACCAGTTGAGCCTATTTTCATGATTTTAGCCAAGTTAATTTTCGATTAACCACTACTAGATTTGCCAAGATATCCAATAACAATCAGTGTGGAAAAATAATTGATTAAATTGATATTAACCTTTCTCATCTACCAACAATTCTACCCTTTTGGCCCAAGAACATTGATGTGCAACGAGAAATCAAGCAGCTTCATGTAACCGCGAAGGACGGACAACTCGAGTTGATTTTAACCATGCATAGGACAACCTAATCGCGACCCGTGAGAGACACCCAGGACCTCACGAGATAACCGTTCCCATCTCTCCCTGCCGTCTGCCATCAGAGCCCACACCACCCGAGTGCACGCCCCAACGAACCCCAGGTGCCCCAGGCAAACCTGTGCCGCGGCCACTACTACACTCGCCATCAACCCCTCGCCCAATGGAGTGGAAGTGTCCGTCAGACGTCAGTTTGCATCAAGTACTAGGTTTACCAGTTTACCACATTTCCCGGCATACGATTAGTACCTTCAAAAGCTTGACCATCAAGGCCACACAAGCAATGCCTTAGCCAACAATTACTGTGCAAGCGGGACATTCAATCATACAGGAATATCGCACAAGCCCCGCTTGCCGAACATCATAACTGCTTATAAAGTAAAATCCTATTTCTCGCGAGTGACAAGCAATCACTTGTCTTCTACCGGTCCTAATTAAGCATCGCAATCTATACGACCTACCCATACTAGTCTTAGGACATAGGTACCTAGGGATCATGCAACTAAGGTTTCATTCAACTCCTCGAAACTTAAATGCATAAAGCCAGGCACAAGTAAGGAGTTAGCTTAAATTGGGTTATGCTCCGGGGCTTGCCTTCCTGATCACCGGTGGCCTTGGGCCCTTCCGGACTTTGGTCCGGGTCTTGAGCAGTGGAGTAGTTCACTTCAGCGGCGGCGAGGTCACCCTCGGGCTCGACTTCGATCTCGTACACGCCGTCGGTAATGGTGCTCTCTACATGATATGTAAGAGTATGAGATGCATGAATGCATAAGCGATCAAATACAAAAATATTTACAACACTCACCTCACTGGTCAATCATTTATGGAATATAAATCACTAAAAATTTTAACTTGCACATGAACCGGTCTGACCGGTTTTGAGACCGGTCTGACCGGTCTGGCAGACTGGCCTACCCGAAAACCTTACGGCCGACTCAACTACTTCTAAATGTACTCAAATCATAAAACAATTTGGCCATTAGGTACTCAGTTCTATGAATCATATTAGACCCATCCAAGGTGGTTTGGCATGTTTAGCTCATGTATATGCTTCATAGGGCACTAAATAAATCCTTAAACACTCATTCATTCATAAAGTACTGCTATAAGCTTTACATAGTTTTCATATACACATGCTATACCATTGGAAAGATAGTTTCCCAAAGATTCTAAAAATTCTATACTTGTGATTCTAGACCCATTTACTAGTATCCAGCAGTTTTAACCCCCGAAGAAGGAAAAACATCCAACATCTTCACAGCTAGGCTCCTAATCTTTGGATTTCTCCCACAACAGCCCTTGCAAACATTCCCATAACCCCCCTAAGGTTTTGGAATTCTTACCCTGGGGTCCTATTTCTTCAACCTCGGTTCAGAAGGAGGCCGGCGATGGTGATTTGGCCATTGTGGGGGCAGAGAAGGAGGGGAAAAGGGCCGAGGAGGGGCACAAGCTCATGGGGAAGCTAGAGGATGCATTGGTTCGCGTGGAGGTGGCGTGTGTGTGGCTGTCCACGTGAGGGGGAACAAGCTCGGCCGGCAGTGGCAATGGCGGTCGGCAAAGAGGGGATTCCCAGCGAGGGAAGCCTGGGCGCGGGCCAGGGATGGCTCGGGGAAGGAGAGGGCGAGGTGAGCGAGCTATGGGCGATGGTGAATCGAGTGAGGGACGAGTGAGAGCGGCAGATTTCGTGAGCAGTGAAAGAGCTCGGTAAAAGGGAAGGACGGGAGTGGTTGGAATCAGTCCTCCACTCGCGGACGTGGCGCGACACCGGGGCATAGGCGTCACACGAGGCATGAGGAAGCGCAGACACGTGTCCACGGCGGCGCGGACGCCCATACCGGCGGGGGAGACGCCCACCCCGCGGCGGTGGTTGGGCACCGACTGTTGCGGTGGTGGGGTAAAACACCCACCGCAACAGTCCGTGGTGTCGAAAATACTGTGCCGATGAAGTTCAAATTCAAAACTCGCGGGCCGCCGACTGTTGCGGTGGTGGCGTACCTCAAGCACCGCAACAGTTCATCATGCAACTCACCGCAAAAGTCCGTCAATCCAGAGACGAAATTTACTGTTCCTCGAGTACCACCGACTGTTGCGGTCATGTACTGGGGCTTAGGACCGCAACATCTGGTGGCTTGGGTTTAGGGTGTAGGTAAAACAACCTTGCAATGTTGCGGTGGTGCACAAATGAGAAACCACCGCAACAGTCTGTCAATACAAAGAGCATTTTAGAATTATGCCCGGGTGACCGACTGTTGCGGTGGCCATTCCACTGGCACCGCAACTTCTTGAGATAACGGTATTTGCACTTTTCAACTTGATTTTGATTTTTGATTGGAAATTTTGATTCAAATTTTTGCTAAGCTAAGCCTTGTTTCTTATGATAGTTGACGTGGTCACACATAAACACACAGGCACAAACAAAGCACTATGATTATGAGAGGATGCATGCCATTATATACTTAATCATGTTCATTATGGTCTCTAATTATAATAGCGACACCCGAGGTCACAGTGAGCTAACGAGTCACGAGCTTTTCGTCCAGCCCTATTGACAAGTTAGTAAATGAAAAAAGAGAAGAAAACTGGGTCTTGCATGAGACATGGTTTCTAAAGGTTCAAAATCTTGATAAAATCAAGAAAAATACAAAAATCTTTCATATTTTCTCTTATCACTTGTGCAAAGTATAGATATTTTATTATTATATAAAAAATACCTATAACATATAATAAAATACATGAACAGAGAGTTGACACACTCAAAAATTATTATATATATCGGATACACTTGAAGAAGGTGGGTAAGTTCATAGGTATGTAAACACGATCTCGGATAGGCTGATGACTCCCAAGAGCTCTTATCGATGGAGTCGTTTGAACGCAATATCCAAGACACAATGAGAGATGGGTGGTATTAAATTTGCATATCAAATAGCAGTGTTTGCATTGGAGAGGTAATGTCTATCACTAGTTTCTCGATGATGTGGAGTTTATGGAAACTATGGGTAGTGTGTTGGGTTGGGGTGGCCTTAGGCTACTTTGATTGAATAAGGTGCTATCTCACCTTTTGATGATGTGGCAACAAATAAATGAGAAGCGAGATGAGAGTGGTTTAATCTAGATGAAACTATGTGTGCACTGTTTCCAACACACTTTGTATCTTGCATGTATTTTCTATGAAACAACAAAAATAAAATAATGCAATGTATGAGGTGTTTCATTCATTGATTAAATGATCTTATGCTTATGTGGTGACTTTGTAAACATCAAAATAAAACTCTCTATTGGGAATGGCTTTGTCTTCCTCTTTGAGGTATGACAGATAATCTCTATTTCAAACAAGTAGGTTATCAAAAAAGTGAGTAACGATCTATCAATATGGAAGGGTTTTGTTACTTATCTCTCAGGTATACTGCATATTGTCAAATTTTTTTTTGCCAGTGTTTGTTTAGAAATTGTTTTATTTTTTGGTGTGTCTGTAAGAGCAGCTCCAGCAGGCCCTCTAAATGAGCCCCTACTCTGAATTTAAAGGGCGGGGATAAAAACAGTGAACTTCAGCTGGCCCTCTATTTTCGCCCCTAAAATAGGAAGCCCTCCAACTCTCCTCCCACACCCTCTAGGCCTAGGGAGTCTTTAGAGGCCCTCTGTTCTAAACTAGAAACTAAAAAGTGGGTCAATAAAAAATAAAGGGTTGTTTTCAGAGGGTATTGTTGGAGTTGTGAGAAAGTCTCTAAAAATAGAGGGCTTGTTTAGAGGGTATTGCTGGAGTTGTTCTAAAGAGCACAAGCATAAATGTCTAGCATTCCATATAATTTTAGTGAATGGTAAACTTGATAGAGGCATATATTAGAAAAGTAGTCCAAGAAAACGAAAATGTGCTATCAAGATCTC
Source organism: Alloteropsis semialata (assembly GCA_004135705.1). Lineage (NCBI taxonomy): Eukaryota > Viridiplantae > Streptophyta > Magnoliopsida > Poales > Poaceae > Alloteropsis > Alloteropsis semialata. The sequence goes on along the minus strand of CM014278.1, from coordinate 88,220,244 downwards.
CTTTGCCTTTTAGGGGAATATCATTCCATTTTATATGAGAATATCTGCATCCACTTTGAACTAATAATTATTCTCCATAGTGGGCTCGTCGACCATAGATTTTCAGAGCATCTTAGGTACACGCGGGGAGTGAGAAATATCAAAACTAACATAATCTCAGCCAGTGTAACCAAATTTGGCCCATTGTTCTATATAATGAAATGCAATATACATTTAAACAGTTTAATATATATAGTATGGTTTTGTATTCATGCTTCCACCTAGACTACACAACTAAACATTTGGTCCTTATTCATGTATTCACAACTAGGTGATACATGGGTCTTGTTATATTTGCCACCACCTCGAAGATCTTTGGTAAGCTCACCCCTACTTTTGCCACTCAACTGCATTAAACTCACCCAAATTGCCCCACCTATGTAATGAGGTGAGATTTATGAGGCGACAACGGTTTAATTACTTTTGTAGCATCTATGTTAATTTTAGCATTGGAATGAAAAATTACTGAGATTAAGATGTATGAGATGATATATGTTACCTTATCATGAGAATGCGAACAAAAAAAATGCATAAAATGGGCTGCAAATAAAAAATGGTAAGGATTAAAATCTTCTACAATAAATGAGATTTTGCCTAGATTTCTTATACAAAAGCTAATAACTTGTCTATGTATAAATACATTTTTGCAGGCATTGGAATGTTATACAATCTAGTGTTTGGAAAAATGTGTCTATTTTCCTAGGAACTTATATAGAACTATGACTTAGACAAACCCTCATTATCTCATGACCGTGGATATTTGGAACCTTAGCCTTAATCTATAGACAGTCTACATAAAATTGTCGCGTCGTTTAATTAATGTACAATATTTTATTTTTTTAAAAAAACTAAAGCTAACACAATCTGAAAAATAATAAGAAGAATTGATTTTGTGAGCCAAGTTTATTTTTTAATATTTTTCTATGCAATTCATTGCATATCCTAATAGTTTAATTTAAAGAACCTAGAGATGGTATGTTTGGCTGAGCCGCAATAATTTATACCAGCCAACAATGTACACTTGTCAAGGCGCGTCCCACCGCTCCACCCGCTTCGTCCCTATATCACACTATCCCTGCCCCTAGCCTCCATCTCTAAAGTTCACTTATTGCTGAGATATTCTAGTGATGGCGAGTACTTGATTTCCTCGCCAAATCTTCATGTGTCTTCAATGTCCTCGCCGCCGCCGACGCCTAGGTGATCTCCGTTCAACTACAAATCACAAATCCCCCTGGTAAACTTCTCCAAAACCACCATATTTGTTCCTCTCAACTTGCCGCATCCATCGGTTCTTCTTGTATTCGGCGCCGCCATTGCCAAATCTCTGCATCGCCACCATCGATTGCTAACGCTTCCTCCCGCCAGATATTCGCAAAATCGCAACCTGTGGAGATGGTGAAGATGGACTACAGAGATCTGTGCGGATTGCCATCCTCGCGTGATGTTCCGCATCGGTCTCCATCTTCGCCAAGTGATTTGCTCGATTCGTCGGAGAATGGTAATTTTTCCTCGTTTTACAGCTGTCCCTTTCAGTTTCTGTTCTTCGAAAATTATTTCAACCCTGCCAAAAATACGGAGAGAGAAAGGGAGGGAGTTTTTCCCTTTAGCCGGGAAGAAAGGGGAAGCAGTTACCAAAACGAAAAGTTGTAGGCCACAGTTATATCTCTAGTTGGGCCTCCACTGCAAGTCCATGAGTTTTTGGCCCAGGAAACAAAACATACCCGCATGACTACCCTTTCAATCCTATACGCGGACGTCTGACCCAAAATGGTGCCATGTCACTATTTTTGTTGACGTGGCAACAAATGAATGAAAGAGGTTTCGTCTATATGTAACTATGTGTGTACTGTTTTCGTATTGACTATGAAACAAAAATAAAATATTGTATTGTATGAGGTGTTTCATTCATCAAGTAAATATTGTTATGCTTATCTGCCAATCTTGAAAACATCAAAATGAAACTCTTATTAAAAATGAGTGTAAAACAACCGATTTTATAGATCAAGGATGAAGTGATCCACGATGTATATATTTGGGGTTACGTGGACTTTTTTTTCCTTTCTCGGAAGCGGTTGTCACCCTATTTTCCTCTATTTTTCTCTGGTTTTGGACCTTTTGGTTAAAGAGTAGTTTTAGTATAAGTTACGCATAGGAATGCCGGTTTTGTGCATGCAAAGCAATCAATGCAGGGACATGTTGTTTTTTTCTCAAAATACTGTGGAATATTTTTTAAACTATTTTTATTTGTTCCGGAACGATTATTCTTTCAAAATATTTTGTTTTGTTTTCGGGATAAGTTTCGTTTCTAGTTTGGAATTGGAACAGTCTTCTTCGTTCCAAAAACAATATAATTATTTTTTGTTCTAGAGCTATTTTTATATTAGAATAATTTTCGCTGCTTTATAGAACAACACTTTCTACTGTTTCTGGGAACGATGATGTACATCATGTACGCACCCACCCGCCACCGCCTCGTATTCGCTGGTTACCGCCGCTCGTTGCCAAACTGGGCTGTGGGCCGGTTCGCTGGTGATCAAACTGGGTCGGTTCTCTGGTTGCCAAACTGGGCCGTAGGCTGACTTCAGTGTAGTTAGTTGGTGGGCTCATTGATATGAGAACCAAAGGAACTAGGAAGCCTCCGGCTGCTCCCGGCCTGCCTTTCGAAATTCAAACCCAACAGTCGACAGCGTGGCAGCGAGCCAGCAACAGCCAACGCCCTCGCGTATTTAAACACCGCCTCCTCTGTTATCGCATTCTGTCTTCCGAATCCTCCTCTTCTCTTCTCTTCTCTTCTCTTCCCGCAGCTCAGCTAGACTCAAGTGCGCGTCGTGGGGGGGAGCGAGCCTTCTAGAACCTTCTACGATCGGAGTCCTCGGTACGCGCTCCGCTCGATCATCCCCCCAAGCCTCCCGATTCCGAATGCTTGCGTTTTAGCCTGATTATTGGGGGATTTTCTCGGGGTATTTGGTTCCGATGATTCGAGCTAGTCGTACGTGCTTGTAACGTTCGTTCGGATTCATAATCGATCGATTTTCTGCGATTGGGCTGATATTTCGTGATTTTGGGGGTTTGTGCGGCTCTGCTGAACGATCTGATGCTTCGAGTTTCCTCCTACACTCGCGATTTCATGCGATGTTTCTACGAAATCAGAGCACAGAGCAGTTCAGGCCGTATGATTGAGCGAATGCATTCGAGCTCCGTGTCCTGTTTTCGCTGGGATCAATTGCACGATTCAGTTTGAATTCTGAGCTCTGAAGTTTTCCGCGTGCATTTGAACGGCCTTTAGTTCACAATTCATTATCGCGCTTCCCCAATTTTGCGTTCGTAATGTTTCGATGATTTGCTAAACTGCAGTGCTAAATCTCAGCTTCCTCTGACGCAGATATGTACCCCAGCGACCTCCCCGTCACCCCCGGCAGCGGTGGCAGCGGCAGCGGCGGGAATGGGGGCCGCTCGGTGCACACCTCGTCACGGCGCCACCGCCTCGCGTCTTCCTCCCCTACTGGCACCTTCAATGCTGCTGCTGATGGCGGAAGCTCTGGGTCACCCTCGCCGACACAATCCTCCGCGGGTCCGCCCGACGAGTCGCCGTACCGCCGCAGCCGCGACCGGGTCGGCCCCGAGGACTCGTCGACACCGAGCCAAGTGCGGCGTCTCCTCGTAGTCTCCCCGGTGCGCTCGCCGGCGGCGACGGACGACGACGTCCTCATCATGGACGGTGTGCTCGTCGACAACGGGCCCGGAACCCCCTCCAGAGCCAGGCGCTCCGTCTCCTTCGTGGACAACAACGGGCCTGGTGTCAGGCGCTCCGTCTCCATCAGCGACCTCGTCTTGGTCTCCTCCGGCTCTCAGGGTTCCAATGGCAGCGGGAACGGCGGCAGGCGCAGCAGCTTCAGTGGTCAGGTAATTGTTGGCTTGACGCTGATGATCTCATCTCCTTAACGTTTAGAAGTCCACCGCTGTCCTTGGTTGTTTAAGGGGGTAAGCAGGATACCTTGTGTGTGTGCGCGTGCGCGCGCGCGCGCGCGTGTGTCATTTTTGCATTTTTGCCAGTGTCTCAGAACTGCATTTTTGCATTTTGGTATGGCTACATAGCTCGGATGACTGCATGTTGTTAAAGCGGACATATGCTGCATGATTTAAATGATTCTGAAATAAAGTCAAATTCTCCATGTCAGTTAAATGTAAATGTTCACCGTACTGCATTGCTAGATTTTGGAAGAAATTTGGTTCGTTCATGGATTTGTAGGGTACGATATGTTAGTCATTCCAGAAGCTTTTACTCTGGAGTACAAATAGGAAAAGGGAAAAAGATTGGGCAACAATTCATCTTTACTCTGAATAGCATCGATTTGGTACTTCCAATATAGGAACATGAGACTGTTTTGCTTGTTATTTATAGTTTTTCATTGCATCAGTGGTTTAAACAACTTTGCAGACACAATTAGATATTCCTAAATCACGTGAGGCAGCCCTCAAATACGCATAAACTGATCAATCGTTTCTGTTTTGTCTTTGTTTCTTCAGTCTCCCCAGAGGAGGGAGGAACATCGTGGGATGCAAGCCAGGAACAGATATTCTGAGGTAAATATGTCTGGGCCATTTGTTTTTACTCGTGGGGTTAGGATCAAATTCTGATAGATGATCTGCTGCATGATAACCCTGAATCTAACTGCTATTTTTTAAATTATGAAGTAGTGTGATAATATCATCATAACCCTATGTAGCTTTGCCTTTGAAACTAGACCATAAGACAAACACATTTTACTGTACCTTTCTTTCACAAGGCTCTTCTCTGTTACTGAAATAGTGAGTAAGTTCTAAGTTGTTTGGAGTCACTTTTTATCTTTTGGCTTACCTTGCATGAAGCCATTTACATGATCCTGACAAGGCAAATTGCACAATAATATATGAAGTAAACGACTCAAAATTATAGCTAGACACCGTCTTTTAAAATCATGAAAACTGTTGACCAGTCTTTTCTCATGCAAAAGTTTATTAGAGATGACTTCAGTGCCACTTCATAGTTCATCATGCAGACATAGAGTGGTTTATTTCAGAACAATAAGGCAACAAAGTGAAGGATGTAGAGTTCTGTACTAATGTCCTTCTGCAATAGCTGCCACGCTCATGTCTTGCAGTTATTCCAGCAGATTAAAATCCTATCTTGTTCAGTAGAGTTGAAGGTGTAATTCTTAAAATTGCTGTTACATTATGTTGGTTGTGTTATTAAAAACACATTTACGATTATCTGGATTAGTTAGCATGATTCACTACGTCTGCTGTTGATCCCTAACTTTGCCGAGTTTACAATTGACCATTAGGGGCCAATAGCACCTGAATCAACTAGAGACAGAAGCAACAGACAGTTCTGATCCACTGACAAAAATGCTATTTCTTTCAGCAGCAATGCATTTGTCTTCATGTATCTGCTCTTATTACAGTTCACTATATTTTTAGGCTACACATCAAATATTTATTTGGAAATAAAAATTGTAAACCACATAAAGTTAGAGAATTTTTGTTTTCCTAAACTTTGTTGGGAACTCCATGCTTTAACAGGACGGTTCAGTTTTAGCTTCTGTTGTCAGCATACCGTTCAATTTGTAGCTTCTGTTATCAGTAATGCATTTATACTGTATAAAAAGACAAGTGTACACAATCTAGAAATCAACTATTGCATAATTATGATAATTCGCATATGCGTGGCTGTACTAAGCAAGAATTTTTCAATGGGCATGAATTTAAACTTTCATTCTGTTGTTTCCAGATTTAGTTCAGTCATATGGTTTCAGCTTCCTCAAAACTGTTGATCACAACCTTTAATACTGTATCTTATTCTTTCTGTTGCCTGAACACAGTTGTTCTATTGTCACATACACCATAACTATCAATGCTTTGGCAATGATCTCAGTGAAAAATGAGATGATAATGTGAGGTCTGAATGATACCATTATGTGCATCTACGATTGCTCATGTGCTCTTTGCTAATACCATATTGTCGTACACACCAACGTACTGCATTTTCATTCGATGCCTGATTCTTTTCATCAGCCTTGACAGTTGCCGCTCTTCCTGTCTACAGGTAGGATCGTCCCCGAGCCGCCGGCAAGCCCAGCGAGCCGGTCCCTCCAACATCCAGCAGGGGCAGCAGTACCCCTTCCCCTCCAACATCCAGCAGGGGCCGGAGTTCCACTTCCCATTCAACATGCATCTGCCGCAGGAGTACCCCTCCATCTACTTGGCCCCGCCGCCATACATCCCGCCGTGGCTGGCAGGACCTCCTAGCTTCGCCTTTGCTCCAACCGCGATGACCATCCCACAAGCGCCTTACTACCCGCCAGTCAACAGGAGGCCCGTCACCATTCGCCACCCAGATGACCCGCCGCCCGGGGTCACCATCAGGGCCCCGCCGGCCAGCGAAGGAGGCTCGTCGGCGCCGAGGCAGCCGGAGACACCCCCCAGGGTCACCATCAGGGCCCCGCCGGCCGCCGGAGGAGGCACGTCGGCACCGAAGCAGCCAGAGACAAAGCAGCTGCCGACGCCACCGGCACCAGAGCAGCAGCCTGAGGCACAGGCGCCGCCTGCACAGACGTTCTGGTGGCCACCGACCTCGGGGGAGGCCTCCGCCATCACCGCCGCGCTGTACGGTCCCAGCACCAGCGGCCGGCCCAGGCTACAGGTGTTCCAGGACCTCTACTCCGGCGAGGAAGCAAGCCAGGCTCCTCCTCCTTCGCCTCCTGCCCCGCCGTGCCCGTGACATGGACGGTCTCTCCGCCATGTACATCTGTACCAGCAAGTCGTCTCACCATGATGGTGATCAACTGATCGTGGTAAGTGAAACTCGCGCTCGAGCTCCTTGGCCCCTCGGCCGCGGTGAGACTATGTGAGCGTTGGTTATCGTCGGACCCTTGAGTTTCTGCGTTTGCGTCGGACTCCTCTGCAAACGTCGTGCCCGTGTGTGGAGCTCGGAACGAAAGACATGTAGCCGTAGTTGGTCGGTGCGCGTCTTCCCTCGTTGGGAAACAATAAACATTGCTGCGGTCGAATCGATACCGTTTAATCGTTTATCCTGGTTGGATTTCAGTTTCAGCTTTGCTTGACGATCGTGCTGAATGGATTATGCTTTGCATAGTGGCCTAGATGCTGTGTGGATTGTGGTTTGGAAGGGCAGGTTGCTCTGTTCAGAGCTAAGGCTGAGCGTGTCTGGGCGGGCAGCTTCTGATTGATCTTGCCTCGACCATTTTGTCCTGCAGAATTAGCTCTCGCAATTGCAACTCAACTCAGTTCTGAAAGTAGTGCAGGTTTGGTGCCGTCGAATCGTGGATGCCGTTTTATGCTGGTTGTTAGGCTTCAGTTACAGATTTACTGATTGTGCATGCTGAATGGATTTGCTTGCATAGCCTACTAAGGCCATGAACAATGCAAAGGCTCTTACACAGGCGCTTGAGGAGAGAAAGAATATTATGGCGCCTTAATCCACAGTGGAAAAATAGTTAAAGACGCTTAAACATGGCAGATTAACAAACTTTGTGCGGTTACATTTACCTAGCCTCCCTTCTTTCAGTGACGAGATCAAGGAAGCGTCCGTCCAGGCGCCGCTGCTTCACGGAGCGGCGGCTCCGTCCGCAAGCGCCCGTGTTCGTGTGTCCGAGAGGCCACCGTGGCAAAAAAACAGATTAACTGCCTTTAAGCGCCCTGCATTGTACAAGCCCTAATTAAAGGTTGTTAGGCCCCGTTTGGTTTTCCAGTGCTAGAATTGTAGCACAACTTTGACCACTAATTAAAGGTATTAAATAAAGGTATTTTACAAAACTAACTTCAGAACCCCTGCACTAGGAACCCTGAAAAATCTAATGAGGCCTTTGACCGCATGATTAGAGCATAATTAGAGGATGGTTACTGTAGCATCACTGTAGCCAATCATCGATTAATTAGGCTCATTAGATTCGTCTCGAAAAGTTACGCTCATCCGTGAAGAGGTTTTGCAAATAGACTTCATTTAGTACTCCATACATACAAGATTCTCTTCGCTACTGTAGCTATACTAGACCTATTCTGAACCAAACGGGGCCTAGATGTTGCGTGATCTGGACAGGGCAGCGGCGTGACGTTGCTCGCTCCCGAAGCGTTGGAATGGGATATCTAGTTCTGAAGCTAATCAGCCAAAGTCAGGAACTCAGGATAGTCCAGTCCGATCAAATGCAGGTTCCTCTGTTCAGAGCTAATGCTGAGCGTGCCTGGGGTGGGCAGTTTCTGATTGATATTGCCTCGACCCATTTTGTCCTCTGTTCAGAGCTAATGCTGAGCGTGCCTGGGGTGGGCAGTTTCTGATTGATATTGCCTCGACCCATTTTGTCCTCCAGCGAAATTGGCTCTTGCTATTCAGTTCTCACTTGGGCCTTTTTTAGATGGACAAGTTTTCAGCAAGTTTCTATATTTATTTTTTACATCGAATGTTAAAGCACTAATTATAGGTATTAAATATAAATTAATGATAAAATCATTCCATAACCTAGATAAATTCGCGAGACGAATCTATTGAACATAATTAGACTATGATTAAACAAGTTATATAATTAGATTTAATAGATTCGAAATTCAATTTGTAAACGAGTTGTGTAATTAATTTTTTTATTAATATCCAAATACCCTTTTCCACGTCCATTTTTACGATCGGCGAGTCTCCACTTTGGCATCGGACGTAAAAGTACTGCTGATTTTACTATCTTGCCTTATTTCATCTCTGTCATGTTTCTCTGTCATGTTTTACATCTTTTGCTTTGGCCTTATTTAGTTCTCTCCAATTCAACCAAAAGACATTTCATTAAACAACGTGTCCCCTATCTGCTTTTTCGATAACATTCCATTGAACAACATGCCCCCCTCTACTTTTTCGATTCCCAATGCATTTTTCTACAGTGCATTCAATCGAATTCAACCGAAACAAGGCCTTTATTCCGTTTGACATTTTTGACATCGTTCTCTGGAGAGGCCAAGACATATGCAAGCACAACCTGTGTTACCTACCCTGAATAACAGACAGACCAATTACACGCACAGCTTGCACTGCAAACAGTGCAAAGTGCAAACTAGTCACTGTAGACTTGTAGAGTGAGGGAAAGACTGGAGTACATACAAAATCTGCGCAACAGATTCTTTACATGATGCTACACAACACAAGCACGGGCTGATGAATGTGGCATGCTCTGCTCAGAGCTCCGAGTCCTTGGAGGACGGCGAGGCTGCTCCCTTCACCTTCTCCTTGGTCGCCTCCACGGCTTCTCCCGTGGCCCTCGCCGCCGTCGCCGCCGCCTGCTCCACCGTCTCCTTGCCCATCTCGAAGCTCTTCTTCGCCGCGCCCGCGACAGAGCCAGCGCTCCCGGCGCCCGCGTCGTACCTTGGCACAAGGACACGGCGACACATACACAAAGTTCAGAGCTGACCCCGCATCGCACTTATAAACAACAAAAAAAAAGGAGACGGTGAGCTAGCGCGCAGATACCGAGGCTCGTCGGAGCGCGGCCGCCGGAGCTTCATCCACGTCAGCCTCGCCCACGCGCGGAACGCGTCGAGCCGGCTGTTGAACCCCGGGATGCCGACGTCGCCGACCGCGTGCTCGACCGGCTCGGGACGCTTCCCTACTACCTCCCCCGCCGCGCCGCCAGCTCCCTGCATCCCCTTGCCGACGCCGTCCCCGACCCCATCCCCGGCGCGCGGCACCGACGACATCAGCAGCGCCGCGACGGAGGCCACCAGCACCGCGAGCAGGACGACCGACACGGACACGGTCGCGCCACCCTTCACCGCCGGCGGCTGCCCGCCTTCCGCGACGCTTTTGCCGCGGCCCTCGTCGCCCCCGGCGGCGGCTGCCCTCGCGTCGACCTCGGCCATGGATTCAGACATTCGGGTGGGGAGACTGGAGATTGAGGAGAGATCAAACTGGGCATGCCGACGGGTACGCACGTGACGAAGTGCCTCCTAGTAGGGGAGTAGTAGGCGGCCGCGCGTTGCTCGTGATGCTACGGTGACACGTCGCCGATACGTGTCCAGCCCGACGGGGGAGGCCGAGGAGGCGAGCTGGCGAGGTGGGCGCCGGCCGTGTACGTGCTCCGTGGGAGTCACGGGTGAACGTGTCGAGCGCGGGCGGCAGCCACGGTCCTCTGGTGCGCATTGTGATGGGCGAGCCAGGCCCATCCAAACCAATTTCGGCCCACTGTCTTCATCAGGGAAAGCAGATCATGCAGCATTCAAGTATTCGGTTCCCAACTTCCCATCTGATTTCTATTGCGCTAAGCACCTTAGCATGTGTTTGTTTTGAGGGTTGGGTTGGGTTGGACCCATTTTTTGATGTGTTTGGTTTGGTAGAGATGTGGGTTGGGTTCATCCCTATAGGGTATATTCCCCTGAGATACGGGTCGAGATGATCCCTCCGAATCGAGCGGATCATCTCCACCCACTTCGACGCCGTCCGGCTCTCCGTTCGTGCGCCACGAGTGACGAGCGAGGCGAGGCCGTCCTGCGCTGGGAGAGCGGCGCCGCCGGTCGGGGAAGGGCTACCATGGGAAGGGCAAGCTCCGGCCATGGGCGGGATTGAGCTCAGGGGCCTGGTGACCTGGTGACGACGGCGGTGCGTGGAGCTTCGGGCCACCGCGGTTGGGGGGGGGCAGCCTGGTGAACGGCGGCGGCGCGTGGAGCTTCGGGCCGCCGCGGTCGGGAAGCTCGGGAGGATGAGGTTGCCATGGCCCGGGCGCGCGACAGCTTGGGGGTGGGGAATCGAGCGGAGCTTGGGGGGGCCGCGCAGGGGCTATCCAGTGCCGCTCGAGGGCAAGTGGATGACAGGTGAGCTCAAGCTCCGGCGGTCGAGCTCCCCGTGCGCTGCCGGCCGAGCTCCCCGCACCGGGCCGCTGATGGCNCCGAGCTCGATGCGGTAGGCCGGCCCCGCGCCGCCGCCGACCAAGCTCGAACGGCCGAGTCTGGGGACCGAGCCCGAACGGCCGAGCTCCCCGTGCCGTGCCTCTGGGAGGAAGAAGATAAGGGAAGAAAAGAAAAAAAGAAAAATTTGAAAAGGATGAGTGGATGACATATGGACCCTACTCATGACATATGGGTCCCACGGACAATTCTCGCTAGTGTTAAAATGGCATCCGACCCAACCCTCAAAACTCATTCAACCAAACAAAAAACTGGAACGAACCCAACCTTTCAACCAAACATGAGATGGGTTCATCTCAACCCACAAAACTGGGTTGGAGTCAACCCAACCTACTTGGCTCCGGAACCAAACGCATGCTTATTTTTTCCCATATCATTTCGTTGAGGCACGGTCGTGTTCCCGCGCCGCTGGTTTTGGGGACCATGTTATCAATCTGCACCTGCGTGATGACCACGAGCAGGCCCGAGTCAGGCCCGAGTCAATCTTCTCCTCTGGTACCGGCGGCGGCGGACGCGACAGGCAGGACAGAGAAGGGCATCACGGGCTGCACGGCACAGCCGCGGGCTTGCTGTCGTGGACAATGTCACTACGATTCCTCTGCATTATGCATCGCCCAGGAGTCCAGGACGGCGAACGATGACAGCCAGTAGGTTAACCAAAATTTTCCAATAGAACTCCAGTTCTTCATCAATGAACTTCACAAGCACTGAAGTACTCTAGCTGTTTTCACTTCCTTGAACTAAGCAAGTACTCACAGTATTGCTACATTGCTAACACCAGATCAGCCAAAGTAAAACAATCTGGCAATTGGAGTTATGGCTCCTTTAACAATTGGGGTTAGAGGTAATTTCCGAGAGATCATATGGATATTGGACATTATGACGGTTCCAAATAGTAAGACACGATGACCGTTGAAAACAGTCTGGGGCTACAAAATCTTAACCACTTGTTGGGCAGCTGCTTATCCAAGGAAGTTCATGATCACCAGGTGAAGCACCAGACTGCACAGAATGAAGTCAGCAAAAGCCCTCTCTGGGGGGAGATCCTGCAGAAAAAGTTCTATTCAGAAAAAATGTTTTGATATGCAACACGCCAGAATCTTGAGGGTTAAACGTTCTCCCCCCTTCTTCCCTCAAACAGGCAGGAAGCTGCATATCATTGCATTAAGGGTAAAATGTCCTTAGCAGATGACAATGTAAGAAAATAAAGTTACCTTGAATTCCTTGTTATCTTTGTTCACTTGAATACGGAGGCAAACTGGAGAAAAGCAAAAGGTAACAGTTATCTGCTATGCACCCAAGGTAAGAGTTAACTGACAAGGGGCAAGAAATCTCTACCAGAAAGTATAAACACAGTTATCAAATTCCAATGATTCATTTTTGCATGAAAAAAATTATATTAAATCTAGCCAAATGTTTGTAGAAGATTATGAGGTTTCGCTCTTAAAACGAGTGCACGCCTTAGAAAATGAAATGAAGGGCACCCGCATAGTCATCTACTAAGTAACCAATGAAAAATAGGTAACCAGAGCTGACAGGGGGCAAAAGTCCTTACCAGCAAGTACTGCAGTTCCAATGCATGAAAGGACACCCGAGAGGAAGGAGTTGAAAGGGAATGACCCAACTAATCCCATGTATGCAACCTGTTTTAGCCACACAAAACAGCATAATGGTAAATCTCTCAAGGCATATTGCAAAAACAACCGAGGAGAGTTACAGACTGGATAACAATGTTCAGTTGGTATAACAGGCGCATAATGAAAACACTGACTTAAGAACATTGGTTGAGGACAATATATTCTAGATTTAGAAAATGACAGCTAATAAGTTCATCTAAACAATAAAAAAAAGAGAGAAACATGCAGTCTGCAAAAGTTCTGACGACAAGTGCAGTGCAGCATAGGCAGAGAAAAAAAATTCAAGTAAACAGTCTATTCTATTCAAAGAATTGCCTGGCTGATATCAGTCTTTAGCAAAGCACCATATTCACAATTTTTGTGCAGGCATCCAGAGTTTAGTGAAAATGCACAAGAAACATTTTTAGATATAACAGAGCATACACTATGTGTCGATCAGGTAAAATTTCCAAACACTATCTAGATAGTGAAAACCCGCAACACGAAATATCTCAGATACAAGACAGTATCCATATGATCTCTCAGATATTCCTGGACAATTGTTCAAACATCACCGGATGCTAGATAACTATACTATCCATATGTGAAAATCCATAACAGGAGACATCTCTAGATACTAGGGTATACACTAGAAATTGCTCAGGTAAATATTTTGAGCCTCCATTTTGAGGCTCCAAATATGTTTGAACTAGATATTCGCAGCAAAGATGGAAATATCAGAACTTACCTGAATCATGGCAGTAGCAACAGCGCAAATCACATACAGGTCAATAATCTGCAGACATGCCACCACAGGGAGTTTAAAGGGTCAGGACTCAGGAACAAGCTAATAATAACTGAAAACTGGAGGTGCTGGTGGAGGTCGAAAGAGGCAACCCTAAGATTTATTGGTGTGGCGGCATACGCCTTGTGAAGGGACTGGATCAGAAGCTTTGCATCGCTCACGGCCCTCGGCATCTTGAAAATCCTGCGGCTTCTGCTCGAAGCTAACCAGAAAGGAAGCAAAACCATAATTAGATCAGATTATCTGGAGCGCAGGAAGCAGGATCGGTTGAAATGTGGAAAATATCTAAGAGCTACTGACACAAAGGCATCAAAAGCATGCAGTAATTGGGAGATACAGTAGCAGGAGGTAGAATGGAGGATTCAAGATGAGTTGTAGTTGTACTCAAACTGCCAAAGACACAAGTTCTGTGATAATAATTATAGAAAGACACAAGTGCGAAAGGGTCCTGTGATACTGAATTTGACGAATTAAACTTGAGCAACTAGTGCGAAAGGACCTGTGACAATAATTCTAGAAAGACACAAGTCCCCAACTCTGTATTACTTCAGATCGTGCAAGGGTTTATCGAAATCCTGGCTTTGGTCGCGAAGAAACTAACGGCGAAGCACAGGCCGAGATCTGACGGGTCGCCACGACGCGGCGAGAAGATCCGGCGGAACAGAGGGAACGATCTAGATATGGAAAAAGAGCCGGGTTAGGGTTCCTCACCGCCGCGAAAGCGAAGAGAGGTGGCGCCGAGTGGATCGGTGTCGCGGCCGCCGGAAGGGGAAGGACGGCGAGGCGGAGGGGAGACCCTACTTCAGTTGCGAGCTGCTGCCGGCGACTCGGGGAGTTTCCAACTTTTCATGCTTTTTTTTATTGAGGAAATCCAACTTTTCATGCGACCATCATCAATTCATCATCCAGAATCATTGGGCCCCTGGGAGCCCAAAGTAAGAAAAGCCCATTACGCTGGCCCGGCGGCATGCTCTTCTCTTGACAGGACAAGGGGATTCCAGGCCCACGGAAACATTCCAGGGTGACAGGAATCAGGGAAGATGCTGGCCTTTCTTTCCCACTGGACAACGTTGTTGAGAACTTGAACTCGAGACCGAAGGAGCTGCTTGGAGCATCTCCCGCGGAGTATCTAAAAATAGATTGCTATACCTAAAAATTACCAGATAGTCTAAAAATCTGCTCCAACAGCATATCTATATAAATTGCTATATCTAAATATTTTAAACTATAACCTATTTTTCTCTCTCCAAGACCAAAATATACCAATCCAACCGGCCAAAATAGGTCTAGACCTAAATTTGTCCATGTCAGCCCAACTTTCTTCTTCCTACCCGCTCCGCTCCTGATCCGCATCCAATCCGTCGTTGTTGGCCGCTGGACTGCGCGC
>CM014278.1:88116116-88204283 GCA_004135705.1 Alloteropsis semialata | reverse complement strand
CGTAGGAAAGGGAGCAGGCCACGGAGAGGCGCGCGCGTGGGAGGCGCGGCTTCGCGGCGAAGGCGGCCGTGGAGGAGGCGGCGAGGGCTGCTTCCGGCCCAGCTGCGCGCCGCGGGGAGGGGGCCGGCGCGGGCAGAGCTGCCGCCGCGCCGCGGGGAGGAGAGACGGGATGCGGGGATGGGATGGAGGCCAGGGAGAGAGGATAGAGAAGAGAGAGAGTGGCCGGATAGGAGGACAGGCGGGGAAAAGAAGAGGAGAGAAAAGAAAAAAGAAAAGGAAAAAAAGAAAGGAAAAGGGAAAAAGAAAAAAGAAAGAAGAGAAAAAATAAAAAGATAAAAAGAAAAGAGAAAAAATAAAAAGGAAAGAGAAAAAAGAAAAGAAAAGAAAAAGGAAAAAAAGAAAGGAGTAAAGAAAAAAGATAATAAAAGAGAAGGAAAAAAGAAAGAAAGAAAAAGTGGAGGAGATAGAAAAAAGAAAAAGGTGAGGAGAGAGAGGATATGGTAGTTGAGATGGTTGAATAAAATATAGGGTGGTTGGGATAGAGTATGTGATTTGGAGTATGACGGGTGCGGGAGAAGTTGGTTTAGAGTACGAAATCTCGATGACCAGGACAGAATATTCCTTTTAGAGGATGCATTTAGGGGACGACCAGTGCGGACAGCCTCAAAGCGTTGACCACGTCCTCATAGTCTCGACTGACTCTGTCGTCGAACTGTACATGCTCAGTTGCTCACCTGAGCTTCAGCGATTTAAAATGTGGGGCAATGGTTGGTTCTTTCCGAGAAGCGACACAGTACCTCATCTCTGACTGCCCCGCTGAGGCGCGCTGACCATGGACTCTTTAAAAGCTTGTCACATGTGCTGCCCAACCATTCGGGCCAAACAATTTGTTAGCCTGACCCGCAAAATGTCACCACTCTCTTCTAGGCCTTGTTTAGTTTGTGAAAGTTGGTTGAATTTCTTATAGAAAAAGTGCATTGGAAAGCGTATTGCAGAGAGGAGGACACGTTTTTTAATACGTTACTTTTGATTGAATTGCAGAAACTTGCTGGAACTAAACAAGGCCCCAGTATCTGTTTAGCTGTTTGCAGCACCCGCGTTTAAGCGTTCTCCCCCTTGATACACGCAAGCATCGAGTGTTCTCTGCTCTCTACTTTTTTTGGATCGGTGAATCTGAAACAGAAGTCCGATTTCCCTTGAGGCCAACACAAGGCTCCTCTTTGAGAGCTCACCAAAAACACCAAAAACCAAGTCATCTAGATGACGCCGAACACCAAAAATAACAAGTAGGCCATTCTCAGTAGGAGTTTTATTTTTTAAAAAAATAAGATAACACGTCAGCAAATATGATGACATGATGAGGTATTTACGAGGAGACCAATGTGTTTTATCGAGATGAAACTAGGTATACACTATTTTTTTAAGACTGCGGCTTGTCTATCGATGCGTAATAAGAATCTATGCATTGAAGCATATGGGTTTTATCGGATAAAATTGGGTATACACTGTTTTTAAGACTATGGCTTGTCCTAACCGTAATATGAAACAGTGCATTGTATCTAGAAGTATGGTTTCATTCATCAACAAAAGTCATGTTAGATGATGTGCCAATCTTGGAAATCATTCCATGAAGCATGAAACCCCTCACTGAGAATGGCCATATATAACATCACTTGACCGACATGAAACCCCTTGCTGAGAATGGCTATATATAACATCACTTGACCTGCATGAAAACCAAAAGAATAGGGATACACATTTGCTACTCTATATGCACTAATAATGTTCTTTATCTTTACTTAAAAACTCTATTCCACTTCTAGTGCAATGCTTGTTCTTCACCTCCAAACATGACTATGACTATGAACTTCACCGGGTGGTAAGAGAACTCAATTGGGATGATGCTCCGATGGACATGTATACAAAGGGCAAGTAGAAAACACGTACTAGCCATTGCTTCAATAATGCAATCTGAGCATCTAGCACTAACTAAATCCATGTTCAAAGATGTCAACACCGACTTAAATCTGTGTCACTTTTATCACTGCCTCCAACTGTACCTGATAGCTTAAAATCAACTAAATTGGTGACCTTAATTAATCACTACTAACACCATATTGATATATGATTGTGAGATGAATAGCTCCTCCTCCAATGCACCGATGATTTAGTACACTGACTAAAGTAGTAAAGTGGTGAGGCCTCTAACATAGGTCATTCTCCATTGTTGACACCAACTAAATCGGCGACTTAGTCCGTGTAACGCCAACTCACATTTCTTTAGCATATACTCTCATTTGCCAACAAATATAAACATTTCTAGTTTGTCTTAAGTCATTTCTTTTAACTTTGATCATTAATAGAAAAAAATTATAAATATCACTAATGTAAAAAATGATGTTACTAGATCCATCATGAAATCAACTATTATAATATACAAGTATTTCTAGTTGAAATAATTTGTTTTTATACAAGTTATTGGTCTAAGTAGCATACCGAAGATCATGCCATGACGCCCTAAAATACTTATATTTATGGATGGAGGGAGTACTCATTAGGCATCTATTTGCGGCATACATAGAGCTGTTTCTTATGTGGACCGCCTCTAAAAACTAAATAAGCATATTTCCAAAGGTGGGTAGTGTCTAAATATAAGCATTTTCTAGAGGCGGTTGCTTATTATGTGAACTCACTAAAAGCACCCATAAGGAAATTGATATTAATTACTGCTTATTGAAAAAGTAGTAGTTTTCTTAAGTAGTGCTGGTAGCTCGGTTTTGGGCTTTTGGCAGCAATGGTGGTGATTCACGCGGCTGTGGCGCAAGCCAAGATAGTGGGGATGGATGGAGATGAGCATATGTACGGCCAGGCAATGACAGAGACTGCCGAGATTATTGAGCTAGTATCAACTATGATCATTGTTAATGTCGGCAACGATAAGTCTTGGTTGGTTTGGTTGGTTGTCTCAACTTGAACCAAGACTTATCGGCAGAAAGTGAATACCTAGTACTAGTAGTGCCCGGTTTCAAATCAACCGATCAAGGAGCGAGGTTTTGGTGCATGCTAAGAGAAATCTTTTAACATCTACAAGGTGTAATTTCTAATTTGTGCTAATGACGTGGAACTTTAGCTATGTGCACCACACCACCGTCCACACACGTTACAGAGGCAATAGTAATGACCTCATATCATTTAAGAAATGACGTGTATAGGAGTTCTAACATGGGAGAGACGCCCTTGATTAGCTCTAACTCTAAACCGCAAGACAGTGCACGCAATAAATGGACGCTGCTTTCTGACCAGTAGTACGCCGGTGGCAGCTCAAAGTTAGCACGAAATGCTCGTTAAAAGAATGCCCAAACCAGTATGGCCCAGCTACACGCTTTCAGAATAATTCCTCCGAGCCAGACCCCTTGGCCCACCGGCCCAGCTCCAGCTCTTCTGGCGAGCAGCCGCAGCCGGGCCCGACACGGCCTGCGCCTATATATACGCACACCCGGCTGGCATAAGCATGCAAGTAGTAACTAGCTCCCAAGTTCCCACCACTGGCAGACCAACGTGCTTAGTAAGTAGCTTAGCTACCTGCAGCTAGCTAGCATCCGGAGATCGATCGATCGAGCAAGATCCGGCGTCGATGGAGCTGCTCCCTCTACTCACGGTGCTCCTCCTGGCGCACGCCCTGGCCTACCTGGCCTGGACGGCCGCCGCGCGGCGGCGGCAGTCGCGGTGCTACCTCCTCGACTACGTCTGCCACAAGCCCTGCGACGGTCGCAAGATCTCGACGGAGACGGCCGGCGACGTGATCCAGCGCAACAAGCGGCTGGGCCTCCCGGACTACCGCTTCCTCCTCCGCGTCATCGTCCGCTCCGGCATCGGCGAGGAGACCTACTCCCCGCACAGCATCCTCGAGGGCCGCGAGGACGCGCCCACCCTCCGGGACGCGCTCGACGAGATGGACGCCTTCTTCGACGAGGCCATCGCGGGGCTCTTCGCCAGGTCCGGCTTCGGGCCCCGCGACGTCGACGTCCTCGTCTTCAACGTCTCCATGCTCTCCCCGGCGCCGTCGCTGGCCTCCAGGATCGTGCGCCGCTACGGCCTCCGCGAGGACGTGGCCGCGTACAACCTCACCGGGATGGGGTGCAGCGCCGGGCTGATCGCGCTGGACCTCGCCCGGAACGCGCTGCGGACGCGGCCGCGCGCGCTGGCGCTGGTGGTGTCGTCCGAGTCCATCGCGCCCAACTGGTACTCGGGCACCGACAAGTCCATGATGCTCGCCAACTGCCTGTTCCGCAGCGGCGGCGCCGCCGTGCTGCTGTCCAACGACCCGGCGCACCGCGGGCGCGCCAAGATGGAGCTGCGCTGCCTCGTGCGCGCCAACATCGGCGCCAACGACGACGCGCACGCGTGCGCGCTGCAGCGCGAGGACGCGGAGGGCCGCGTCGGGATCAGCCTCAGCAAGGCGCTCCCCAAGGCCGCGGTGCGCGCCTTCGCCGTGAACCTGCGCCGCCTCGCGCCGCGCGTGCTCCCCGTGTCCGAGCTCGCGCGGTTCGCCGCGCGCCTGCTCTCCCGGAGGCTCCTCCCGCACCTGCGCCCCAGCGGCAAGAAGGGCGGCGAAGCCGGCCCCAAGATCAACTTCAAGACCGGCGTGGACCACTTCTGCCTCCACCCCGGCGGGACGGCGGTGATCGAGGCGGTGAAGCAGAGCCTGGGGCTGGAGGACGAGGACGTGGAGCCGGCGCGGATGACGCTGCACCGGTGGGGGAACACGTCGGCGAGCAGCCTGTGGTACGTGCTGTCGTACATGGAGGCGAAGGGGCGGCTAAAGGTCGGGGACAGGGTGCTGATGGTGACGTTCGGGTCCGGGTTCAAGTGCAACAGCTGCGTGTGGGAGGTGACCGGGGACATGGCCGACAAGGGGGCGTGGGCGGACTGCATCGACAGCTACCCGCCGGAGAGCGTCGCCAACCCGTACATGGACAAGTTTGGCTGGATCAACGACGTCGACGGCGACACCTTGATGCTCTAATGGGCTCCCAGTTGCAGTTGGCGCAGTACAGATCGATCGGTGACGAAAAGCCTTCGATCGGGGGACGCATGCGTGTTTGCTGATGATATGTGTAGTAGCTTGATGAGTTCCAACAGTAGCACCATATTCGTTTTTGTTTATTTAATTTTCACTAGTAAGGTGCACGTGCGGCACGCACGTGTTTAAAAAAAATTAGGAAATTATAATTGTACAATACAAAAAATAGTAGAATTGATAACTATTGTTCGTTTCACATAATTGATAATTATTGTTCGTCAAACATATTAATAATTGTTCGTGGATATTATGAGATGTTGTTAGATCTTAAGTTTAAAAAAAAGGGAAAAGAACAAAACTTACATCTGTAAAACTGAATGAAACAAACAAAGTTAACTTTTATTAATTAAATTAAATACTATAAAGGATAAAAGATGTATTTTGATACTATTGTTTGATCTGCAAAATAGTAATATCAAAATTACGGAGCAATCCCACAGACGCACAGGTCTTCTTCATGTAACTGGCCGTTTGGATTGCGTCTCACGCCAGATCCACAAACGCACCTATCTAGAACAACAGAAGCTGGTTGCATTCGATGACCATTGATCATATACCCATACACATCTTTAATGGAACGTGCGATCCATATTGAATTTGACCCTGCTTCTATTTTGTTGATATCAATGGCGCGTGCTGACACAGCGATCTTAATTCCATCGTGTAGCCTGGCATCCATACGCAGTCCAGTCCTCACACCTAATCAAAACCACAACGCAGCACGAGGAATTTTGAGTTTTATTTCTACAGATACATCAATACTCACGTTCTATATAAAATTTATATTATTGAATAACCTTCAAGTGTGGTGATCCATGGATGTCGACCGGCTTCGATGAAAGTGATTGTGGAATGTTCAGATTCCTCTAAGCAATCTGGTAACATTGATCAAAATGACCTGATGAGTATCATTAAATTAAACCTTCACAAGGAACAATAGTGTTTAATTTTTTTTAAAAAACTCTTACTGACTTCTATCACGATTGACAAGAACCCTGGTGGCCATTAAAAAACTGTTGCGCACATCAGCTTCGACGAACTGGTAGCATCTATGTCCCAGTGAAACGAACCAACTTCAATGCATGACCGTGCAAGCTCAGTACCTTCACAATATATAAACTGGACTCTACCGTGCAAAGAAAGGTGACAAGTGTAGGCACGGTCAGCATGGAGCAAATTTCTGCTCTCAACAACTCTAGACTGGATGGATTGAGGAACTAACTCGAACCAGTCCGCATGGGGTAGTCCATTCAAATCCTCCGCATCGCCAAAACGATCACTAAAGGCCTGGCGGGTGCGGAGAACCAGATCGTCCCCGTCATGTAGATCGAGGCCAGGCATGGTTGATTCCCGGGTGAGGACAATTGGACGCCGTACACGCTCAATCACGCCTCCTAAGCCGAACCACACATGGCTGATCGTGACAGCCATGTGGAGTACAAGTAGGTCAGACGGACTCTCGGACGCCGAACGAATCCAACCAAGACCCGTCATCCGTGAGGTGACGAGGTGCCTGGTTCGCATTGCCGCCAGGTTCTCCATGAACCTGCACCTCTACCTCCTCTATCAATGGCTATTGGCTATGTGTAGATGAGTCAACAAGTGGTAGCGTTGGTTGGTATATAAACACATGACACGATTTATATATGGTTCATCATAGTAGGCGATGGAAATGTTTATTTAGTTTCCATATATGGTTCATCGTTTGAGGAGATGGAAATGTTTATTTAGTTGCCATATGAGCCCCAGACTCAATCAGACCGATATATGTATCCAAAAATACAACACGCAATTTGTTTCGTATAGATGCACGTGCCACAGGCACGTTTACAAGAATAATAATACACATATATATGTTTCTTTAAAAGTAACCAATATTTTAAGTAGCGTTTTTTAACACGTTAACCAATATTGGATCTGTACAACACGAAATGTAGCCTGTAATTTATTGATTGAATGATTGAATAGGTAAACATACTACCAGTTAGATATATCTATCCAATCCAACATTGTTGTTGCTTACATGTCTATTCTCCTGTTGTTCGACGCTACTATGGTTAACCGCCTGATCAGATCTTGTATAAGGCCTTCATTCAGATTTCCTTCAACTATAGATCCATCGCGATCATCCCTCGATGTTATCAATGTTGGAGTACCTAAATCAATTAAAGAATTTTATAGTGTCAATTCTTTTGATATGAAAATATGCATAAAATGGGTCAATACATAGCTGGAATTAATAAAAAAAACGGTGATGATAGAATTATTGAATTTACCTGACTGAAAATGATGAGTACAGAGTTCTTTGCACACATCATACCAGGATTTACAGGTGTATGAGAAGTTCATGACGTCGAGGATATCAAGACATCCAAGGATCTTTTCACATGGATCGGTTGGGAGAGCACACCATTCAATATTCAGCGATGAAATATTTCTGGAAGACATGATATGTGCTCGTGAGAAGTAAAGTATTTCAGACTTGAGGGAGGGCAAATGGAGTAGCCCTTTAGCTACTGCAATATATAGACTGTTGCTATGTGTTAGTTTTGGAAGTATAGATAAGAATTTGGAAATTTATCCTAGTTGCCATGTATGGGGAGAATTCCATTCCATATATAGCCGATCTGTTTAGGTATTCCTTTTAAATTGTTTTGGTAATCAAAACACATTTGACAACATATAAGGAAATCTAAATTTTCATACGTGTTTTGCCGTCTCAGACGCCAGAAGTTTGCTTAGTCCAGTTTGCACAATAAGATTTACTAAGTGTTGCTAAGTGTTAGTTTTGGAATTATAGATAAGGATTTGGAAATTTATCCTAGTTGCCATGTATGGGGAGAATTCCATTCCATATATAGCCGATCTGTTTAGGTAAGACTTTTAAATTCCATGTATGGGGAGAATTCCATTCCATAGGAAGGGCGGCGCGGTGGAAAAGGTAAGAGGCCGGTCACGCGCGGGATTGGAGGCGGCGGGTCGGGCGCGGGTACGCGAGGTGGGTAAGGGGGAAGCGTTGGTGAAAAAAAACAGCGAAAAAAGTATGAAACATTTTAGAAAGCGCGATTTTTTCCAAATGCCAAAAACTATGGTCATTCTTGAGCCGACGTGTGGGCCTCAACCCGGGGATATGTGAGGGGGTATGGGTGTGTTTTAAAGTGGGAGCCATTTTCAATTGTTTTGGATCCTTATAGTATAGATGATATGTGTAGTAGCTTGATGAGTTCCAACAGTAGCACCATATTCGTTTTTGTTTTTTTAATTTTCAATATCAAGGTAAAAATGTATACTGTACACTTTTAGAACAGAGTAGCACAATGTGGCGTGTGTATCATTTTCTGGCTGTTTGTCACCTGTCCATACAGAAATGTTTGCAAACTAAAAATCGAGTGTAATTTACCCCCTGAACATTGAGGAAGACTTTATATTCTTGAGGCCCACTCATTGGATCAGAATGTATGGGTTGGATTGGACTTGATGGTAGCTACAGTGAACACAGCTAGGTTACAGCCGCTGATGGGCAGTATGTTTTCTACAGCGTTTTTTTTTTCCACTTGACTGTACTAGCGTATAGCAGACACTGTCTGGTGCCCTCCATCAGACTTCACTGCATGCCACTAAACAAACTTCTAGAACCATGAAATTAAGTAGTAATTAACAAACCTGCAGCTGCAGGTGACCATTTACCTCCTAGTCTTGGAGGCAGCGAAGCGATAGCCGATAGCCCCTGCGTGCATGGCCGTATCGGCATGGACCTTTCCCACGCAACGATTTTATCAGCTTGTTTGTCACCCCTCGCCGTAACTCCCACCCGCCATCTGAAGCGCAATGTTGAGTCTGCGGGTAACCGGAGGTTCTCGACCTCACGGTCGAACTGACACACAGGCGTGATGTAGCTGTCACTCCACCCGCGGTCCTGCACATGGTGGGACCAACAAATATCCCGATGACTTTTTTTTTCTTCTCGACTCCGTTCACTGGCAGACTCTCGCCCGCTCGTCTCTCTCCACTCACATTCCCTTCTCCCTTTGTTACATACTCCTTCCGTCCCATAAAAAATGATGTTTTGAGATTCAAAATTTATCCTATAAAGATTGATGTTTTAGGATTCAGACCACATCATCTTAGATCAGCGAATAGTGCAAATATTCTATCTACACCTCAACTTACTCTTTTAGTTAGGGACACATCTCAGATCAGCGAATAGTGCAAATATTCTATCTACACCTCAACTTACTCTTTTAGTTAGGGACACATGCGTCTTTTTCATTCATCCTTAATCTGTCTGAAATGTCCTAGAACATCATTTTTTTGGGACGGAGGGAGTAACCTTTTTTAAATATTTGACATTTTTTTGTTTATATAGTCTTACGTGTAAAACTTGTTTATAATATTATATACTATTTTTTACTCATGCATAACTTTTGTTCTTAAATGTTGTTACATTGATTTTAGTTTGGATAAATTTGTGCATATAAATTTGTCATATAATTTTCTGTATGTTTTATTTGTTCATAACTTTTTATTCAAATATTTGTTGACTATCTTTTATGTGAAAGTTTTATAAGTAATATTTTACCAAAACATTTTTATATCTAAAGTTTGGGCTGACCATATTCCCTGCTACAAAAGTCTAAACTGGTTCGGCTTGGGGACCCCTGCCAGAGAAGGATGTAATGGTTAGGTTTCACGGTTGTTGGGGCAACTCCATCCCATCGGGTTCAGAACGATGTTTGGGGTTAGGGCGGCCATGTGCCCCTGCCATAGAAGGTCATACTGGTTAGAGTTCAGGGTTGTTGGAGGAGACTCCGTCCTATCAGGTTCAGAAGTGTGTTTGCGGTTAGGGGTGTCCATGTGCTCCATGCCATAGAAGGCTAAACTGCTTCGGCTTCGGGCCTCCGGCCATAGAAAGCCATACTAGTTAGGGTTCTGGGTTGTTGGGGGCGACTCCGTCCTATCGGGTTCAGAAGGGTGTTTGGTGTTTGGGGGCGACCATGTCCCCCCGCCTTAGAAGTCTAAAATTATTCAGTTTCGGGCTTTCTGCCATAGAAAGCTAAACTGCTTCGGCTTCAGGCCTCCGGCCATAGAAAGCCATACTAGTTAGGGTTCTGGGTTGTTAGGGGCGACTCCGTCCTATCGAGTTCAGAAGGGTGTTTGGTGTTTGGGGGCGACCATGTCCCCTGTCATAGAAGTCTAAAATTATTCAGTTTCGGGCTTTCTGCCATAGAAGGTAATAACTGGTTAGAGTTCGAAGTTGTTGGGGGCGACTCCGTCCTATCAGATTGCAGAAGGGTTTTGGGGCTTTGGGGTCGACCATGTCCCCCTGCCATAGAAGCCTAAAATTGTTGAGTTTCGAGCTCCCTGCCATAGAAGGCCATACTGGTTAGAGTTCTGGATTGTTGGGGGCGACTCTGTCCTATAAGGTTGCAGAAGGGTTTTGGTGTTTGGGATCGACCATGTCCCCCCTTGCCATAGAAGCCTAAAATGGTTGAGTTTCGGGCTCCCTGCCATACAAGGCCATACTGGTTAGGGTTTTGAGTTGTTGGTGCGACTCCGTCCTATTGAGTTCAGAAGGGTGTTTGGTGTTTGGGTCGACCATGTCCCCCTGCCATAGATGCCTAAACTGTTTCGGTTTTGGGGTCCCTGCCATAGAAAGCCATGCTGGTTAGGGTTCTAGGTTATTGGGTGCGACTCCGTTCTATCGGGTCCAGAAAGGTGTTTGGGGTTAGAGGTGGCTATCGCCCCTACTATACTATTAAACTCTTTTTGAAAATTGTTTTTATACATATTTGTATCACTAATTATTTTTTCAATTTGTTTTTACCAAGAGTAGCAGAACCTAGTTGACGACACAACAAAGTACAAGTGTGCGATATAAGTTATGCATGAAAACTTTTGCATGACAGTTCTTGATAATTTATGTATTTAAATTTATTTGAAGTTTAATAAACTTATGTATGAAAGTTTACATTCTATAACTTTATCACTTAAATTTGTACGAAATATTTTTTCTGCTTTTTATTTTAATGTAATAGTAAAGTAGAAATTTGCTATATAATTTATGCATGAAAACTTTTGTATGAAGTTCAGAAAAACTTATGTATTTAAAGTTAACTGAAGTTCATAAAACTTACGTAAGAAAGTTTAGTATAAAAATTTTTACGATCTCCGCAATATTATTTACTACAAGTTTCTATAACTTTGTTATTTAAATTTGTATGAAATATTTTTTTGCTTTATTTTAATGTAACAGCAAAGTAGAAGTTTGCTATATAACTTATGCATGAAATTTTTGGGTGATAGTGTCTTGAAAACTTATGTATTTAAAATTAACTCAAGTTTATAAAATTTATGTAAGAAAATTTAGGCCTTGTTTAGTTCGTGAAAGTTGGTTGAATTTCCTGTAGAAAAAGTGCATTGGGAAGCATGTTGCAGAGAAGGGGACACGTTTTTCAATGCGTCACTTTTGGTTGAATTGCAGAAACTTGCTGGAACTAAACAAGGCCTTAGCATAAATTTTCCATGGTCTCCACAATATTATTTAGTATAACTTTCTATAACTTTATCACTTAAATTTGTATGAAATATTATTTTCTTTTATTTTAATGTACTTTTTTTATTTTATAGCCATTTTTTTAAAAAAAATATGTTTGTTTTTTATTTTATTGTACTTTGAAACTTACTTTTATTTTATTTCCCCCCACCCTTTTCTTCTCCCTCCTTTCCCCGACCCCGAATGATTTTGGTTCGTCGAAAGAGAAAAAATATACGGCGGGAAGGGAATGCAGTACGAGCGTGTAGACTTTAAATACTAGCAGAACTGCAGAAAGGGAATGACAAACGGCAAAAGAGAATGATGAGCGTGCGTTATCCAAAAATAGCAAAACGGAGGCTGTTAGGAGATTGACCGCTCGGAACGCTCGTAACGGGCGACCGTAAACTAGACTGCCCGCATCTGAAGCGGCCTGAATGGTGATAGGATAAGAAAGAGCGCAGGAACATCTAGAATGCCTTTGCTTAATTTGCCGCGCCAAACTGGAAGGAAGGGCAGCCGAAACCTCGCCCTCTTGCCCTATTGCTCTCTCCCCATAACCCTACTAGGCTACTACCCTAGTACAGTGCCGGTGACGCCCACACCAATCCTCCACCACCCACATTGAATTCTCACTGCTTGTTCCTCTCTGCTTCCCTCACAAATTAATATTTTCATCACATTGCCAACTCCTCACGGCACAGATCTATGCACTCACTAAAAAAAAAACCCTCACCGTAGCGCAGTTCTAATAATACCGAGGCACGTATCTTCAAGCGGCACCCACAAAAGGGAGAAACTCGTGAAGGGAAAATATTATTAGAATGAACAGGAAAAGAAAAGAAAGGAAAAAGGGAAAAGAAGAAAGGGGAGAAGGATCCTGCGTGCTTAATTCCTGTGCGACAGAGACTATTATTCAACGCCAGCCTGCCAAGTGGGAGGCGATGACAGGAACTCGCATCTCGGCGCTGGTCCAGCTCCAGCGCCGCGCTTGCCGCCACCCCGGCTGGCAAGTTGCGCGCGGAGCGAGCTGCCGCGCATGCGTATCTCCCTTTCTTTCATTTGCTGCATGGAGCCCAGAGGAATTGAAGGCGATCGTCGTCGGCCGGTGGGGGCAACGGCACGGATCGGAGACGCCCCGCCCGGCAACTACTTGCAGAAGCTTTGCTGCAGCTAAGCGCCGATAGGGATGCGCATGTGCCTCTACCGGGGGCAGATGCGGAGGCGCGCATGCGCCATCGCCTCGCCACGCCGCCAGCCAGCTTGGTCGTCGTCGACTCGCCGTCGTCGTGGTCGTCCAGCGCTGGCCGATCGATCGAGGAGTGGCGTTTTAAAAGGCGGGGATATTCTTGTTGTCAATCGAGACGCCCTCGGCGACCAGGCGCAACATTCACGTCGGCAAAAAAAAAAAATCACCGTATGATTTTGGATTGACGGTGGACACATTTACCGATTGCTCGTTAATTCTGGTAAAAAAAACACGTGTTAACTCTTCGTTTCTCAACAGACTAAGGCCCTGTTTAGATAGGAAAGTTTCCAAAACTAAGTTTTTATTTTTCACACTGACAACCGTGCCCCCTCTCACAGAACACGCTTTTCAATTAAAACTTTCCCAACTAAACAGGCCCTAAATATCAGGTGGTTCCAGAAGCGTCTCAACTTCCTGACGCGTGACTCTAGCTAGCATAGCTTCTGTTAGGTTAGTTGATTTGGGCATAAATATCACATAGTTAACTATTTGATTACTTTCCCTGTTGATTTGTCTTATGACAAAATTTATTTTGGATCAATAAACAAATGTTGTTCCAAATCTCGTATGGTTGTGCCTCTTCTAGGGATGGCAACGGGTCGGGTAAGTTACGGGTAGGCCATTTACCTGACATCCTTTGCCCATGCCCGTGCCCACCAGGTACGGATCGGGTATCGGATACCTATCGAATGAGAGTAAAAAATATATCAAACCTATCGAATGAGAGTAAAAAAATATATCAACAAGTTGGGTGGGTACGTGTAGGGTATCGGGTACCTATCGTGTGAGAGTAAAAAAAATATATCAACAAGTTTATATTAACATGTGCCGTAATAGTTTGATAGCCATGTCGCCTTGTAAGCAACAAAACAGTTTAAAATTCACAATAACCAATAACTAGGTTATTTATACAATTAAAAAGTTAACACACACACAAGTCTCTTTCCCATAAGCCAAATAAAAATTATTACATAAGGATAATTATTGTATAGCCACGCACAAATGAAATAAAATGCAAGTGAGACGCCCTCGGCGGCCAGGCATAACATCCACATCGGCAAAAAAAAATCACTGTATGATTTTGGATTGACGGTGGACACATTTACCGATTGCTCGTTGATTCTGGTTAAAAAAAAACCTGTGTTAACTCTTCGTTTCTCAACAGACTAAATATCAGGTGGTTCCAGAAGCGTCTCAACTTGACGCGTGACTCTAGCTAGCCTAGCTTCTGTTAGGTTAGTTGACTTGGGTATAAATGTCACATTGCTAACTAATTGATTACTTTCCCTATTGATTTGTCTTATGACAAAATTTATTTTGGATCAATAAACAAATGTTGTTCCAAATCTCGTATGGTTGTCTCTCTTCTAGGGATGGCAACGGGTCGGGTAAGTTACGGGTAGGCCATTTACCTGACATCCTTTGCCCATGCCCGTGCCCACCAGGTACGGATCGGGTATCGGATACCTATCGAATGAGAGTAAAAAATATATCAACAAGTTGGGTGGGTACGGGTAGGGTATCGGGTACCTATCGGGTGAGAGTAAAAAATATATCAACAAGTTTATATTAACGTGTGCCTTAATAGTTTGATAGCCATGTCGCCTTGTAAGCAACAGAACAGTTCAAAATTCACAATAACCAATGACTAGGTTATTTATACAATTAAAAAGTTAACACACACAAGTCTCTTTCCCATAAACCAAATAAAAATTATTACATAAGGATAATTATTGTATAGCCACGCACAAATGAAATAAAATGCAAGTGAGACGCCCTCGGCGGCCAGGCACAACATCCACATCAGAAAAAAAATCACTGTATGATTTTGGATAGACGGTGGACACATTTACCGATTGCTCGTTGATTCTGGTAAAAAAAAACACGCGTTAACTCTTCGTTTCTCAACTGACTAAATATCAGGTGGTTCCAGAAGCGTCTCAACTTCCTGACGCGTGACTCTAGCTAGCCTAGCTTCTGTTAGGTTAGTTGACTTGGGTATAAATGTCACATAGCTAACTAATTGATTACTTTCCCTATTGATTTGTCTTATGACAAAATTTATTTTGGATCAATAAACAAATGCTGTTCCAAATCTCGTATGGTTGTGTCTCTTCTAGTGATGGCAACGGGTCGGGTAAGTTACGGGTAGGCCATTTACCTGACATCCTTTGCCCATGCCCGTGCCCACCAAGTACGGATCGGGTATCGGGTACCTATCGAATGAGAGTAAAAAATATATCAAACCTATCGAATGAGAGTAAAAAATATATCAACAAGTTGGGTGGGTACATGTAGGGTATCGGGTACCTATCGGGTGAGAGTAAAAAATATATTAACAAGTTTATATTAACGTGTGCCGCAATAGTTTGATAGCCATGTCGCCTTGTAAGCAACAAAACAGTTTAAAATTCACAATAACCAATGACTATGTTATTTATACAATTAAAAAGTTAACACACACACACAAGTCTCTTTCCCATAAGCCAAATAAAAATTATTACATAAGGATAATTATTGTATAGCCACGCACAAATGAAATAAAATGCAAGTGAGACGCCCTCGGCGGCCAGGCACAACATCCACATCGGCAAAAAAAATCACCGTATGATTTTGGATTGACGGTGGACACATTTACCGATTGCTCGTTGATTCTGGTAAATAAAAAAAACCCGTGTTAACTCTTCGTTTCTCAACAGACTAAATATAAGGTGGTTCCAGAAGCGTCTCAACTTCCTGACGCGTGACTCTAGCTAGCCTAGCTTCTGTTAGGTTAGTTGACTTGGGTATAAATGTCACATAGCTAACTAATTGATTACTTTCCCTATTGATTTGTCTTATGACAAAATTTATTTTGGATCAATAAACAAATGTTGTTCCAAATCTCGTACGGTTGTCTCTCTTCTAGGGATGGCAATGGGTCGGGTAAGTTACGGGTAGGCCATTTACCTGACATCCTTTGCCCTTGCCCATGCCCACCAGGTATGGATCGGGTATCGGGTACCTATCGAATGAGAGTAAAAAAATATATCAACAAGTTGGGTGGGTACGGGTAGGGTATCGGGTACCTATCGGGTGAGAGTAAAAAATATATCAACAAGTTTATATTAAGTGTGCCTTAATAGTTTGATAGCCATGTCGCCTTGTAAGCAACAAAACAGTTCAAAATTCACAATAACCAATGACTATGTTATTTATACAATTAAAAAGTTAACACACACACACGTCTCTTTCCCATAAGCCAAATAAAAATTATTACATAAGGATAATTATTGTATAGCCACGCACAAATGAAATAAAATGCAAGTGAGACGCCCTCGGCGGCCAGGCACAACATCCACATCAGAAAAAAAATCACTGTATGATTTTGGATAGACGGTGGACACATTTACCGATTGCTCGTTGATTCTGGTAAAAAAAACACGCGTTAACTCTTCGTTTCTCAACAGACTAAATATCAGGTGGTTCCAGAAGCGTCTCAACTTCCTGACGCGTGACTCTAGCTAGCCTAGCTTCTGTTAGGTTAGTTGACTTGGGTATAAATGTCACATAGCTAACTAATTGATTACTTTCCCTATTGATTTGTCTTATGACAAAATTTATTTTGGATCAATAAACAAATGTTGTTCCAAATCTCGTATGGTTGTCTCTCTTCTAGGGATGGCAACGGGTCGGGTAAGTTACGGGTAGGCCATTTACCTGACATCCTTTGCCCATGCCCATACCCACCAGGTACGGATCGGGTATCGGGTACCTATCGAATGAGAGTAAAAAATATATCAACAAGTTGGGTGGGTACGGGTAGGGTATCGGGTACCTATCGGGTGAGAGCAAAAAATATATCAACAAGTTTATATTAACGTGTGCCTTAATAGTTTGATAGCCATGTCGCCTTGTAAGCAACAAAACAATTCAAAATTCACAATAACCAATGACTAGGTTATTTATATAATTAAAAAGTTAACACACACACAAGTCTCTTTCCCATAAGCCAAATAAAAATTATTACATAAGGATGATTATTGTATAGCCACGCACAAATGAAATAAAATGCAAGTGTGCTTAGAGTTTTTTTAGGTTTAGGTCATATTATATGTTGTTGAACCTTTGTTAAGTTAACATTTTAATCAACCCTTATATTGCAGGTAACCCAATGGGTAGCCGCGGATGAGTTTTCATGCCCGCGCCCTACCCACGAGCAAGAATTCATGCCCATACTCTCACCCGCGGGCGAAAACTTATGCCCATATCCACGTCCATCGGGTACAAAACCCGCGGGTAGAATTATCATCCCTAGTTTTTTCACTATGGTTGTTGGTTTGCTGGAACATCATGCCACTGAGGTAAATCTGTGTTTATACAATTCACCTTTTAGTATACTTCTTTTATTTCAGTTGGTTATGTCTGCTTATATTTTCTAACTATTGTTAATTATCTATTTGCATGGATCTGCTTATCCCTTACACTATGGTCATACTATTATTTCATGCAAAACAGAATATAACACAATCAACATTTTGCGCGCGCTATTCACTAGTGCGTGGAGCAAGGCAAGAGGCAAAGACTGCCAGAGGAGATTATCCTGACTGACAGGCCAGTTCTTTGAGTAAAAGGCACGTGCGTGCGTGGTCCCCGGATGGATTGCGTTTGCGTGCGCACACGCGGTCAGGGATCGAGCACGGTTTGGTGGCTCGTGAGTCGTGACCTGATGGCTGATGGCGATGACTCGAAGCGGAGAACGTGAGGAAATTAAAGTATTGGCCTGGAAAGCTCCCTTTTTTCGGGTATAAAACAAAATTGGGTTGCAGGGAGATGGAAAAGGGGGTCAAAAGCGCTTACAATTAAAGCTCACATTAGCTCGCATGAATGCATGATCCGTGAAAGACGGCAAGGTTTTACAGGGTACGCCGTCTACTTTCGGCGCCATGCACGATCACGGTCATCTCGCCCTGCAAAGTACCAAAGCACTATGTACTCGATCTTTGAGAAAAGGCAGGCACATGTTCTGGTCACTTAGTTTGTTTGAAAGCTTTCCGTTTGTGGTTCATGTTTGACCCGGCCGGGTTATATATAGATGCACATTATCTTTGCGACAAGGAGGGACGACAGTTGAGCACTGCCAACTGCAGCATTGATTAATTTCTATATATACTATATACATATATAACAAACACAGCCGAGATCTCCCGTCGTCAGTGTTCATATCATAATAGCTAGAGGAAGCTAAATTATTCTACCGGCCTTTTCTATCTCCCTCCCATATATTAAATTTTGTTCCTCGTTCAGTCGTTCCCATTGATGCAACTTTGACCACTCTGAATGTAGAAGAAAGAAGGATCGGAGTCCAGCCCTACATGGGCTTTCTGCATTCGCCACTGGCAGCAGGTATTTGGAAAGAAGGCAGAATGACGTTTCCCTCTCCTGTAGTCACAACCAATCAGGGTTAGCATTCATGTGTGTATGTCCAGGGAGGCAGGGACCAATGCCTATCGAATTTTCTCTATAACATATGTACGCGCAGGAATTAGTGAGTCCATTATTTTACCACCGATATCAGGTGCCATATAGCATGGCCACTACGATGTTTTCTGCATGGAGAGCAGGATGCCACTTGTTATGTCGCATCTATCACGTAGCATTGTAGTTGTACATATATACTTGTATATATAAAGGGAGATATAGAGCGACCTTATTTGATGTCCTTTTTTTGGAGACGACGTCGTCCTAAGTTGTGGGCTGTTGTACTAAGGCCCTGTTTGTTTCCAGCTTCTGGCGAGCTTTCCGTGATAGCTTTCCATATATCCGAAAGCCGGAAAGCTCTGAAAGTGGAAAGCCAGAAGCCACTTTCCGTGAGCTTTCCAGCTTTCCATTTTCAGAGCTTTCCGGCTTTCGGATATATGGAAAGCTATCACGGAAAGCTCGCCAGAAGCTGGAAACAAACAGGGCCTAATAGGCGAGATGGGCTGATAGACGTACGTCTGAGGAGCAGACGTATACAATTGGCTCTTTGTCTTATATCATCATACATTTCTACCTCATTGTCTTATATCATCGTACTCCTCCGTTCCAAATTGTAAGTCATTCCAACATTTTTGAAAAGTCAAAGCATCTTAAGTTTGACTAAATTTTTACAATAAAATTCTAACATTTGTTATATCAAATAAATACAATTAGATTTTTCATTAAATATATTTTTATATTTATATCTATTTGGTGCCATAAATCTTTATAATTCTCTCTAAACTTTCGATCAAACGTAAAATAATTTGACTCTCTAAAAATATTAAAATGACTTACATTTTAGAACGAAGGAGTACATTTCTACCTCCTTATCGCCGCACGTCGTCCTTATTGCTTGCGACGGTCCTGCTCAGTTCCTCTCGATCACTGTACGGCTGTACCTGTACTATACATGTCACTTCAGGCCCAGGGGCTGTCAGGAAGCGGCCTTGTACTCCGTGTTTGCCAAAATTTTTGCACGGTATTAAATGCATCTTTGACCGCTAATTAGGGATATTAAATAAAGCCAGTTTACAAAAATATCTCCACAACTTCGGGTTAATGCGCGAGACGAATCTAATGAGGGTTTTGACCACATGATTAGAGGATGATTACTGTTGCATTACTGTAGCAAATCATAGATTAATTAGGCTCATTAGATTCGTCGCGCAAAGTTACACTCATCTGTGAAAGGTTTTGTAAATAGACTTCATTTAGGACTCCATGCATGCGAGATTCCTTAGGGAAAATTTTTTGACCCCACGAACCAAACACATAAAACCGCTAATGGTTTGGTCTCAAACCGGTTTTAATGGTTTGGTTTTGATTGGTTTTTGATTGGATTAGCTTGGTTTGGTGAATAATGAGTTGCAACACGTAATGGTTTGATTTGGTTTGGTTTAATAGTTACAACGGTCTAGAATGGTTTACAATTATAATGGTTATGTGTGTAAGTAACATCTCGCGTTCATACATGAAAATTTTAACGAATTTGACTGAAATTTGTTAGAAATGTTTTAGAATAACAATCTGCTACTTTGTGCAAATCGGTATAGCCATATCTATATGTGGGGCCCACGTCCAAAGCCGGACCCTAAAATTAAAAGCTCGCGTTCACACATTAAAATTTTAGCGGATTTTACCGAAATTTATTGGAGATGTCTTAGAATCACGGTCCGCTGCCCCGTGCAAATCAATGTAGCCAAATTTGCATGTGGGCCTCACGTGTAAAGTCGGACCCTAGAATTAAAAGTTCGCGTTCACACTTTAAAATTTTAGCAGATTTGACCGAATTTTGTTGCAGGTTTATCAGAACCACGGTGCAAATCGGTGTAGCCATATCAATACGTGGGCCCTACGTCCAAAGCCATACCTAATAAAACTATAGAATTGAACCGCTTTAGTTTGTTTTGGGAAACTAGTTTAAATGGTTTGGATTGGTTTGGAGAAAGAAGCAAATGGATAGGGTTGGATTGATTTATGAAATGTAGTATAGTCTAAATAGTTTGATATGGATTTGGTTTGGTTTTTGAACCATTACCATTACAAGCTTTACAAACACGGCCATAGCAAAATTAAAGGACGAGAGGTACTAGCAACCACGAGCGACCCTGCCGCGCGTGCCGACCGACAGCATTCAATGATTCAATCAGCAGCCCCATGCATGTAGCCATGGCCCGTTTGGTTTTTCAGTGCTAGAAACTGTTTACAATTTTGACCACTAATTAAAGGTATTAAATAAAAGTATTTTACAAAACTAACTCCAGATCCTCTGCATTAGGAACCCTGAAGAATTTAATGAGGCCTTTGACCGCATGATTAGAGGATGATTAGAGGATGGTTACTGCAACATTACTGTAGCCAATCATCGATTAATTAGGCTCATTAGATTCGTCTCGAAAAGTTACGCTCATCCGTGAAGAGGTTTTGCAAATAGATTTTATTTAGTACTCCATGCAAAAAAAAATTCTCTCCCTGCGACTAGGAAACCGAACGAAGCCCATGTATAGGAGCAGGAGTATCAGCATAAAGCATGGCGTACGGCATGCGCGGCCGTCGCGGACGATCACTCGATCTTCTGCAACGATCGTTGAGCCATGCTTGGTGTGATGAGTGTGAAGCTGTGACTCTGAGATCATATGTGTCCGAGTGTCTCGCGAGCGTCGAGGATGAGAAAAATCGGAGGAACAACTGCATTTTCTTGGTAGAACACGGCACTACTTTTGTTCGTCCGATCCATTTCTTCGTGGGCCACTACCCCACTTTGCGGCCTCAATGAAGAAACATGTGTACCGTTGCCTTTTCAATTTTTATTAATGATACACAGTGATGCTTGCCATTTTCATAAACAGTTACCTCGTTAAATGCATGATCTGCCTGTTAGATTTTTCGCACTTAGTGATAACATGATGTTGGATGAGATAAAGGTTGGCGGAGAGGTCGTATTCTCCTTGTATCACGATGGGACATACACTCACTCCTATATATACATACACGCAAATCCTATCTCGATGAATACTGTTCCGATTTTGAGATTGACGAAGTCGCCACAATTAACTTGCTATCGAGGGACACATCACCTACCATTAAAAAAATAACGCCGGTTGATTTCTAGAATAAATCTAAAAAAATACAAGCACCTGTGCCGGGTTGAGGACTCAAACCTAGACAGACAGAACCTACCACAAAGAATCTAAACGGATTAACCTGGCTCCTAGATTTGATGTTTTACTTGTCTTATTAATAAATATTTTTTTTTCAACGGTAGACGATATACATACCGTCAAAGACAAGTACGTTATGAAATGTAAATATGGTTTTAACTCAAACCATGTTTACATTTCATATAGTATCAACTATTTGTACTAATGTAAGTTCCAGGGGCTTAAGCGACGTAAAAGGCTCAATCTGCTTATTTGAAAGTGGTGGGCCTAGAATAAGAAAAACAAGTTTGGACCAATGCGCAAGACCTCGGTTTATAAGCACAAATTCACTCTAAACAAGATTCATCTTGATCTTGATGGGCTCTAGTCCATCCCACAAAGCGAAAACGACAAATTAGGTATACTACTACAGCAAAAGCATCACAGGCGGTCCGGAACTCCACATCACAGCCGGTTTTGAAAAATGGTGCTGATCAAGTGGCGCTGAAAATCCCTTTTTCATAGCCAGTTTTTAACCGGCTACGAAAATCGAATTTCACTGAAAATAATTCCAAACACCGAAAAAAAACCAAATAAAAATTTTAAATGAGTGCAAAAAAAATTAACCACATGGGAAGCTAGCCCCATGAACCAGGCACCACCACCTTCATGATTCGAACCTGTGACCTCTTGCTTCACGCGTAGATCCACTTGCCACCCCATTGATTATGACTTAATAAGTGATACACTCCTTATATATTAACTCTACCGAACATTTATAAAATTCTAGAGGCCACCCCATTGATCCAATTAGATTGACAATTTTTTGGTAGTTTCTTACAAGCACATACCTTCAGGACAAATATCATAAAAATAATACAAAAATAAAAAATAGTTGTATGGAAATTGATTTTTAAGTGCTGAAAATTCATTTAATTCATAGAAAATAGAAAATCATTTCAAAAACTTCCTAAACTCCTCCATGGCAACTTATTTGCAGTATAAAACATGTAAAAGTATATTTATACATCATATGAGCAAAAATAAGTTTTATGATGTACAAACATCAAAGTTTGCCTTAAGATGTATGTAAGAGTATAAGAGATGTATATGTTTTTGAACGATGTATAGTCTAATTTTCTTGAAATGCATTTATTTTTGTAGGAGAAGGTTATACACCTATAAAATTACTCCTGGCAACTTTTATAATTTTTGGACAAATTTTTGATATTGTTATTAGTTTTACAAGTAAAGGAGTAAATTAAAGTGTGAATTATACATAGCAAACCTATTGACATTTCATATATTTTTTAGGATTTGATCTAAACTAGATCATATGTCCTTAGTACTATTTTTCTAATATTTGGTAAGAGCTATTTAAAAGACATGTAGTTCAAATTAGAATTACTAAGAATAAGTACCTAGAAATTCATTTAGTAGTTAGAAAATAGCAAATCATTTAAAAAATCCAAAATTTCTCCATGGCAACATATATATAGTGTAAATTTAAAAATTGTGTTCTTGTAATATAAGCAAAAATAAAATTTTAGGGTGTGAAACTAATCGATGTTGCACTACTTTAATATTAAATGTTTCGAATCTTTATGATTTTTTAGAGACCACACCTTAGATCCGATTAAGCTGAATTTTTTTTGGTTGTCCCTTGTGCGCTCTCAGTCCAATAAAAATATCAAAAAAATAAAATGAAAATAAAAAAATTTGTGTACTGTAGCTTAGAACCGTTTCGTGGCTAAAACCGGCTGTGAAAATGGATTTGATTTTCACTGCCAGGGCAAGCCACAAACCGGTTTTGAAAATGATTTTCACAGCTGGTCACCTTACTAACCGGCTGTGAAAATGTATTAGTGCCACTTTTTAAAAACCGGCTAGAATAATTAATTTTGTAGTAGTGGTAGGCTCGTAGGCAATGGTTGCCACTTCAATTCCTAACAAAAATACATTGATATGCATGTCATTTCTTGAGAAAATCCCCTTCTACTAGTGTCACACTCGTAGCAATATTTTTTTTTCTCAAGTACTACCCTCCAAAGCATCCATACGCACTCATGCGTCACGCGCATACCGTGCACATCGAAAATATTTCTAATTTAAACAAAGTAGGCGATTACGTCGCACTCGTCATACTCTATTTTCACCCTCTAAAAGGAATATTCTATTCTGGTCATCGAGATTCTCTTCTCTATATCAAGTTTTTCCGCATTCATCATCCTCTATATCTTACACGCTATACCAACTACCCTATATTTTATTCAATCATCTCCAACTAACATCTCCTCTTAACAAACACATTTCTTCATAACACAATCATTTAAATTTTAATTATTCTAAATCATGAGATGAAAATAATTAGTAATAGAACCTTTTAATTAAGAAATAATAGTTATTTTCTTTTGTCTTTTTTCTTTCCCTTTTTTCTTTTTTCTTTTTTCATTTTTCTCTTTTTTCTTTCCCTTTTTCTCTTTTATTTCCCTCCCTACCCCCGTCTGAGCCGCCCACGCCCAACCAATCCGTTCCTCGTTTCTTCTCCAGCGGCGCCACATCCACCACCGCCCCGCAGCTCGCGCCGCTCCTGGCCGCGCACCCCGCCAGCGCCGTCTGCGCGCTCACGCTCCCATTCCGCTCCCACCACGCATTGCCCACGGGCGTCGAGAGCGGCAGCCACCTGCCGCCGATGCTGTTCCCCGCTCTCATCGTCGCCTTCGCCGGCCTCCGCAGCCCTCTCTGCTCTTGGGTTCGTGCGCGGTCCGACGGCCCGGACCACGTGGTCGTCGTACTCTCCGACTTCTTCTGCGCCGGCCCCTCTGCTGCTCCCTCCCTCCCTCCACGCCGGCGGCAGTGAGCTGGCCCACCGGCTCGCCGGCCTCAACCTAGGGTGAGGTCGCCAGTGACGACTAATTTTCTGATCGCACAAACCTACTTGGTAATCCTTATCATTGGCCAAAGAGCGATAAGCCCGACTACTCACGGCTAGTCGAACGACTGGGTAACACTGCATCCAGGTTCCCAATACTGCCTCAAAACGACAGAAACTGATCAATAATCTAGGATTCGACCAGTATCATATATAATATTTCAATTTTAGCTAAAGCTTAAATGTTTTGGCTGAATTTTCTTGTCCCGGTCCGCTCTGGTATTTTCTTTTTTTAAAACCAAAATGCAGAACACTGTTGTCATCGCGTTGGCGGTTGTTTTTTATTGTCTTTTTTGTGCCGATGTATTATTGATATATACCATCGTTTAATTTCTGTCACCTTCCCAAGCTGTAGCCTTCAAAAAATCTCCCCTTTTTTCCCCTTGCCACGTAGTTGATGCAGTACTCACTGCTCAAGCATTTGAATCGGCCGGGGCACCGTCGCCTGGCGCTCCGTTGATGCAGCAGTACTCCTCCATGTACGGGTTGGCCAGGTTCTCCGGTGGATAGCTGTGGATGCAGTCAGCCCAGGCGCCCTTGCTGGCCATGGCGCCGGTCACCTCCCACACGCAGCTGTTGCCCTTGAACCCCGGCCCGAACGTCACCATCAGCACCCTGTCCCCCCTCTTGAGCCGCCCCTTCGCCTCCATGTACGACAGCACGTACCACACGCTGCTCGCCGACGTGTTCCCCCACCGGTGCAGCATCATCCTCGACGGCTCCACGTCCCGCTCTTCCAGCACGTACCTCAAGGATCCGATTGGGTGACCTCCAGTCCTCGAAATCTCTATACAATGTTTGTTGTCGCCTTGGGCTTGGTTGGGCTGTAGCTCGACTGGTAAATGATGGCCCATAACACAGTACCAGCCCATCAGTGAAGATCCCTAACACCGCGTCGATCACCGCGACGCCGCCGGGGTGGAGGCAGAAGTGGTCGGCGCCGGCCTTGAAGTTGATCTTACTCGTGGCGGCGCTCCCACCGCGGCGCAGCAGCTTCTGGCAAGCAGAGACGGCCGCGAACCGGGCGAGCTCCACGGCGGGGAGGAAGCGAGGCGCGAGGCGCTTCATGTTCGCGGCGAAGGCCCGGACGGCGATCTTCGGCAGGGACTTGCTGAGGCTGATCCCGACGAGGCCGTCGGCGTCCTCGCGCTGCACGATGGCCGCGTGCGCGTCGTCGTCGCCGGCCATGGTGGCGCGCACCAGGAGGCGGAGCTCCATCTTGGCGCGGCCGCGGAGCGCCGGGTCGCTGGTGAGCAGCGCCGCCGAGCCGCCGCAGCGGAACAGGCAGTGGCCCAGCATTATGGACCTGTCCTGGCCGGCGTACCAGTTGGGCGCGATGCACTCGGCGGAGACCACGAGCGCCAGCGCCGGGCGCGGGGACCGCGCGCGCAGGGCGTTCCGGGCGAGGTCCACGGCGGCCAGCACGGCGCCGCACCCCATCCCGGAGAGGTTGTACGCCGCGACGTCGTGGCGCATGCCGTGCGCGCGCACGATCCGGGACGCGAGGGACGGCGCCGGGTGGAACGTGCTGACGTTTACGACCAGCACGTCGACGTCGCGGGGACCGAGCCCCGTCGTCCGCGCGAAGAGCTCCGCCACGGCGTCGAGGAAGAAGGTGTCCATCTCGTCGAGGCTGTCCAGGTGGGTGGGCTGTTCTCGCGGCCGCTGGCGATGGTGCGCGGGCCGTACGTGTGCTCGCCGAGGCCGGAGCGGAGGAGGACGCGGAGGACGAAGCGGCGCTCGGGGGCGGCGAGGCGCTTGCTGCGGTCCAGCAGCGCCTTCATCGTCTCCGTGGAGAGCTTGGTGTCATCCGGTGGCTTGTAGCAGACGTAGTCCAGGAGGTAGCACCGCGAGCGCCGGCGACGGGATGCGGCAGCCGCCAATGTCGTCGAGCAGGCGGCCACCACGGCGAGGAGCACCAGGAGCAAAGCGATCACCGGCATTGTTGAGGATCCGTCAGGTGCTACAGCCTACAGGATACGTTTTGGCGGCAAACATGGTGTCGCATATATCGCTGAGATCTGGACAGATGTATATGTTGCTGTTGATCGCCTAGTCGGTAACGGTTAGGTCAGTTTGCTTTTTACGTGGAGATGCGCTAATTGAGAAACAACGCACAATTGATTAAGCTTTGAAGATCATTCACTTCATATGTTCTCCTAACCTTGATACATAATATCATGGTTACTCCCTCCATTCTCTTATGATAGTCCCATTTTACCTTGGCACAATGACCAAGAAGAAGAAACATTGCTTATCATCTAATTAATTAGGTTATCAAACAATTCTCATTTTCCTGCGAAAACTTCTCGGTATTGATGTTTTTATATGCATGCACCAGTCATTTTTACAGAGAAGTTACTCTGCACAGGAATCGAAACAGTCATTTATTACATATATGATGCTACAACTCAAATGGGACTATCAAAAAAGAAAAGTTTGTTTTTGAAAATGGGATGATCAAAAGAGAATGGAGGGAGTATTTCCCAAATGAAAAAGGTAAATTAAAATTCGATGGAGATGCATTCGACGAACTAATTGCAACTTGGCGGTCACCGAACTTGAGTCTCATGCTTACATTGAAAACATAAAGCATCTTACTCAAGCTCAGTGTCCACTAAGGCCACTCCCAATGGGAGTTTCATGCACATTAAATGACATGCCACATAGGATATTTTGATGACATGGCATAGAAGTAAAGAAGAGTAGAAGTAAAGAAGAGAGGGAAAGAACCAGTTTCATCTTCCAACTCTCAATGAGTTATAGAATTAAATGTTAGGAGAGCCTATGAAACAACAAAGATGAAACTATTCATTGTAGAATGAGTTTCATCCATAGTTTTGTTTCTATTTTGTTGATGTGGCACCTTGGAAACAACAAAATGAAACTCTCCATTGGGATTGGCCTAAGGCCATCCTCAACCCTTGGTGTCCATAGATGGTGTCTATGTTGCCAAATAAGCAAAAGACACTATGTTTATAAAGTACATCCCTCAATGAATAGTTTCTTAATGTAGGTCCATAATTAATACTCATCCTTCATTCTCTCTTATCTCCACCAATCATATTTTTTGTTCAATTATCATAAGAACACTACCATCTCCCAATGCATGATTTAGTGGTGTCTAGTGCATATGTTCTCGTGTCTTGCATGAGACCCGGTTTCTTCCTTTCTCCACTCTCTCTTATTTAATATAGCGCCATGTAAGCTAATAGTCTTAGGTGGCAGTGTAAATAAGGCTATGGAAACCATTCTAGATGGAGGGTTGGGGATGGCCTAACTGCAACTTTGCAATATCGTCATTCCAACTGAAATAGAATTAGTGAAAGTCTTTCTATTTTCTCTTGGTTCCAGAGCCTGTTCCGGTGTTCCCCACCTCCACTCCACCTTCCAACGGTTTGGACCCGGGAAAGGCTAACAAGCTTTTAATTAGATCCCTTTTGAGGCAACGATTGCACTGTCTGGTTGCCGGTTTGAGTTGAGTTGTTCATCGCCCAAGTCTTTTCACAAGCCTGGTCTGAAAGAATCAGAACATGTGCATTATATGCATGTTATATAAATCAGGTATGTAATTCAAAAGCACACAGAAAAAGGTGCCACTGTCAAGTTCTGTGTAAGTAGAAAACACTGCACTCCTGAATACCTCATGTGCAGCCTTCTCGTCATTCTATCAGTAGAACAGGCGATTCCACAATGATCCACACGTTTTTATTAGCTCACTTGGCAGTTTCAGGAAAAAGTAGGAATAGCATCACATAGCCATGAAACAAAGGATGGTTACATAGCAAAGCGATGGAAACTTCAGATAGCAAATGCATATAGTAGCAGATGATGCATTTACACGGCTGAAAGAGCTGCAAATAAAATCCAATGTCAAGCAGACGACCAAACAAGGCATCGACGAAGCGGCGGCATGCCAATATCTTCTCGGTAGCACAACAGCACGGGTTGGCATTTAAATTCACCGTGAAAGCAAACAGCACATGCTATAGGTGATTACCAGACAAAGGTACGAACATCAACAGCAATATAAGAGCAACACAATAAAAACCAATTTCCTTCAAAGTAACAGAATCAGCACCAGATGG
This sequence comes from Alloteropsis semialata, assembly GCA_004135705.1. Lineage (NCBI taxonomy): Eukaryota > Viridiplantae > Streptophyta > Magnoliopsida > Poales > Poaceae > Alloteropsis > Alloteropsis semialata. Next base: position 88,175,757 of record CM014278.1, on the reverse strand, counting down.
GGGAGAAAGGGTCATTACATTGAACCGTGGAAGAAATTTTACATTCACCTGACCACCAAGTAGTGGAACCAAACGGTTATACAATCGACTATAACGGGTATACCTCGCACTGATATTAACACCGCAGGTCACCTGAACTCTCGAACCACAACGATCAACAAATTCCCGACAAAGGACTAACCATAAACATTTACAGCAAAATCGCAATCTCATTGCATCTACTAACTCCTTGTGCTAGCAACCCACAGCCACACCTTTTGGAGCAGAGGTGACACCTGCAGTGACACCCTCTTTTGGAGTAGGAGAGGTGACACGGAGGATGGCCTGAGCACTTAAGGCAGAAAGTTTGGACTGGCAGAAAGTCTCCCATGATTCAGCATCTGGTGAGGCAGAAGGTTCCCCCTCATTTTCATCAGAAGTTGAGGCCTGAGACTTCTCATAGAACGCTTGTAGTTCCAGTGCCAGGTTGCGAGCAGCCTCCCTTGATTCTGGAAGCTGATCACTAAGTTGGGTTGCTGCAATCTGGACGAGCTTATCCATTCCGTACTCTTTTATTCCCTCCCAATCCTGGACAAAAGTAAAGCATATTGTTGTAAAACAACCAGAATGTATCCTTCACATGCAGGAGAACCAATATTGATTGGTGCATGCAGATCTACAGTACACAAAACTGATGTATTCAACCTCAATTTACTGTTGCTCTGTTGACAATGACAGCAAAATACAGGTTAAGGCATGAACCTATTTAAAAAATACAACCTGCAGCTAAATATGCATCTGTCATCTTAATATATTCTCGGCCGATCAAACCTCTAACACATCAACCAGCTAATTACTTGGCTCACCCAGTTCCACTATGACACATGAGGTTCAATGCTCATAGCATACAACAAAGTATCTGAAAAAGATATGAAATATATTTGATGTGAACTCTAACCAGGATCACAAATGTAGGAGACTAGTATGCAAGCACACTAAATTATTAAAATATTCCAAGCCTCTAACAATCAATTATCTAATTATTTGGCTCGCCGAGTTCCACTATGACACCAGAGGTTCAATGCTCATAGCATACAACAGAGTATTTGGAAAAGATCCGGAATATATTGGATATGGACATTAACCAGGCTCGCAAATGGACAAATAATAATCTGAATTAAATTAACCTTTTTCCTATTAGTTCCTTCATGCTAAGAATTTTTCCGCTACAGAAGCTGCAACTGTAAGGAAATTTTCAGGCAAGGAATTTCACTTACAAGGCGAGGGACACTCTTGCTGAAACACACTGATGCTTTTGCTCGAATCCGTGGATTCCTGTTCTTGAGGTAGGGCTGCATTCTTGGCAACAGTACTGAAGGGGAGATCCAACTTGTCATCGATATAAGAGCTGCCTCAGCAGCTTCACAGACAAAGCGTTTATCTTGTGAAGCTTTTAGAAACAACTGAACTAGCTGCAAACGCATTTGACAGAAATAGATGTTTTCAGGGTGGTTTGTAGTTCATATAGGAAATTTTAAATTGCACATATGAATAGCCATACACACCAGTGGATCAATTGAGTCAACAATCAGGTCACCATAGGCCTTAAATATGTCAGCACAAGTCATTAGTGCTGTTTTGCAGACAGCACTTCTTGGATTCTTGACAGATTTCACAATAAGAGGAACTAGATGCTCCCTGCAATTCAAATAGTTCAAAAACCATATGGAACAACAAATAAAGGAAAGGCCATGCAATTCTATATCATTGGCTGAGTGGCATGAATATGTGGTTCCAGATGATATTAAAAAAAGATTGTCCAATGGGGTAACCCATTCTAGTGCATATGCTGGGGGGACTTACAGCAGCTCCTGCAATCTTTCCTTGTGATATATTGCCAATTGACGAACATTGTTGAGAGCTTCACATGTCATAACCCAGTCCTTTGAACCCAACCTTTGAACCAAGGTCTGTTCAAAAAATGGAAACGATAAAACTCAGTTTTGACTAGATAAGAAGAAGTAATATGTCCAACAAAATGTCATCATTAGGGAAACAGTGCAATACACTGAGAGTTGCATCAGCATCTGGGAGATCCACTAGGTTCTCAGAATCAATGTACTCTACGTCTGCACTTCCATTCTCATTTCCATTAGTCACTCCATCTGGGCAGGCAGACAGAGCATTTTCTTCCTTGTTGGAACATTTGCTGCCATTCAACACAGGCTTGCTGCTGCAGGATTCCATAGAGTTGTCTTTTCCTTTCTCCAGTTCCGCCGATTGAGAAATATTGAGATCTTTCAAAGCACTTGCTGACATATTTGCACCCTGCATGACAGAAAAAGGCGCTTAAGAACAACACAGCCAAAATTCACCTCTTAACAGGTGTGGATGAATATAGTTAGTATTTCACTATTTCTGGTGATCGTTTGGAGCATTGTCCATAAATAGACACAAAGTGTAGACAACCATTCCAATGCAACAACAATCAAGTAGAACAACAGAGCAAGGGCATAATAAATGGAAGCTAAAACTTAGATAGTTCCACCAGAATAATCATTATCCGAAGCTAATCAAAGCACAAAACACAGCCTATAACACAGATGATAATCCAAAGCCACAATGTGGGTGTCTATCAGCTATCATTAAACTGAATTACACACGCATTAGATCTCCCCAAGGCTCAGGACAGAGCGACTTAAATTACAGTGACTCTAACATAGTCAATTGAATGATTGATTCCAAAACAATGTCTAAAAAATAAACAGTAACAGCACCTTTCGGTAGAAACTAACCGGACCACACACAAATCCGCAAGTAAATGAATGGAGTGAGGGAAATTGGATTTGATTGCCCACATGCCCAGACAGCCCAGTACAACTATCAATACAAGTAGAGTACGCCGAGAAGAGAGACGCGTCTCGACTTCAGTCGAAAGGCCACTACTACCCCCTAGATCCAATGCGGGATACCGACGCGACTCCGGCAACGCAATCCCCCGCCGGAAGACGAATTCACACGCGGAACCGGGCTCGGAGCCTAGATCCGCGTGGCGGGAAATGCCGCGCGGGGGCAGGTCCAGCAGGATTCTTATACAGCACATTCCCAGAATCAGCGACCACCGAACCCATAGGCTATCGAAATCGGATCGAGGACCCCGGCGAGGCGCACCGGGCTGGATCGACGGGCCACCAAATCCAACGGGGGGAGGGATCGGAGAGAAGAATTGCAGGAGGGGGCGTGCCGGATCTTACGGTCTGGGAGCGGCATGGCTTATCGCAGTCGGAGCAGACGAGGTTGAGGACGGCCTCGGTGGACTGGACGAAGTTGGCGTGGTTGCTGGCCTCGGCGTGCGCCTGCGCCTGCGGCTCCTCCACGCTCCGCAGCTGCGCGCCGCACCGCAGCGACAGCCCCGCCATTGCCGGCCCCGCCGCCTCGATCGGCTCGTGATTTGGGGCGAAAACCAGCGAAGGTTTTAATGACGAGTTAGGCGAGAAGACGGGGAGACGAAGACGAGCCGATGATTGACGAGGCAGAGCCGCCGCAGAGCATAGAGGGAGCAGGGGTCAGATTTGTTTCCACATATTCCAAGCGGTTTGACAAAAATCGTCGTCCGTTTTGATGGTATCCCGTAAATTAACATCCTCCAATCATACCATATCAGCTCAGCTAGCTTATAGTATTAAAATATAATATTTTTTTTAATAAAAAATATAATATTTTGTTTACGTGGAAGAGAGAAAAAAAAGAAGAGCTATGAACTATCTCTCGATCACAACACTATCTGATCAAGACAAGAGATAGTGTCATACACATATTTCAAAACTATGTGATGCTAATATGTGAGTCAATATTTTTTGTGATACGTGCTAAGAACTAGATCATTAGACACATTGTCTTTTATGCTATTTTTTATTGCTATGAGCTAGTGGTTGGCTCTAACTGTTGGAGGAGGCCTTAACATGCCACGTCTACAAGGCAGAGACAATCAGAGGACATCCAATGGAACAATCCATCAGCAGTCCATCTTTTTCTTAAATGATCAGATATACATGTACTCACATGTGCGCGCACACACACATTCAATAATAAATATACACACAAAAATTATACTCATATATACACCTCTGAGAGATTGGACCAAATTGTTCGGATATTAAGATTGACAAAGTGATCATCCAATTAAACCCAAAGTCTTGAACCCCAACACAACAAACTTCACCCTTGTTTCTTCACGACTAAAATGCATCAATGGTCCTCTAACTTATCACGTTGTGTCATCTCGATCTCTGAACTAACTAACAGATTGGAGATTTGGGTCCCTAAACTTAGCTTTGGATGTCATCCCGGTCCCTAGACATGCAAATCATAGATTTGGCCCATTAAAGTTAGCTTTGGGTGTCACCTTGATCACTAAACTCGCAATTATAATTGCACCACAAATCAACACATAGAGAGTAAGAGATGTAGACACTTAGGATGACTCCTCATATCTATTTTCTCGTGGAATTGATACCATCATAACTAGAGAGGGTAACTCTATTTTTTAAAATGATGTTTGGATTTCATTTTTACTCAACAACAAATAATACCTATGTTACTAATTAAACTATAAATATATCAAAACGACATAAGTACATTACATATTAGAACTTCGCAACTTCACATGTTTGGCCTCATTCTAGTAAACAGTATGGATACAATTACAAAAGGCATTTTATTTAATATATATAAAGGTTAAATATGTATAAGTATACTTAAAAATACAATTTTGTAAGTTTAGGGGCTTGGATGACCCTGTAAGCTAAGATTATGTGGTCAAATATGCATTTTGTGAGTTCAAGGACCGGAATGATGACACCAGAAGCTAAGTTTAGAGGGCCAAAACTGCAATTTGTAAATTTGAGAACCGGAGTGACATAGCGTGACAAGTTTGATAGCCGGTGATGGACTTTACTCTTTCTCCAATCTTGGCTGCCTTTTCAGTTATGCCCTTATTCTCGCTGGCCTCATAGCTTGGACGTGTTCTGATCCTTAATCAAAAAGCAAGGTCCTCGCATGTTTGAATGGCATAGATCCCTTTAAGGCAACCGTGCTCATTCATTCTTAGTATGGCTAACTAATTGCTCGTTTGAGTTGTTCACCAATGTTTGTGGTTTCTTTAATCTCAGGATCCACCCCTAAAGTAATCAGACTTTCTTAAAAATATTTTTTGAAACTTGAAAGCATGAACAGGCTATTTTTTTTCTTAGCAAAAAACGTGATATAAATAAGCCACTGGTCTCCTTCTTTTAGATCTACTCAGAGCGTTTATCCTCTTTAATTTATAGCCATGCCACATACTTCATAGCACACGTGAACTTGTGACAGTTTTTTTTTCGACTGAACTTGTGATATCAGTTTCAGGGCTATGTAGGGTGATGTGTGTCTTCTATTATGTTTGAAGAATATTCTTTCGATTGGAACTTCTTCCCTCTCTTTTTTGAACATTTTTTTCCTTCAGTGGAGCTTTACCCTGAGGGTTCTTGCACCACTACATATATAATCACATCATGGAGGTACAAAATGGAAACAAGGGTAGTAATGCAATTGGCCCTAAGAGAAACTACAATAATGGTTACAACACAACTTGTATAAATATCACAATTCATGAATGGAAGTGCACATAATGAGCTAGTTTCAACATGTACATTCAAAAGGATCTGTTACGGTTAAATCATGAACATGCTTGATATGTATAATACGACACTGGATCTATTTAATGTAAAATCTAACTGAGCATCTCTGGAAGCCCTTCTCTCCATCCGTAGCTTCATACGCTGTTCTCCAAAAAACTTGTCGTTGTAATTTTTCTGTTGAACCTCAAGTCTCATTAGCTCTAGCTCCCTCAAGTTCAGTAGGAAGAATGAGGCAAATCTAACATGTGACGTAATGCCCTTGTAGTTCTCCAAGACTACTGTCTTGAGACGGATGTCAAAGCATTGGACAAGGGGCCTATGCTTACGGTGCCACAGATTCTATTCCCCTTTTCCTGATAGACTACCCTGAAAATGAACACACACACACACACACACACACACACACACACACACACACATACACACACACACACACACACACACAATGCCCTTGTAGTTCTCCAAGACTATTGTCTTGAGACGGATGTCAAAGCATTGACAAGGTGCCTATGCTTACGGTGCCACATATTCTATTCACCTTTTCCTGATAGACTGCCGTGAAAATGAGAACACACACACAATACTTCTGATATAAGAGCAACTCCAGCAATACTCTCTAAACAAACCCTCTATTTCTTTCAATAGGGGCTGCCTCTATTTTTTAGGACTTGATTTTCCTCTTAACTCCAACAACACACTCTAAACAACCCTCTACTCTCTAGTGGCCTACTTGTTAGTTTCTATTTTGAAATAGAGGGTCCCCTAGAGACCCCCTAGGCCTAGGGGGTGAGGAAGGGGATTTGGAGGGCTCCCTATTTTAGGGGCTTAAATAGAGGGCCTGCTGGAGTTCATTTTTAATCCCCCACCCTCTAAACTCAGAATAGGGGCTTATTTAGAGGGTCTGCTGGAGTTGCTCTAAGGATTTGGGTGCAGAAGTAAGTGGATGAAAAGATCAGCTAGCTGAAGGTTATGAGTATCAGTGAAAGAGTTGCCACCTTAATGTACAACTTCTCTAGACATGGAAAGCATTTCATGATGCAAATGATCATATCTAGATTACCAACTGTTGACGCATAAAATCGGCGGTCGTATCCTCAGCGATCAACACAATAAGACCAGGGAGATCTGCTTCACTCTAGTGCCAGCCTACACTTTGTTCAGGTTCGCAGCGTGCCAGTCAGTTTGACCATTCAACTGACAAGGAGCATGATCGATATCATATAGCGAACCGGCCATGCCTTTGCAGAATATAATCAGTACAGAATAAGGCCGATACGCTGTTCACCGTCTTAACCGCTTGATCATCATCTCTAATACATCTGCTAGCTTTCCGATCTCTCATAGCTGTTGAAGAATCAGATTAATTCACATGGCGTAGATCTAAATCAATCTAGCAACCTCAAACAACCGAATAAGCTGCCTTCAAATAACCAAGATAAATCTAGCTCCGACGTAGGGAATCTAGATCAAACCCGAAAACTCGAAGAACAACCCAATAAACGATTAATCACTGAATAACCAAGAGAAACCCAGCTCCGACGTAGGGAATCTAAACCAATCTTGGCAATCCAAAGATAAATCGGTGGCACCATTGCCTCACGTAATTGCTCGCAGATATAATAAAGACAGCTCTCCCGCAGCTAATCTTGATGCAATCATAATAACAGATCGGCTTTGCCCGTTGCAATATGTTCAATAAGCTGTGAGAGCCGATATGTTGTCCCTCCTGCCTAATCTCTTGGACAGAAAGCTCGCAATGATAATCATCCTGATAGAACAGTAACAAGATCGTTCCAATATTCACAGCTGTTGAAGAAACAGATTGACTCACATGGCGTAGATCTAAACCAATCTAGCAACTCCAAGCAACAGCATAAGCTGCCTTCTAATAATCAAGAAGGATCTAGCTCCGACGTAGGGAATCTAAATCAAACCCGATATTCAAAGAACAACCAGATTAAGCCTATAAAGGTGAATCAGACCTGGAACGATATTGTCAGCTCAACTCAGACTAAACCAATGCTCATTGCTGTTTGAAGAGTCAGATCAATTCACATGGCGCAGATCTAAATCAATCTAGAAACTCCAAACAACCGCATAAGCTGCCTTCTAATAATCAAGATAAATCTAGCTCCGACGCAGGGAATCTAGATCAAACCCGAAAACTCGAAGAACAGCCCGTCAGTAACAGATCGGCTATTATATTGAATAAGCAAAGTAAAGCCGACATGTTACATTGAACAGCATAAACGAGAAAGGGCGATGCGCCTCAATTCAAAGCTTACGCTAATTCGGTAGTTGAACCATCCAAACGAGAAGAGGGCGATGCGCCTCAGATCAAAGCTTGGATCGATCCGGGTGACGGAACTCGCGGCAGGCTGGAGATCGAAGACTGATGCAGCCCATCTTGCTAAAGAACTCGTCGATAAGCTACATGGTTCCTAAGGTTTTGGCGTGATGCCAGTTTGTATATTGATCGAGAGATAAAAATTACAATCTGCCGCCATCCCTTTATATTTATAGGGGCAGCACGGGCTTACGTACAGCAACAAAACTCTAGTCTAAATAAAATACAACTTCACTACTTTTTATAATATATCTCGCGCACGTATCCAACCAGCATCATATTGATCTCGGATGGAAATAATAAACTATTCCAGCCATGGCGCTAACCTCCTTGCTTATTTTCTTCCATAATCCTTTCCATCTTTCTTGCCATTACGTGAAACCTGATATGAATATAAATTACTTCCCAAATCACGTGTAGCGTGCCAGACGTGGACTTTAATCACCATGGCATATATGTGCTGGTCATTCCTTCCGTACCTTCCTTTCCTTAGTGCGCTCTCTGAAACTTGCCGGTTCTGACTTGATTTTCTTCAGATTATCGGCTTTATTTTAGGGACTCCTCTGGCCATAAAATTACCAAATTTCGGTGTTAACACCAACCAACAAATCAACTGATAAAATCTTGACACTCGGCACCACCGACACGAAGCTAACAAGGTGCAATCCCTTATTCAATCAGCTAAACACAAGGCATTAGTCCATCAACAAATGCAAATATATGCTGTAGGACTTGTTGTAACAGAAATGCAACTTGACTAGAAACCTTATATTTATATATGAAGACTTGAGGTACCTGAAAAACCGTGGATTCAAACATGTGCCTGTGTCTGTGCTGCCACAATGGATATATGGAAGCCTATGTGTTCAGCACACAGGAACTTTTTGAGACATGGAGCATCCTCGATCACGAGCTTGCGGAAACGGAGGTCCGGAGTTCGGACCATAGTAGTCAGTCTGCACGCGGATGCTTCGAAGGCTAGTCGAGTTGATCCGGAGTCGGCGAAAGCCATGGCAACTGTTGAGAAACAAGCATTCCAGGGTAGGGCTGCTAGAAATCATGTTGTGCAGTGAGCCCTCAGAGATGCGAACATGTACAGGCTATAGATGGCTAGATGGGCCAAGCCCGCTGGGCGGCCCGAGGCCCAGCCCTAAAATCTTGGCCCTAGCATGGCCCAGCACGATGCCAATAGTGCTCAGGCCGGCCCGGTACTATAGTCGGGCCAGTGCCTGGGCCGCTCCCTCGGCACGCTGGGCCAGCCCGAGCACGGCACGAAAAATGGACCGGCACGACGCTGGCCCGATAACTTGGCAGCCCCAGCCTACCAGCCGGCCTATTAAAGGCCTTCTTCCCTCCTCCCACGGGCCTGATAAGGCCTCCTTCCTCTAAACCCTAGATATCTCTCTCATTCTCTCTCCCTGTCTCCCCATGCGCCGCCCCTCGCCCCTCATGTGCCGCCCCTTCGCCTCCGCGCCGGCCGCCCCTCGCCCCTCACGCGCCGCCCCTCCGGCTTCAAGCGGACCGCCCCTTTGGCCTCCCACCTCCCAACGCGCCACCCGCCGCCCCTCACAAGCGTCGATGCCAGCCATCGTTGCTCTCTCACACGCCGCCCCCTCTAGCTCCCCTATTCACCCGCCGCCGGAGCACGGCCGTAGCGGATCGACCACCCTCGCCGTCTTCCACTGGTCGCCATCACCATTGTCGGGGCACCATGGCCGAGAGCCAGTCGGCCGCCGCTGCTAGTGCCTAGTTCGGCACCAGCACGGTAGTGCCGACCATGCCAGCGGGCTGGTCCGACACTATAAAATGGCCGAGAAGAGTAACGCGGACGCCGGAGGCATCGGTGGTTGCTCCAGTGCAGGTTGTCGGTGGTCACAGAACTCGAGCTCCTCCAGGTTGTCGAGGGAGGAGGAGCGCAGCCAGGCATCCACGGTGGCGGCGCGATCGCGGAGATGGTGCGTGGGGACACAGAAGAGACGACTAGGTCCATGATGGGCGGAGATGATGCGGGAGATGATGCTGATGAGGACCTCGTCGTCGTTGGGGAGGTCACGGAAGTTGAGGTTGAGCGGGGCGACACGCCATAGGTGGTGCCATCGGTATGGGAGGATCCGGGTGCGCGCGACGTCCTTGGTGGGGAGGAGGGAGATCATGTCGCCAAGTATGGCATCGGGGGGGCCGCTGATGCGGTCCACGCCGCCGTCGTTGCCTTTTTCTCCTCCGGCACCGGGCGACAGCAGTTCTTGGCTGTTGTGGGTGCATGTCTTCTTGATAGTTGTAGCTTGAGGATTGGGCGTCTTCATGGCTGATGTCGCCAGCGTCGAGGACTTGCTGGTCTCCAGCGCCTCTGCTCTCCTCTTCTTTGCACTAGGAGCAGCCACCTCCATGACGGTGGCTGGCAGCTGGTGACAAGGTGCTCGCTGCTGTTGCACTCTCTCGGTCTCTAATGGAACAAGACGCGCCTCTTGCTTGCCTTTTCCCCCTAAGGTTTATTTTTGTTGTCCAGGCAAGACGAGCCCTTGCATGCTTTTCCCTCTTGAGGTTTATTCTTGTTGTCCAGGCAAGACGAGCCCTTCAACTTTCAACTTCAAAGAGGACCTCTCACATCCAGGCACAAAAATGGATTGATTCCTTTAGATGGACGGCTAGAGTGGTTGATGCACAAATAGAAACATCAAACATGTTACTCAATGTCTCAACAATCTATGTGTTGATGCACAAATAGAAACATCAAACATGTTACTCAATGTCTCAACAATCTATGTGCATGGCAGCTAATTGCATCTTGACAACTGTCAACCCCAACTAAAAAGATCAAATGGACAAAAGTTTGCAACCTGCAGTCTTGTATTGGTTGTACAGATGGAGACACTCACACAAACACCCTGTAAATATAAGAAATATAAGGATATATATGAGAAATAGGAGGACATGTCATCATCTCAGGTGCCTCACTGCTGACAAGCACGACGTCTACTATAAAAAAAATAATGCCGGTTAACTTTAGGAAAATGCGACACCCGTACTGTGTCAAGTCGAGAACTCAAACGCGAATGGGCACGTTTCATCACAAGAAACTACAATGGTTAGAACACAACTTGTATAAATATCACAATTCATGAATGAAAGTGCATATAATGACCTACCTTCAACATGTACATTCAAAAGGATCAGTTGTGGTTAAATCATGAACATGCTTGATATGTATAATACGACACTGGCATCTATTTAATGTAAAATCTAAACGAGCACCTCTGGAAGCCCTTCTCTCCATCTGTAGCTTCATACATTGTTCACCAAAAAAAACTTCTCATTGTAATTTTTCTATTGAATGTCAAGTCTCATTAGCTCTAACTCTCTCAAGTTCAGTAGGAAGAATGAGGCAAATATAACATGTGACGTAATGCCCTTGTAGTTCTCCAAGACTATTGTCTTGAGATGGATGTCAAAGCATTGGACAAGGTGCCTATGCTTACGGCGCCACAAATTCTTTTCCTCTTTTCCTGATAGACTGCCCTGAAAATGCACGCGCGCGCGAGCGCGCGCGCGCGCGCACACACACACTCTTTTGATATAAGGATTTGGGTGCAGAAGTAAGTGGATGAAAAGATCAGCTAGCTGAAGGTTATGAATATCAGTGAAAGAGTTGGCACCTTAATGTACAACTTCTCCAGACATGGAAAGCATTTCATGATGCCAATGATCATATCTAGATTACCGTCCAATGAATCAACTGATAAAACCGTGACACTTGGCACCACCGACACAAATTTAAGAAGTTGCAATCCCTTATTGAGTCAGATAAACACAAGCCATTAGTCCATCGACAAATGCAAATATATGCTGCAGGGCTTGTTTGTAACAGAAATGCAGCTTGACTAGAAACCTTATAATATGAAAACTTGAGGTACCTGAAAAACCGTGGATTCAAACACGTGCCTGTGTGTGGCCTATGTGTTCGGCACATAGCAACTTTTCGAGACATGGAGCATCCTCGATCGCGAGCTTGCGGAAACGGAGGTCCGGGCCATAGTAGTCAGTTTGCACGCCGATGCTTCGAAGGCTAGTTGAGTTGATCCGAAGCCGGCGAAAGCCATGGCAACTGTTGATAAGAAAGCATTCCAGGGCAGGGCAGCTGGAAATCATGCTGTGCAGTGAGCCCTCAGAGATGCGAACCCGTACAATACCGAGCTGCTGGAGATGGGGAAGCGACGTCCTTGGTGGGGAGGAGGGAGATGATGTCGCCCAGTATGGCGTCGGGGAGGCCGCTGATGCGGTCCACATCGTCGCCGTTGCCTTCCTCTCGTCCCGCACCAGGTGGCAGCGGTTCTTGGCTGCTGTGGGCGCCTGTCTTTTTGGTCGGTATAGCTTCGGGATTGGGCGTCTCCATGGCTGATGTCGCTGCCATCGAGGACTTGCCGGTCTCCAGCGCCTCTGCTCTCCTCTTCTTTGCACTAGGAGCAGCCGCCTCCATAATGGTGGCTGGCAGCTGGTGACGAGGTGTTCGCCGCTGTTGCACTCTCTCAGTCTCTACTGATGGAACGAGACACGCCTGTTGCTTGCTTTTCTTCCCTGAGGTTTATTCTTGCTTTCTGGGTGCCCTGGAATGCTTGCTTGTCAACAGTTGCCATAGAATTAATAAGGGTGTCATATAAGTATTGTGGTGATATGGCAAGAGAATTAAAGAGGGAAGAGAAGAAAATGATTTCTCATGCAAGAAACCATGTCTACACAAAAACCAAGAAAAGAATGAGAGGGATTGGATGAGGAAAGGAGAGAGAAGTGAGGAGATTGGACAATGATTTATTTTGAAGAAATTATGTATTGGGAGATTAGTTTTCATGGTAGTGTCTATATGACATGGCAATTATAGAAGCTACTTGGTAGTTTCTTGGGTTGGGGATTGGCTCACATTCAGACACAATTGATTCCTTCAGATGGACGGCTAGAGTGGTTGATGCACAAATAGAAAACATTAAACATGTTACTCAATGTCTCAACAACCTATATGCGTGGCAGCTAATTGCAACTTGACAACTGTCATCCCCAACTAAAAATATCAAATGGATAAAAGTTTGCAACCTGCTTGTATTAGTTGTACAGACACAGACGCCCACACAAACGCTCTGTAAATATAAGAAATACGAGGATAAATATGAGGACCTGTCATCATCACAGGCGTCTCGCTACCGACAAGCATGCCGTCTACTACAGAAAGAATAGCGCCGGTTGAATCTAGAAAAATACAACATATGTACCGTGTCAAGTCGAGAACTCGAACCCGAATGGCAGGTTCCACCACAAGAAACCTAACCAACTTGTGTTTGGTTGAGCTTTTGCTTCCAAAAGCCAAAAGCCAAACCAAAGGGGTCAAAAGCCCGTTCATGCTTTTGCCCAAAGCCGACTTTTGTCTAGTGTAAATCCAAAAGCATCTGATCTCCTTGCTTTCGTTGGCTTTTGGGTCCAAAAATTACCCACTTGCCCACTCCCAAGTTGCCTACCGATTGGTTTTTATTTTTCTTTCCTCCCGTCGCGGCGTTGCTTCTCTCGTCGGCCCCCCGTCGCTCCTCCTGTCCGCGCCCGTCACTGCTCCCCGCGTGCGAACCCTAGGGTTCGGCGGCGGCGGCGGCGAGGCTTCCGGTGCCCCCGAGCACCCGAGCCCCCACGCCCAGCCCCCACGGATCGAGCCTACTCCCGAGCCGGCGCCGAAGCCCGACGTCCAGACGCCCCGATGCTGTGAGTCGCCAGTGCCTCTGCCCCTGCGCCCTGGAGCCCGTGCCGCCGGCGCCCCAGCCCCTGCGCCCTGGAAGACCACGCCGCCGTTGCCCCAGCCCCTGCGCCCTCTCCCGCCGCTGCCGCCACTGCCGAGCCCCTGCTCTCTGGTGAGCACACGTATGTCTTCCTCTCTCTGATCTTCCGGTCTGCTACCCTATCTCGTTGTTTGCTTGTATCAGCCCCTAGCTATCTTAGCTTGCGTTGTCTCACCTGTGGAGGCCGGCCGGTATGCCAAGCCGACGAGAGCAACCATGGCGTGCGTGCTTCAGCTTCAGCTGCCCTGGCCATGCAATCTGGCCCTGCCGAGCTAGTTTGCCATGCAAAACGTACTAGCTGTACGTGCTAGCCTGATAGCCTCCTATACAGAACAAACAAGTGGCACGGCACAAACACAGGGAGATGACACGGATGGGGACAATCAGGATACCATGAATATCATTCGCAGTAGGATAGCTGATGCTTTGGTTAGTGCAGCAGGGGGGTGAATTATGTTGACGGATGGCACCATTGTATGTGCTCTTTATCTTTTGTAAAATGCTATTGTTCTATTTATGTGGATCATATCAACAAGATTGTTGAAAAGCCTTATAAATTTTATTGCTTTCAAAAATAGTCATTTGCATGCCCATTAGTGAGCACAATATTTTATTACGAGCGATTTGTATATAAACAGTCCATCAGGCCTCTAGGGGCATTACAGGTATTTCTTATACAACCTACAGTTTCACAGCCACTCCAACCAAACGACTTTCAGCTTTTCCCACAGCACTCTGCCCACAGCTGCTTTTCCACAGCCCACAGCTGCTTTTCCACAGCTCACAGCTCAACCAAATACACTCTTAGCTACGCTTAATTCACAGTTGTACCCAAGTTGCGTTATTCTATGTGCACATTGTGATGCTTGTTGTGTGAAAGGAGAAAATCATGGAATTTCTTTTCCTTAGGGCCTATTTGGAACGTAGGAATTTCACAGGAATCGCGTAGGAATTTCACAGGAAACAGTTCAATTTCACAGGAAAAACACAGGAACAGAGAAAAAATCCTGCATTAGTCTATAAGCAAATATCCCCGGTTGTATTTAGCTTTAGTGAAAACCATGCACAAATGCTGTCAATAATCACTCTTGTAGGTCGTAGCTAGGTTGGAGATTGGTTTCCTCTATTGCCGCCGGAGATGATGATTTGTCGGTCTCGAGTGGCTCTTCTCCTGGGCTCCTGGCATGCGAGCCACGACTGCCCCCTTTTTCTTTTTCTTTTTTGCGTCGCCCCACGTAACCTTTCTTTCTTTACATTTTGGCGAGGTGTTCCTCCTTTTTCTTTTTATCGTAGAGGTGTAAGGGTAAGGTTGGGGTTTCAACTTTTAAGATGACCACTCAATCACCAGGTACAAAAATGGATCGACCCCCTTGTATGGACGGCTAAAACGAGTCGTGCACAATTAGGAAATATCAAACAATTTACTTAACAGTGGCAACCAATTGCAGCTTAGTAGTGCCATCCTCAACTAAACTGAACAATAATCAAAAGCTTAATTTGCAACCTCCATTCTTGCCTTTCCTTGTGCTCGTCATCACTTCACAATGTCGTGCGAATGCGCAAGGATAATATAGTATCGCGAGTAATTTTCTTTTCGCATGGGGAATAGTGTCCTTCACAATGATACTAATTTGTTTTATAGGGGTACCTGGCGAAGTTAAGTTAAATTTTCTCGTTGGGACAACACCCTAATAAGGCTATGCTCTCTTTTTTTCATGGCAATTTGCTACCCCCTCTGTTCTCTTTTTATATGGACGGCTAAGAAGACCCGTGCACAAATGGGAAATCTTTTTTTGCGACCGTGCCTTAGCACCTTTTTCATTAAAAGGAAAGCAATTTTACATCAAACCGGTCGAGCCCATACAGAGGATGGGATGGCACTGCGCTACAAGAGACTATACGTTTAACAATTCCACGAACTCTGCGACCACAATCGCCTCCCCAGGGACCTGATTCAGCTGCGCACAAACTACGAGGTGACGCCACCCCGCCAAAACCCAACATCACCCCCCTTAGCCCAAATCGCTCCCACCAAATCCGAAGTTGAACAGGAGCGATGGTTGAAAATCCTATCGTTGCGTTCCTTCCCGAGCATCCACGAGGTGAGGATGACAATCGAGTCGAACGCTGCCCCTGCCGCCTTGCCCACCCGCTTCCTAGCTCGCAACCACCATTCCGCAATTTGTTGAACCGTGGATGATGGGGTAAGATCTTGCCAGCCTACCATGGAGAGAATTAGAAACCAGACCTCCCTCGCAAATTAAAGACGCAGGCGGCGAACAAGTGGCAGATCGTCTCACTTTCCTGACAAGTGTGAAACCTCGAACATGTTACTCGACGTTAGTGCGTGGCAGCTACTTGCCAGTTGACACTTGACAATCTCGCGTTACCGGTGAAAGATTTGCATCGTGCAGTCTCAAGTCTTTGCTTTTAGTAGTGTTCGCGTGGGTGTGCACTGTGCATATTGCGCTTCGTTTTGTTTTGTGTGCATGGAAAAAAATAACAGAAAAGGAGAAACACTGAAAGAAAACAATTACTATAACACACGAGCACCCAAACCACATCCGTTTTTATGGAAACTTTTATTTTTGCCCTTATTATAGTTGTTGGTTTAGTTTATGCATGACGAAGAAGAGCCTTGGAATGGTTTTAACTAAATACTCAGACAAAAAAAAGAAGGAAAAAGTTCGACGGAAATTGGAAATCTGGCAGAAGGGAAAACAATTAGGAAGCATGTAGACAAATTACATAAGAACTAATTGGATAAGGCACGTTGTTATCGTCTAATAAAATTACGGCAAATCTCTTGCTGCTTTTTCGAGAAAAAGATAAGGCACATTGTTTCTTGGGAGAGTAAACTATGAACAGGTGTGTTCCTAAGTGAAAATCAAGGTTCTACTGAGGCTGCCACATGTACATTCAAAAGGGTCAACTGTAGATAAATCCCGGACATGCCTGATGCCTAAGAGTTGACAGCGACATGCATCTGTAGCAAACTCTAACCGAGCACCTCTGGAAGCCCTGTCCTCCATCTGAAGCACCGCTTGTTGTTCTGCAAAGAACTCTTCATTGCATTCACTGCTTCCAACCTTAAGTCTCATTACCTCAATATCTTTCGCATTCAGTAAAAAGAATGAGGCGAGGTTGATTTGTGGCTTGGTGCCCCGGTAACCCTCCAAGACTAGTGTCTTCAGACGGATGTCAAAGCATTGGCTGAAATGCCTGTGCTTACGGCGCCATAGATTCTTTTTCCCTGATATAGCACCCTGAAGAGGAACACGGGTAGAAAGGGTAAGGGCAAATTAACAGGCTAGGATTCACGCAGCAGTAGTGAATGAAAAGATGAAATAGTGGACATGATCAAAGAAGCATCAGTGAAGAACTGTCACCTTGATGTACAGCTTCTCCAGACATGGAAAGCACTTCATCAAGTCAATGGCCATGTCCAGATTAAACTTCAGCGAATGGGCAGCTAAAATCTTGACATTGCGCACCACCGTCGAGAAGC
This sequence comes from Alloteropsis semialata, assembly GCA_004135705.1. Classification (NCBI taxonomy): domain Eukaryota; kingdom Viridiplantae; phylum Streptophyta; class Magnoliopsida; order Poales; family Poaceae; genus Alloteropsis; species Alloteropsis semialata. The sequence continues at coordinate 88,158,435 of CM014278.1, read as the reverse complement.
TAATTAACAAGGTGCAACCCCTAAATCAAGCATAGTACAAATCATATTAGGGCTATCTGCAGTTCGATCTGCACACACAAGTAGCGCAAGATTTATCTGTAGCAGAAACAAAACAATGCAGCTTGATCAAAGGCAAGAAGCAAAGATATGCCACAGATACCTGAAAAGCCGTGGACCCAAACACGTGCCGGAACTGGGAGCTGCCGGACCGACCAGGAAGGGAGCCTATTGTCTGCAGTTTAGGTGCAGCCTTCACGGACACATCGAGTTTGGTGCCTGCTACACCATCAGCAAACAGCAACCGTTCCAGGCAGGGGGGCATCCTCGATAACGAGTTGCTGTAACCGGAGGTCCGGCGAGACATTGGAGGACGATTCAGCTCGCACGCCGATGCTTCGAAGGCTACATGAGCTGATCCGGACACGGGGGAAGCCGAAACATTCGTCAAGAAGCAAGAGCTCCAGCGCTGGGCAGCCGGAGATCAGGCTGTGCAGTGAGCCCTCGGAGATGCCGACATGGACAAGCGCGAGCTGCTTGAGCTGCGGGAAGTGAAGCGTCTGCCCGCGGCCGGAGGGGAGGATGTAGCACCGGCGGATGGTAGCGACGCGGAGGGTGGCCGCCGTCAAGCGGAAGGTGGACGCCGGCAGCAGTGTCCGCTGCACCCACCGAGATCGCCGGCGGCTGTAGCCCATGTCGATCTCCTGCAGGTTGACGAGGGCGGGGGAGCGCAGCCAGGCGTCCACTGTGCTGCCGCGGTCGAGGAGGTACTCGGCGGGGACGCAGAGGCGGCGGCCGGGGCCAGGGTGGGCGGAGAGGATGCGGGAGACGACGCCGGTGAGGACCGCGTCGTTGGCGGGGAGGCCGCGGCAGTCGAGGTTCAGCGGGGCGGAGCGCCAGAGGTGGGCCCACCGGGAGGCGAGGACTTGGGTGCGGGCGCCATCCTTCGTCGGCAGGAGGGAGACGACGTCGCCCAGGATGGGGTCGGGGAGGCCGCTGATGCGGTCGACGCCGTCGCCGCCGCCGCCCGGCCGGCTGCTGCCTTCTTCTCCTTCGGCACCGGGGCTCGGTGGTTCTTGGCATGTCTTCTTGCTCGTTGTAGCTTCGGGTCTCGCCGCTGTCGCCGGCGGCAGGGACTTGTCGATGTCGCGCGGCTCCGATCTCCTCTTCTTGGCACTGGGAGCCGGCGCTCCCTCCATCGCCGTGGCTGGCTGGTGGCTTGTGAGTTGTGACGAGGCTTTTCGCTGTCACAACTCTCTCCTGGATGGAAGAACAGGTGCACGATTTCTTGTTCGTGGTGAAGTGCGATGACCCAAAGGTTTCAGCTCTGAAGAGCACGGCTCAACCTGCTACAAGAATTGGATTGGTCCCTGCTTTAGATGGGCGGCTAGAAAGATTCATGCCCAAATGGGAAACAACGTACATGTTGCGCAACCTCAGTGTGTGCAGGGGCAAGCTGGTTGCAACTTGTGCAGCGCGACTGCGTGAGCGTGCTATTCTCACTGAAAAAGCATGGCCAGGCCAAATGCATGCGTTTCATTCTCACCGGCAGTGGCGAGCTATCACTCCCACAGTCCCACCCAACGCACGCCTTTGATGCCAGCTTCGTGTTAGCATAGGATCAGGATCTGTTTAGCGGGGCTGCGGCTCCATCTGCATGGCAGCAGGTTTGTGACTAGCCTGTGAGAAGCAGGGATTTAAATTTCAGCTACATTTCTTTAATTTGCGGCTTTTTTCTGCCGGTGAATGGGAAGTATTTTTTTTGTCAAAAAGATTCAGATAAGTTTGAATTTTTTAAAAATATTGTGCTTATCAACTTATTAGTTCAAAAGGTGAACTGGACAAGCATGGTTCTGTAGTGTTAAATATTTCTTTCATTGGTCATGGAAATTGCATGCAGTTCCTACCCTACGCTGTGCAGACCTCTACTTCCTCCCTCTTCCGTCTTCCCCTCTCCCTGTGCATACGCGGGGTCCAGTCAAATATATTGTACTTATTTTTTCTCTCTTACTAGCCGCGCACGACCGTGGGTTCGACCCAGTGTTATTCAAGATTATTCGGTTGAATACCCATTATTTTTGCCAAACTAAATTCATACGTATAGCATATACCATGTACTCCCTCCGTCCCAAAATACATGATGTTTTAGCTTTTCTAGTTATACTTGTTTTAATATGTATCCAGATATACGCTATGTCTAAATATATAACAAAATGAGTGTACGAAAACTAAAACCTCATTTATTTTGGAATGGAGAGAGTATATGTATTGGAAAAATGAGAAACAACAAGAAGTAACAGGCCTTCAGGCATTGAGCTCAGAAAAACTAAGCAGCCGACGTCCCGTTCCCATCCATATGGCCCAGAAGACCAAACTTCGAACCAGGCCCACTCCTGCCCGACCAACACGACTCCCGCAAGTTAGACCGAGGAGACTGAGCGTGGAGCGACGCAATCGCCACCCGCTTCTGGGGTGGCGGTGGCGGATGACAGCTCGGCAAGCGGCAGCGCGGCGAGTGCGGCCCGTGGCCAAGGCCGAGAGCTCTGCTGCCCAGGCTGGTGCTTGGCGGGCACACGACTAGAGATGGCAACGGGCAAAATCCGCGCGGATACTATCTATAGGTATCCACGCCCGCAAGCAAAAATCCGTGCCCGCGCCCGCGCCCGCTATCCGCCACGGGCACGAAACCATGCCCACGCCCGCAACCCGCGGATATCCCATGCCCGCGGGCAAATCCGTGCCCGCAAATGCTCAGCTCCAATCAGCAAATCCCATGCTCCGGGCAGCAGATCTCTGGTGTCTCGGCGACGGGCGTCCAGACAGGGAGAGGGCCGGCGAAGTTGTTGGCCTGGTGCTCGACGAGGAGAAGGAGACAGTGGGCGTCTGGTGACGGGCGGCCGCTCGGCGTGGATACGGTCGGCAATGCGCAGTCGCGCAGAGCTTGGGTGGCCGCTGGCCGGCGGCGAGCGCGAGACGCGCTCGTTCTTCGCGCTGGCCCTGCCCTGGGTGGCCGGGTGCCGCTGGAGAGGGAGCGGAGGGGCTGGGGGCCTGGGGCGCGGTGGGGAATCGGCGGGGATCGAGATTTGGGAGATGGAGCGGAGGGACTTTGGGAGTCAGGGAGATGCACGACGCGAGCGCGATGCGCCGTGCGACGGTCGGGGAGGGGAAAAAAGAGGGAGTGAGATGAGAAGGAAACCTTAACCTCACTATATATATATACTATGTATGTTTAGGTCCCACATGTCCGTTATATTGGAGCGGGTCTCGCGGATTTACGGGCGCGGATGCCATTTTTTTGTGCCCGCGAACAGATATCCTCTGGATCTAGGGTTGTGCCCGCGCCCGTGCCCGCGGGCACAATCTTAGACCCATATCCGCGCCCACCGGGTTTACTATCCGCGGGTACGCGGATATTTCGTGCCCGTTGCCATCTCTACACACGACGGTGGGCAGCGAGCTAGCAAGGCTGCGACGCCTCAAGCTGCCGGTTGTGTGCGAGCAGGGGCACAGGGCACGGCCGCACAGCTGGGTGCCTGGGCAGCGACATTCCCCCTTGGCCGGTTGGCTCCTTCTTTCTTTGCGACATTCCACCTTGCCTGGGCAGCGACATTCCTTGCCCGGTTGTGGTGTTGTGGCTGCAGGGGGTGGAATTTTTTTTATTTTGGTATTAATTTAATAGAAAATAGCATCCGTAGAGGTCAAAATGGGGAAATTGTAACTTTGGTGTCCAGTCGGCTACTGAATAGCCGACTGGGAACCTGTCGGCTTTCCATCGGCCGATAGCCCCCTGTTGGCCATTCAGTTGCCGACAGGACCCAGCACGTGGATTTGGTTGCCTCCACGTAGGCTGTCGGACGTACGCTGTGGGCCACATAGGCACTTATCGGCTCCTCAGCAGCCGACAGGCCTTATCGGCTACTCAGCAGCCGATAGGTGGCAATTACCCCGCAGTCATCTCTTCCTCCTCGAGTTACTGTGCTCGGATCTCGGTTTTTCAGCGCAAGAGAGCAGGAGGTCGGGCCGGCGGCGGGGCGAGCTCGGGCCGGTGGGGCGAGCTCGGGCCGGGCGCTCGAGCAGGGGNACCAGGAAGGGAGCCTATTGTCTGCAGTTTAGGTGCAGCCTTCACGGACACATCGAGTTTGGTGCCTGCTACACCATCAGCAAACAGCAACCGTTCCAGGCAGGGGGGCATCCTCGATAACGAGTTGCTGTAACCGGAGGTCCGGCGAGACATTGGAGGACGATTCAGCTCGCACGCCGATGCTTCGAAGGCTACATGAGCTGATCCGGACACGGGGGAAGCCGAAACATTCGTCAAGAAGCAAGAGCTCCAGCGCTGGGCAGCCGGAGATCAGGCTGTGCAGTGAGCCCTCGGAGATGCCGACATGGACAAGCGCGAGCTGCTTGAGCTGCGGGAAGTGAAGCGTCTGCCCGCGGCCGGAGGGGAGGATGTAGCACCGGCGGATGGTAGCGACGCGGAGGGTGGCCGCCGTCAAGCGGAAGGTGGACGCCGGCAGCAGTGTCCGCTGCACCCACCGAGATCGCCGGCGGCTGTAGCCCATGTCGATCTCCTGCAGGTTGACGAGGGCGGGGGAGCGCAGCCAGGCGTCCACTGTGCTGCCGCGGTCGAGGAGGTACTCGGCGGGGACGCAGAGGCGGCGGCCGGGGCCAGGGTGGGCGGAGAGGATGCGGGAGACGACGCCGGTGAGGACCGCGTCGTTGGCGGGGAGGCCGCGGCAGTCGAGGTTCAGCGGGGCGGAGCGCCAGAGGTGGGCCCACCGGGAGGCGAGGACTTGGGTGCGGGCGCCATCCTTCGTCGGCAGGAGGGAGACGACGTCGCCCAGGATGGGGTCGGGGAGGCCGCTGATGCGGTCGACGCCGTCGCCGCCGCCGCCCGGCCGGCTGCTGCCTTCTTCTCCTTCGGCACCGGGGCTCGGTGGTTCTTGGCATGTCTTCTTGCTCGTTGTAGCTTCGGGTCTCGCCGCACGGGATTCTGAGGGTGAAAACCCAGTCCTCTATGGACATGCGACGTCGGCGCCATCGGCGTCGTGCCCTTCTTGGAGGCGCCGCATCGGGAGACCCGTCTTGGCCTGTGGTAGTGGTGGCGGTTGGATGGTGGTTGCTGCCCGTGCGTTGCGGATGTGGTGGTGCGCTTGGCCCGTGTTGGCAGGGAGGTGCAGAGGACTCATGGTGTGTTACCTGGGGATGGCGCGCTTGGTGCAGTGGTGATCTCGGCGTCGGCTGGGCGGAGGTGTTGCTCTCAGAGCGATCTCAGATATATGTGTCCTTGGCAGAGAAGAGTGAGGCGGTGGGTGAGGCGAGGCCCCCACGCAGAGTGGTCAGGAGCAGTGGTTTTCATGGATGCTGCGACGGGAGTGTTCTACTAATGCAACGCTGAGGCTGAGGGATCGACGATCGTGTGTGGGCGGCCTAACGGTGACTATCCATGGTGGAGGAGTTCGGTTTGCCGCTAGATCTTGCAGCGGGTCGCAGCTTTTGCTGTGATACAGCGTTGGTGACGACGGCGCGGGATGCGGTGGCTTATTTCTGACTCTTCTCCCAGGTTGTGGTCGTGTAGTGTCTTGTTGGGTGCGTTGTTCGCGTGCGTTGTTTGTGTGTGGTGGTGTTCGCTTCGGCGCGTGATGTACAATTGCTCTTCTTCTTAAATGATGTGGCAGTGCTCCTGCCTTTAATTTTGAAAAAAAATACTAGTATAAACAAAGACACACACACGCACACTCACCTTTTGGCCTCTTCTTTGCTTCTCCGATTTGCTGATTTCTATAGGCTGCAGCAACTGAGACTCAAAGAGTTTAAATGAGTAATTTGCATCTCTGAATGTTCGTGTGGTTGTGATTCCAAATTTCCAGTTTGTGAATGTGTGTGATTCCAATTTCTCAATGCTTCTGAATATAATTTTTTAGTCTAAAAATAGATAAAACAGTGGAAGTGCTACCATTAAGCTCTTTCTTAGAAAGAGGTGTTGCAAAGAAGAGACAATCTGAGTCGGAGAACATTACTCGATCTAACGATGATAACCAAATGCAAATGGTGGTGTTCCAAGTGTACGGAAAATGGACCTAGTGATAGGTCATTTGTGATTTTGGTGATTGTATGACAACATAACCATTGAGACAAACAAAGTTTGTCAAGTATACATTTGAAGATATTTTAGGTCTCAAGGATGGAATTCAAACCACGGTATTCAAAACATGGTATCCAAGTGACGGCTAAAAAACAGACTTAGAATATTTCTAAGGTATACAAGACGTGGTATTGAGAAGCCCAAGGAAGAACCCGTGAAGAAATAAAGCAAAACACGAAGAGTCAGGAGCACCGCAACAATGGGTGCGCGAACAATCGGTGACCAGAAGATCTCGGCGGGAAATTCAAAAACAAGCACAGCAAATTGCGGTCCTAGAAGAAGTGCAGCACCGCAACAGTCGGTGGTGTGTGACACAGATGCAGGTGCAGACTTGGGCAAGCAGCAGCAGTAGCACCGACTATTGTGGTGCTAGCTCAAAGACCCACCGCAACAGTCGTGGTGGTGAAGACAAGCGCAGTTCGGCTCTGGATTGATAGACTATTGCGGTGGTCCAACAATGACCACCACCGCAACAGTCGGTGGTTGCCGTGGGGCCCAGTGTCAGTCGCCCAACGGCTAAGTGTATGGGGGAGATCAGGAAGTTGCGGTGCAACACCAAAAGGCCACCGCAACAGTCAGTCCTACGCAGAAAAGCACCAACGGCTACATAACGGCTAGTTCCTTTGGTTGGGGCTATAAATACCTCTCCACCCGGCCATTTGAAGAGTGTTAGAGCTTGGGGAAGCTATTGTGTGCTGAAGTTCACCATTTCAAGTGCTCTATCCACCAAAGTGCTTAAGAGAAGATTAGACAACTAGTAACAAGGTTTAGGCTTTGATTAGTGCTAGTTTAGGCCGCTTAGCTCTTCGCTTTAGGCTTTAGTCTAGAGTTTAGTGAGGTTTGCATACCTCTTTTCTATTGGTGCTTGCACGCACCAAGTGTTGTAAATCCGGGGCATTGTAGTCTTGTGAGACCCTCCAACAAAGCTTTGTGGAGAGGCCGCCGGTGATTGTGCAAGGGAGGAGAGGCCCTTGGCGGTTTGCCGAAGCTCTACCATAGTGAAGACGGCGGAGGTCACCGGCGAGAGGCCAAGCGGAGACCCACTCGTGTTGTGCGTAGTCCCGTTGGCTATCACGGAGTTTGCCCGCCACCGGAGCATTGCCCTAAGGAAGGGGCATTTCCCAAGAAGGGGCTCCAATGAGGACTAGGGGAGAGTTAGCTAACTCCCCGATACCTCGGGAAAAATCGTCGTGCCGAGAGTTTGCATTCTCTACCATTTACACTTCCGCATTTACATTGTGCCCTTTACATTCCGCATTTACCTTTCCTAGAATTGCCTTGTGTAGTTGATAGGATTGAAATCTAGAGTGCAAAACTCTTTTATCGGTAGAGATAGCAACACATAGAAAAATCTAGTACACATCTAGATAGAAACTAGAATAGATTTTTATATGTGCTTGAAGCCTTAGTTTTTAGAACCCCTAATTAAACCACCCCCTCCCCCCCTTTAGGGTGCCACGGTCCCTTCACCAAGGACTCGCATTGGAACAAGCATAGAACCATCGGAACTTGAGAATTGATCAGGAGCGGCAGCCATATGATGAAGCAATGTCCCTAGAGGTGGCAGCGATGAAGATAATGAGATTGAGCAGGATCCTCGATTGAGGGTTTTTATCTCAAGCTATCCTATCAACGATCAAGACTCAGTTAAAAGGGCGTACACTACGAACAATTTCAAATTACGACCAATTTTATGATGTCCGTACTCAATTACTCATATGTTAAGAATTTATACTTTTGATAAAAAAAACACCTTTTGAAAATTTTGAATACCCATACCCAAAATCGTAAATCTTGAGCCCGCTCCTCTTCCAATAATATTTATAGCAAAGCTATTGTTGTCCGTGTAGAAAAAACATAAAACAAATGGCCTCAACTTGGAAGAGAACTGCTCAACCACTGGGGGTACATAATTGGATGGATCCCTTGAGCGGACGGCTAAAACGATTCATGCGCAATTGGGAAACAGCTGATCTAGCCGTAGCATTTAGGGAGGTATCCTCTCTTCGTTTACTTCTTCCACCAGCATGTTTGTTTTTTACTCAAGAATAGATTTGGCTAAGATGAAACTCTCGAAATGTCACATATAGATTTGGCGAAGAAAGGCACGTCACATAGATTTGGCGAAGAAAGGCGAGAGCCATCGACCACCACAGAGAGACATCGCAAAATAGCACCATGGATCGAACACGGTTATCCCACGGGCGGGCGGGACTGACTCACAAGGTGTCCCCAGTCCCCTAGCTAGACTCGACTCCTATAGGGTACACCAACAACATGACGTAGTACTATCAAAACTACATGTTTGTGCAACAAATTTTGGATCGATGATTTTGTTAAGATTGCTGATGTCATCTTTGGCAGCAATTATGCAACACCGACCCCGGAGACTAAAATCAAACCAAGCATCTGAAATAGTATTTTCCCGAGACTAAACTAAAACCAGTGTCAACAGTACCTGACAGCATAAATTAAACCAAGTATCTCAGACGCTCCAGATGGAGATCCAATCAAAACTACTTTCTGTAGGAAATACAAGTCCCTGCTGCTTCTACACTAGTCCTTTCCACATAACAGACCTACAACTAACTCCTTGCCGCAGCAGTCAGCACAGCATGTTATTTCAAATGAACTGCAGCAGTAGCAACTGCAAGCGGATGCGACCAACCGGCACATGTTTCTGCAGGAGGAAAACAGAATGAGATCTTCTTACCATTATTGTGGCATGAGAAAAAAACACAACACATTGCAAGAGGATATATGCATACCGCAATGTCACTAGTGCCCAAAATGGAGACCGATGCATCCTATTCCATTTTCCCTTTGCCCTGTGCGGCGAGCTTAGCTGCCACCTCCTCTTCTGACAAAGGAAGATAATAGATCCTAGGAGACGACTGTGTCTTCCTGAAAAGATCATCAAGTGTCACAACAGGAGGTTCTGGCTTCTTTGGAGTTGGCGGAAGCCTCTCCCTTGCCGACGCAGCTGGATCAGCCATAGGAGGCTTAGCAAGGGGCGGTGGAGGTGGCAGTTGCTCCTTTGGTGCAGCAGCTTGGCACGGCACATTTTGATTAGCCTGAGCCTGTTGAACAGGTGGCGCCTTTGTGGCAGCAGCTGGGCTAACAGGAGCAGGTGGGGGTGGGGGTTCAACCTTGAGCTTCACCTCCTGAGGATCAACAAATTCGGCAATCAACTTATTGCCATAGTTTGGGGGCCACTGTAGGTTGTAAACAGCATCCCTAGTTGCCACAGCTTCTTCCACCGAGGAAAACTGCAAATTAGAAGTGCAAAATAGTCAGCTTAACAATTATTCAGAACATGCTTACCATTTAGTTAGTACATACATAGGCAGTGAATTACGCATCGCACATAAAATGCTTTCAACTGAAAGTCAGCTAGGAAAACAAAATTCTCAAGGTCACACCCACTGTTGGAAATGTATTTGTTCAATTCCATAAGGCCACAATTAAATGCAATTACTAGTACAGTATCAGGATTTTGTCTATTGCGACAATTTTGAATGTTTTGGCCAATATGCATAGCATGCTTTATTACTTAACACCGTCAGCTTAAGAATGGAGTTACAAAATTTATTCATCCCATGCATACTGAATTCAATTCAGCCTTGCTGCATAAATGAGGCTGAAGGGCATCTTAGACATTTTTTTCAAGATGATGAAAAGTAATGAGAGGACAAGTCTTGGTTAAGCAAAGAAGACATACTGTGACATAGCAATGAGTCTTGATATGATCCATCCAGAAGTTTTGTACTGATCCAGTTTTACCAAGAAGCTCCTGCACAGCTTTCAGAGTAAATGGGCGTACAAATCGGTCAATTCTCAAAGAAGTTGTTGCAGGTTTCTGAGACGATGGCACTACAAACAGAGAGAAAAAAGTCAACAGATGTTCAGTGATGAAGTATATGGATACAGAACTAAGGTTACGCAAGTAGCCAATCACTCACCGATCCGTTCCTTAGGAGAATCTACACTAGCTGTTGAATCAGACCTCCCAAAAGATCGTTTAAGAGCAGTCTGAAAAACATCCTTAGGAGCATCAGAACCAGTTTGACTCGATGGTTGTCTCTCTAGAACTTTGGCACCGTCTGCATTCCATCGGCGTTGCCGCTTGATTGGTTCATTGTTTGCAACTTCTTCAGCTGTGCATTCAGCCAAGAGTAAGAATTTAACTTAACAGACCTGGGGCATTGAATGACTATATCCAAATTTAGGAAACTTGATGCAATGATCATATGCTTCTTAATTCTTGCATAAAGCAGATTTTGAGGAAACAATTCACTAAAGAAACTCAAGCTCAATGCAAGCTATATACAACTCTCAATCAAAATTATCCAGCATTTAAGGTTTTAATTGGATTTCTTACATAAGAGTACTAAAAGAAAAATATCAAAATATTTAAGAGACACCAGATTTCTACTAGAGAAGCAATGCGATTGCTCTAAGAATTTTCCTTTTGGATGATCTGTTGACATCCCCATTAGCTTGCTCTTAGAACTTTCAAGTGCCAACAGAAGCGAGTGGTTCCTCACATGCAAAGCCATCGCAGATCAAACCAAAGCTGCCAACCTAATATAAACATGCATGCAGCATTTGCAGGAGAATTGCTAAGTTTACACAATAAAGATGAGTACTTTATGCCAGGTAAAACTATACAGCATGCCCACTGAAGTATGCATTTGAAGCACTGAAGGCAGAGTCAAAAACTGTAGCATATCATAAAGGCATTTTAGGGAAAAATCAAGGCTTGTAGTGAGGGAAACAAACCTTCAAGTTTCCTCTTTTCTGTTGAAGCTGCCGACTTCTCTTCAGGTATGACCTCCATGGTATCAACAGAGGAAGTCTTAACAACATAATCAGGGAGGATCACTGCTTTCACATCTTCTGAATTAAGCTCAGACTTTCCTCTGAGATCATCAGATTTCATATTGGACTCAACTTGTTTAATTTCCATAACATCCTCCTCCATTGACTCATCACCTGAACTCCTGTCTAAATTCAATTTCTCTGGAGAACCTTCAGGACTATCTTTCTTGTATGAGTCCACATTAGCAGTGGAATCTATCTCTTCCACAGATGACTGGTTCTTAACCAGCTCTTTGTCATCATCCAATAGCTGCAAATCTCCACCTAAGGAAGTAATGCCGGATGATGGTTCAACCATCTTCGGCTTAACCTCTAGTTCTAAATCAAAATTATTAGGATTCAAGTTATCTTCTATATTCTTTTTGTTAGTTGATAGATCACTAGAAATCGACTCACACTTAATTTGAGACCCTAAATCTGGGCTAACCTCAGGTACCTGATTGTTTGATTTTGACACGATGGGCTCGCGGTCCTCGTTCATGGTATCAGAATCTTTGTGCTCTTCATCATACATTGACACTTTGTCACCCAAATCATCCTTGGGTGCCAGTTTGTCCTCATCATTGCTTACTGGTGCAGCTGTGACATCGGTATCCATAGGACCAGCATCTGAAGTTATGGCATCTACATGCGCTGGTGCTGAATCCGGTTCTTGAATTTTGCTTGCTTTAGTGGCATCAGACTTGACTTCAGAAGTCGCCAAGTCCGACTTCGCATCAATACTGATTGCATCATTGACAATGACTGCCTCATTGGTGGCAATGTTTGAGGTATTCTCCAGAACAGGCTCATTAACACTTTCAGTATGTGGTTGCACTTCTTCGGATGCCAAATCTCCTACAGCAACTGATTCAGGTACCTCTCCTTTGGCAGCTGAGGCATCATTTAGGGAATCTTCAACATCAACACTGGGGGCGTTTCCAGTAGCAGAAATTGAGAATTCCTGACTAACTTCAGTGGTAGGAACTTCAACTTGCTGAGTGAAATGAACCACAGTTTCCTGATGAACTTCTGTAATGGTAACTGTAGCTTCCTCACTAGCATTGGTATCAGGCAACTGATCATCTGCATTCACTTCCACATCGTCATCAGCTTCATCAGCTGCATTTTCACTCTGAATGGACTCAAAGAGTCGCCTCACAAGTTCCTCTTTCAAACCCTTAACAGGAAGCCTCCTTTTACGAAGTTCATCCTTCAGATCAGTAACCCTCCACTGATCGATTGGTCGGTTGTTTAGCACAGGATATGATGACATGGTGACTGCCAATAGAAGAAACAATAAAATTAGACTCGACATTTTGAGATTTCAGTAACTTATTATCATTACATTGTTCCTTGGTAAAGTAGAAAATTCATTTATGTTTGACAAAAAGAAATAAATAGCATAAATGGCTAAAAGTTAACAAATAATAACATAAAGATTTGTACCTGAAAGCTGAAACCTATAACGGTATATCACAACAGAATAATTACATCAACAACTACAGCTCCTGGAATGTTGAACTCTAAGTGCTCTATAGAATTCCCTGTAGTAAGTTTGCTTAAATTTACAGTGAGTATAATGCAGAGTTAAAGCGGTACGAGCAAAAAGCGAAAGAACACATTTTTTCTTGACGAAACATAACAATTCATTCTATAACAACACAATGCAGAGTGTTGTTTTCTTGCCTAACAGTATTTACTGAACAAAACAATGGTAACAAATCACAATACATGATAAAATTGACAACAGTATGCCACTTTCAGCCAGAAAATATCACAGCAACAATGCGAGTTTGGAGCACTGAGCTCCAGTGAACACAAGCATATTAAAGCAAAACGTTTTAGCGCGCAGGGCACAAAAAACATCTCATTAAATCGCAGGATTTCATGAAGAAAACTGCGTATGGTGCTAAAATCAATGAAACTATGTGTAGATGTATCCAAAACCTGACCCTTACACCAGTCCTACATCCCCCGCATCAAACAAATCGCGTAAGGCGCGGGTAAGGTCACAGGCAAAGAGGTCACCTGACAGCAATCCTGATGCCGGGAGATCCCACGGAGCAGATGGCACAGTACCCTTCAGCGAGACGCCAAAACCCTAGCCCTAGGAACACGCAACCATCAGATCGAAACCGAGCCTCCAACAAAGCCTACCAAGAAATCACAAAACGGACGAATGCAAGAGTCGATTCCACGCACCTGGCGCCGCGAATCCTCCGAGGCCACGCGGTCCTGAAACAAACAACCAAAAAAGCACCACAGATATTCGCGATACAAAATTCGAAAAATTACAGAGGGCGGCGGAGGCGGAGGAGGGAGGCTGGGATTGGAGGGGGGAGTGGCAGGAGAATCGAGGCCGAGACTATTGGGGGAGGATTGGAGCCGCGCGCCTCCGCCGCGGCTGCGCTAGGGTTTGGGGCAAGGCGCGGGGGGGACGAGGGCGAGCAGCAGAGGATGATGCGGTTTGCGGTGCAGGGGAGAGGCGATGGAGGGGTTGGATCTTTTTTGTTGCGGGGTTGGGGGTCACGCGACTGACAGGTGGGGCCCGTGCGGAAGGACGGAACAAATGCGCCTCCCAAGTTGGATGGGAATGAAACTATACGCTTTCGTGACTAGGACACGCAGTATTGCGCTCACGTGTCGAGTTGTGTTCGTTTTAAGGTTGTGCAATTAGAACCGTATCCTTGTGAAAACAGCGCGGATTATGTGGATATAGGGAATATATTCTGTCTAAACCATCTTGGATTGGTGAAGGACAGATAGAATTTATGCATTTCCCATATCAGCATCTTAGACTTGAAATTGCATGCACTTCAAGCTCGTTCCGCGATTTTCCTATATTTGCTATAGAAGGCTTTGTACTACGTGATAAGCTAGCAATACGATGAACACGTCACGTGGTGTGTGGTTCTTCCCTAAGCATCCATGTCAAATGGATGTGTCTGTGGGGGTCCTCTGCATGCAAAACTTTTACAAGGAGATCCAAAAACACAACAAAAATTGTTTAGTTCAAATGTTTGCGAATGGAGGTAAGTAGGTTTTGTGTTTGGTTGATCGGGAAACATCGACTTCTACGATGACATAATCTCTACTCTACCATGCACCGCTTTTTCCCCAACTATATGTTTTGGTCCATTTTACCTCTTAATCTATGTTTTGGTTCATTTTACCCTCTAAATTTTGAATTAAGATTTAACTTATGTGTGGAGAAACAAAAATTACAATTTTTACTATGGGATAATTTGGACCAAAATAAACCAAAAACATAGTTTAAGGGGCTATTCGTACTTTGGCCATACCTGAGTGGAGTAATTTGGATTTTTTCCCTAAATTATTATTCATGGGAATATGATGATCAACATGGCAGTGGTAGTGTTTCACGAGGCTTTCCTTATGTTGTTAAATTGTCATATCCGACTTACAGTCAAATAGTAAATGGTATCTTAGAAATTTGACTACCTTACAAAATAAATATCTAATGGCCTATATTTTGTGGTTAAGAAACCGGTATCTTGAGCATTGTGGTTTCATTGACTTTTAGTTCATCAGCAGTAATGCATTGCTTTGTTGACACTGAATGCCAGCTAAGAACTTTTATGTTGATAATATGGAAAATAAAATTTGAGCAGGAAAAAGTGGTCGCTCAGATCACAATATCAGCAACAGGCTCCTGGTCCTGCTCTTATTCGTAGTAACAGGAGAGCAGAGGCCTTGATGCCCAGTTTGCCAACTTGTCTGAAACACAAAAGACCCCAACTCGGGGTGGGATATGCTCTCTATTTTATTTACCTGATTGTTTTCCGGCTAGATTAGATTATGTACCTATTGACGTCCAAAAAGTCAGGTGTTGACTTTTGAAAATTAACACTGTGGCCTAGAAGATTTGCTTGAACTTCAGTGCGGGTTCAAAAATCTTGAGGTTATCGGCGTGCCAGTCAATTTGACATAAATTGACAAGGTAAAATTTAATCAGTAACTTTAAGGGAACTCATCGGCCAAAGCCCCGATTCGTTCCAGCAATCGGATCAACATGAAGAGAAGTCCGACGCAAGCATGAACCATCGGCCTTGAGTCCGATTCGTGATGATATGACATGCGTTAAAATAAACCATCGACTATGAAAGCCGAATCAGAGATAAATCTAACTTAAACATATTCTTTATTACACATCTTTCTAAAGGCATTAAATAAACTAAAACCTGTGTCACTAACAATCGGATCGAATGTCGTGACAGTGTTGCTAGCAGGGCATCGATTTAGTTTATCTAATCCGATAGATCTATGCATAACAAGAAACTTGCTTAAACCAAATTTATTTGCAACTTGAATATTAGATCTAAATCAGCTTTATAAACAATAAACATAAATAGATCTCTTGCAAAGCATATAAAGTATGAATTGAATGAAGCAAAACAAATAGATCCAAAGCATATGTAAGCCGATAAGATGAAATAACAAGCTACGGTAAGGGGTGAGCGATATAAACGAAGAAGAGTGATACACTTCAATCTAAAACCTAGAACAACTCGATAAATTGGTGAATTATATAGACGAAGAAGGGCGATACGCCTCAATCTAAAGCCTAAAATAACTCAATAGATGTCGCACTTACAGACAAACCGGAGGTCAGGATGATGCAGCCCTGCTTGCTGAAGAACTCGACGAAAAAGGTTTGTTGGCACAAGGGCCGAAAGTTGTGTTGTATTGATGGTTGTGTGAACGTTCTTTACAATGGCGCAGGGTTTATATTTATACCCTGGAAATCTAACTAATCCTTGTCGGATACGACACTATCTCTAATTTATTTAAAACAAACTAATTTTAAACTACCAAAATAATTACAATTGCCGCACAACTAGGCCTCGGAAAAGCTTCCAGACACGCGTCTTTGAAATCGTAATCACTTCGGCCTTTGCACCACCGTGTCCGATCAGGACTCAAAGCAATCGGAGCCAAGCTTGCCATTGGAATCGGACTCCCTGTCCAGATCGGATTCGGCCTCATCATCAGAATCAGATTAGCCTGTAATATTCCTTCTATAACGGCCGAGTCAAATTTTGGTGTCAACAGTACCAAGGATATTATGGTAAAAAGGCACCATGGACCACTAAATAAGCTGAAATAACATACTCATGTATAGCTTATTTAGAATTATTTTGGTGGTCCATGGTGGTCTTTTACCATGATGCCATTGATCCATAAGCTAGATTATATAATCTAGAGGGGAAACAAAAGTGTGGTTGTGATATAACAAACTTGATTTCTTCGTATCATTAAAGACGCAGTACTTTGAAGAGTTGTGGAGTTCATCAGTATATATATATATATATATATATATATCTATACACGAATTCAATATGTGTGCAAGCATGGCTGCAACCATGATATTTGTCAGGTTTGTTGTGGGCTGTTTGGGTTCTGCAACAATGCCAATGGTCTGGTCAGATCCAAAACTGTGCCCAATTTTGCACTGATGTTGGAACACTCCCATCATGTGAAGCATAGGACGACATGAGATCCTGGCGGTTCAGAGCTTGTCTATGCTTGGGCCATCATATGGGCTGTAGGACAACACGGTGCACGTCACTTAAATATTTCACATGTAAAAATCACATCTTGTGTCAAGAACAGAACAGTCAGAAGTCGGGATTGGGACAATGTCAATAATGAAGCATGGTCACAGGCTCACAGCTGCTTAAGGCGTGGGGAAGAAACATAACAGAGAATTAAAAGCTTGAAGCCACGAAAACATGCTAAAGGAACTCAAGATCTGTCAACAGGCGGCACTTAGAGTGAACGTGCCATGATCCACACTGATGGGTGATGACTGATGAGAGACAATTTGCTAGCTCATGCCATGCCTTTGTCTGGCATCTCTCCACCACGCCCAATTCAAATCAACTAGCTTCCGCTGGCTTCTGCACTCAACTGCAACTGCAGAGCACACTCCAACTCTGAAATCACTTCCCCCATCGACGGACGGTCGATGCCCCGATCAGCAACACGCTTGAAAGCAGTTTCGCCAAACTTGATGCAAGACCGTGCATCCATGCTTTTGAACAGACAGGTGTCTATAATCTCATGACCCTTGCCCACCTCCATGGTCTGCAATATCCAATAAACCCTGCTATTGAACACTCTCGGAGCAACGTGCTCCACAACAGGTTGGCAGCAGAGGACCTCAAGCAACACAGCGCCAAAACAGTAGACATCTGATTTCTCAGTTAGCCGGCCGGTGCGTTGGTATTCAGGATCAAGCACACCAAAGCAGCTGCCGACGGGTATCTCATCGGTCGACGGCCCAGCCTTGCACAGACCAAGGTTTGAAATCTTGGCGCCCCATTTGGCATCCAACAGAATGTCCACAGCCGCGACGTTGCGGTGGATGAACCCTGAGGTGTGAAGGTAGTGCAGCGCACGAGCCACACCAATGCAGATCTCCAGGCGCCGCTTCCAGGTAAGGAATGCCCTCTGGATGTTGTACATGTTGTGGGGCAGGCTGTTACGGCTCATGTACTCGTACACCAGGATCATCTCGTTCTTGTCGTAGCAGTGACCGATCAGAGGCACAATATGACGGTGCCGGATCTTTGACATTGTCTCTATCTCGGTAAAGAACTCGCATGCTTTGTGCACAGACCATGACCGGCAACGCTTCACAGCCAGCTTGGTTGCTCCGCCATCGATCTCGCCATAGTAAAGTTTACCAAATGCACACTCGCTGAAAATGAGTGACTCGTCGAAGTTGTTTGTCGCAGCCTCCATCTCTGCAAATGTGAAGCGGTGGCACGATGGAGCAGAAGCAGCGTTGGTTCGGACGAGTGGAGGCGCTGGCTTCATCTTCGTCCATGCCCAAGAGACCAGGTCCAACCATCTCCGTCCCTGAAGGGAAGCTTTCCTTAGCGTTTCAAGCCGTTCCGCCAGATGAACCATATCAGGACGCCTATCCCTTTCCATCCGCAGGCATGCACCTGCTAGCTTTGCCACCTGTTCAAGGATCTTCATGTTGCCCTGGCTTGTAATCTCAGCATCAAACATATCTCTCACTCCTTTGATGCCACCCGCGAGAGCTCCAGTAAACTGATCAAGAAAGCTGGCTTCCCCATCTATTGCCGTTGCCATTTTCCTAGTGATTAGCTCAAACAGGACAACCCCAAAGCTGTAAACATCGTTCTTCACAGTGAGACGTCCGTCCCGAACAATCAATGGATCCATGTAACCGATGCTCCCAAATGCAAACTCAGTGAACAGTGTCTTGTCTATGTCAACTAGCCTTGATATTCCAAAGTCTGATATTTTCGCATTAAAGCTGTAATCTAACAATATATTAGCAGGCTTGATGTCCCCATGAATAACCTGAGTGTTCATGTGAGAATGCATGTATGCCAATGCCTCTGCACAGTCTGTGGCGATCCTTAGCCGGATGTCCAGAGGAATGGGAATTTTGTCCTTCCGGTGAAGTGCATCGCACAAGTTCCCATTAGAGATATACTCGGTCACCATCATGAGTGCATTTTCCTCTTTGCAGTAGCCAATGAGCCTGACCACGTTCCTATGGTTGATTTCACGGTGGACAGTCAATTCTTGATGGAAGTTTTCTGTCACATTACGGATGAGCCTCTTCACTGCAACCTCACTTTTGTCCTCCAGAACTCCTTTGCAGACTTCTCCAAAGGCACCTCTCCCCAGAATAGTTTTGTAGTTGTCAGTTATCCGTTCTATTTCGCTTCCTGTGAAGCATCTTATTTTGTGATTGCTACGCACAATCCTTGACCTACGAGCATCTTGGATCGGTTCCTTGTCTTTCTGAAGATCCATCTTCTGAAAGCATGCAGTAAGCACACCAGTTAGCTAGCTCTGACTAAGCTGCTGGATAATGTAACTGCAGAAGATGATCAACGCCACAGCAACACCATTACCTTGGCTGGCTTTAGTTCCCCAATATTACTTGGCAATCTGTAACAAAATTGTTTCCCTCCTTCCCTCTTCAAGGAATTATTAACTGACGAGAAGCTGGCTGTCCTGCTATTTCACTGAGAAGGGACTGAATTATTGGAGACATCGTATTGACATGAAAATTAGTTCTGGATGTGCTAAATCCACTTTCAAGGCAACACATGCAGATTTTATAAGTAGTTTCAAGAAAGTGAATCAGTGAGTGATTGGTAGCTAAAGGATATAACTGCTATCCTTTGGCCGAGACTGATGATGCCTGGCTGGTGAACAAACTTTTAGTGACTATAAATATCAAGAGTTGTAAACAATAGTAGAAGTTGAATACCATGGGAGAAAATCTAGAAGACTCAGATCGTCTCACGAAAAAAAGAAAAAAGAGACAGAGAGGAAAAGTACAACAAAGATTCCTACATGCCTCTGAAAGAGTAGTGGCATGGTAGATGCGTTAGAGATGACAAGGATTGAAGACGACGACCTTGTGTTAAGCGTGAATGTAATAATTTGCTGGTATGAAGCAAGCATAAGAAGTCAAGAACGAACCTGTCTCCAATCTGTACGTTCGTACTTCGTTCTTGAGGATCAAAGATTCAATTCCATGGAGTGACGCCAACTATGGTGGTAGTGAAGAAGGAGCGAGGATATTCTTTTTGGGGCTTGTTGGCTTGGGGCCTTGGGGGGCGGTCACCGGTGGGCTCTGTTGGAGAGGAACAACGCGGGTGCCGTGCACTCCCGCTCCAATCATGAAACGCGGTGCGCTATTCCTCATGGGCTCCATATGGTTCGGCTGTTTGCAATCAGGCAGGAGGACACAGTGGCAGCGCTTCCCGGCCCCATGATCCAACGCGCCACCAGATGAAGTTTCCCGCCACCACCACCAGGCTACCTGATTTTCTTTGCATATCATATACCTGATTTTCCTCATGGGCTCCTGTAATCATTTTCTACTTCTTCAGTTCGAATATGAATTGTTCTAAGGCTTACCTGCCGCGGGACGGGTTTCTGCAGTGAGCGGGTCTGACCAAGGGCGGCGGGCGGGAGAGGCAATCCATCGAGCACGTGACCTGCGGGGGCAGCACGGAGTCTTCAGCGCGTCGCCCATCGCCCCCGTCCGCTGTGACTTTGCCGGCGCGCATGCGGGGGCGTAGCCTGGTTTGGGGGCGGCGGTGCTGGTGAGGGACGCCGTGCAGCGAACCCAAGCGCGGCACTCAATCGGCGGCTACCCAGGCAGGAAGAAGGCGGCAGCAACAGAACAGAGTGGGGGGTTTGGAGCAGGGAGGTGCGCGATTATAAGGTCACAGGGAAGCTGGAGAATTGTTGAGGATAGTTTGTAAAAGGAGCATCTGAACTCATGTAATCATGAGTGTTTTTGCCTATTTCGGAGATGTGTTTTTGCATCCCTGTCATTGAGCAAAGGATTAGTAGTCATCGATATATTTTGGAGCTCCAGACCGGTGTGCTGCCGAGTGGACCCACAGTGACACCACCTCACAAAACAATGGTCAGAGCACAGTCTGTCACTCTGTCTAATATCTGCGCAATCCATCAAAGCTGACATGGAGACAGAGTGCTTATACTGTTATACAACATAAGCAATTTAAAAAGGACGCAACTACAGAGAGGAGCCTCTCCACGTGAGTACGCCACATTATCTCCTCTTCATCGCCCTCGCCCCGATGACCGCAGAGTGCGTCGCGCCCCGCCTCGCCCTCCTGCTCGCATCCCCTCGCCGGCGTCGGCGAGGGCCGCCTTCACCTAGCCCTCCCCCTCTCCTCCCCTCCTCCTCGTTTGTCTCCATCAGCGCGTCACGGCCGGCTTCTTCTTCCTCTCCGGCGAGCTCCCCCGCCGCCCGCCCTCCTGCTTCGTCTCCGGCGGCTTCCGCCGCCAGATCTGCCTTCCTTGCCCCCGCCGCGCTAACTCGGCTTTGCCGGGATGGCACCGTGGTGCCCCCGCCCCTACACCGCCCACCGGTTGTCCTCCACCGCCTGATCGGCGGCGCCATCGCCGCCGCGTCTCGCCGCCCGTCGCAACCGTCGGGCCGGCTGGTCCCCAAAGCTCCCTCTAGGTCCGCCGGCCATGGAAGCTCCCCAACACCGAAATCTCCAAACCTAAACCCTAACCCGCCACCTCCACCGCCGCCCGCACATGACCTCGAACAAGACGACGCCAAATGATTAGACATCTGATTTCACGTTAATCCGACAGGTCCTCAATGTCCTCATGTACTCAAAATCAAGGTAACCATAGGTTCCAACTATCGATGGTGTAACTTTTGTTGACGGCCAAATTTTAGAACCATGTTAGGTAAAATGTGTACGTTCCATTTCATAAACATGGTCATCATTTGGTGCTATATAGTTGAAGGCGTTCAATTTTTAAAATGGTTAAGCGTTTCTTGACAAGCACATTCAATTTTTTAATCTTACTATTACTAATTGGAGACTCCTTTTGAAGCTTCCACGTTAATCCTCATGAGACGCGCTAGAAAAAAAAGATAAATTCTAGAAATTCTCACAATAGTCAGAAACATCTGGCCATCCATATGTAGACTCTAGTCATCATAACCATTGATCTATTATATTTTCTAAAAAATTACCCACTTTTGCCACAATAAAAATAGCCTAAAATACCCCCCTAAATCTATAGTAAATTACCCACCTCTGTCATTATGAAAAATAAACTAAAGTAACCACATATTATTCATATAAATTACCCACATATGCCACTATAAAACAATTTATAGTAACACCCTAAATTTGCATCTAAATTACCTTACTGTTATTAAAAATCCAACATGTCATCATAAAAAATATCCCAAAGTACACCAATATATGATTCTAAATTACATATGTGTTCTATTAGTTGTTAGTATAGAAAATATGTATTAACTTATGATGTGTATGCATAATGTGTCTCACCATGTAGATCATATATAAATGTAAATGGAAACGATGAAAACACATATTTCCATATTCAACACGTAACTCAAATTCTAAACTTGCTTCAAAATTACCCACATATGTCATTAAAGTACACCAATATATAATTCTAAATTATCTAACTCTACAATTGTTTAATATGAAAGATTCTAACTTATTAAGGTATATACATGCAATGGTACATGATGAGTGTCACATGTAGACTATTTATATATGTATGGAGGGAACAATGATAATACCAATTCCATGCTAATCATGTAGCTCAAATTGAAAAAAATCAATAACACACATATAGAAGTGCTATGTAAAGTGGAAAAGGATATTTAGTTAATAAGAGAGAGCATAAGGTAAATAATACTAATTATTATTATTATTATTATTATTATTATTATTATTATTATTATTATATATGGCTCTATAATTTTCATGAAATTTTAATACTCCTGTCTTCTTAAATTATTAGCCCGTGCGGAGCACGGGTTGATAGACTAGTTACACTAATTATATCGTACAACAGATGACCAAAATATGAAAGGTGCATTTTGGTGCCTTCTGGTACTTTGCCAAAATAGGAACGTACTCTCACGTTTCAACCACCGTAAAACAGCTCATATAAAAATATTGATAGATGGAGCACACAACCATTTGCATCATGCAAAATAAAGTGAAATCAATATGTGAATAGTGGCGAGTCATGGATTCAGACATGAATAGTCGCACCCCGCAACTATTCACACGTTGGTTTTTCCCTTTTCCCTCCCTGCACAAATTTTTTGTTCAACTTAAAATTTTACATGATATCTCCCTGCACAAGTTTTTATTTAACCTTAAAATTTTCATGGTAGTAAATGCTTATATGATCTATCCATGTATTTTTGGATAAACTGTTTATGCATATTTAGAGTAACACAGTAGCAACCTAATTAAGGTGCAGTATAGTACCACCAGAATACCAGATATGTCCTCAAAGAGAGCGAAGATACAAATCCCAGGCATCAATTTTGCCACAGGAGCAATAGTACCGATTTTGTTTTTTTTTAAAAAAGGTTGAATGTGGAGGAAGTGTGGATGGATAAAAAAATATTGTTCTACAGTGAGTAAGAGGTTTTGGGCAATTTTCCTGCAACTTTTATACACACCATCTATATATGTACACATGCATACAAGAAGAACTTCTCCACAGAAGGGTGCACTAACGATCACTTCTATTTGTCAAAAGTGATGAGCATTTGGCCGTGACCTTTTACATGTCACTCGATGCCCGTCGCTCTTATCGATGACTTGTTTTCACGTAGTGTGCTCTGATATCCTAAATTCGCAGATACATGGAGCACAGAAGGTTTATGCCACGGCAACATACATCAAGAATCAACCTAGCTAGCCCTAAAGAAAAAACAGTGACACAAAGGTCTTGGCATCATATCCTGTTCGTTGGGTGAATACAGCAATACATATGTTATACAAGCCAATAGGAGATTGTAATTAAATAGAAGTGTATAACAGTAGAGAAGATATATGCTTAGCACGACAGAATACACAATACTGTGCAAATTCTATGATAAACCTGAGAGACCATTAACGCTACAAGCTCATGGAAACATGGTGAGGTAATGAGACTAACCAGCTCACTG
Source organism: Alloteropsis semialata (assembly GCA_004135705.1). Classification (NCBI taxonomy): domain Eukaryota; kingdom Viridiplantae; phylum Streptophyta; class Magnoliopsida; order Poales; family Poaceae; genus Alloteropsis; species Alloteropsis semialata. The sequence continues at coordinate 88,134,904 of CM014278.1, read as the reverse complement.
CCTCTCGCGAGGTTCAGGAGCTGCCAGAAGACGTTGATAGGTACCAGAGCATGGAATCCTTGTTGCTGTCAGTCTCCTCACTCATAGCGTCACCTGGCATGCTACCAGCAAGGCGTTGGCTTGCCTCTGCACTCTCCTGCAACTGTAGGGCGTACTCCAGCTCCGAAATCACATCCACCATTGATGGGCGGTCAATACTCCGATTAGCAAGGCACTTTTCACAGGTCTCGACAAACTTGTTTAAACTATATGGATGTATCTTTCCCTTTAGGTGATGGTCGACAATCTGATCAAGGTTGCCCTCTTCCTTGCAACGCACAGCCCAGTGTAACAGGCAAACTTTTGCTAGAAAAGGCCGAGCACAGAGCACCTCAAACAACACAGCACCAAAAGAAAACACATCTGATTTCTCAGTTAGCCGGCCGGTGGAGTCATATTCGGGATCATAGATATTACCGTGTGCATTGCATATTGTGTCAGTGATTGGATCAGTCTCAATATTATCAGAAATCTTGGCGACCCATTCGTTATCAAGGAGAATATTGGTCAGCTTCACGTTGCGGTGGATGATGGCGCGCTCCGCAAATGTGTGAAGGTAGTGCAGACCATGAGCTGCACCAATACAAATCTCTAGACGCTGCTTCCAGGTAAGGGGTGAGTTCTGTGCTTCAAACAGGTGCTCACGCAGACTTCCACGAGCCATATAGTTATAAACTAGGATCATCTCGTCCTCATCACAGTAACCAATAAGTGGCACGAGATGGCGGTAGCAGGGGATTGATCTAACCCTTGTCGTGCGACGACACTTCAGACACTTGATAGCCACTATATTAGTTCCGCCGTCAATCATTCCACGGTAAACCCTACCAAATTCACCCTTACCAACAAGAAGCAACTTGTCAAAGTTTTTTGTTGCAGCCTTCATCTCTGTATATGAGAACTTGCGGTACAGTTCGGGTGAGGGAGGTGCAGGCGTGCTTTTCGTTAATGAAGAAAAAAGGTCTTGCCTTTGTTGTCCCTGAAGAGAATCTTTCTTTAGCATGCGAAGGCGCTCTGCCACATCAATCATCTCAGGACGTCTATCCCTTTCCATCATCAAGCATTCACCTGCTAGCTCGGCGACTCCATGAAGAATTTTCATGTTAGCTTGGCTAGCAATTTTTTCATCAAAAAACCCTTTGATCCCTCTTGAAAAAGGATCTGTACATAGGTCAATGAGACTGGTCCTCCCAACTTTTGTTGTTACCTTTTTCCTAGTGATCAGTTCCAATAGGACAACTCCAAAACTGTAAACATCACTCTTCACGGTGAGACATCCATCCCGAGCAAACAAAGGGTCAAGGTAACCTATGCTTCCTTTTATATTATCAGTATATAATGTGTCGTCTGTGTTGACTAGCCTTGATATTCCGAAGTCCGATATTTTGGCACTGAAGTTATGATCTAACAGTATATTTGCAGGCTTGATGTCACCATGAATGACCTGAGTATACATGTAAGAGTGCATGTATGCCAATGCCTCTGCGCACTCTGTGGCGATCCTAAGTCGTGTATCCAATGGGATGTGACCATCAACACGGTGAAGAACATCACTCAGGTTCCCATTGTGGATGTACTCAGTGATCATCATTAGAGCATTTTCATCCACACAGTAACCGACGAGCTTCACTACATTCTTATGGTTGATTTCACGATGGACAATCAACTCTTTAGCAAAATCTTCGTCTTTGACATTGTTTATAAACCTCTTCACTGCAACCATACTTCTATCCTCAAGAAGTCCTTGGAACACTTCTCCAAAGCCACCTCTTCCAATCATAGTTTCATAGCTGTTAGTTATTATTTCTACCTCACCTTTAGTGAAACATCTTATGTTGTGATTACTATGCATCATCCACTTTGACTTATCACCCCCTGGGATCAGTTCCATATATCCTGCGAGAGTAAATGAAGCAGTAAATTTGCCGGTTAGCTCTGATGAAGAATGGTAGATAGCTGTGGAAGATCGACAAATCTTAAGTCAGTGTCTTGATCAGTATCTGGTGGTGCACTGTATTTTCAAAATTGCACCAGCAAACAGTGACAGTCAGCACTCAGCAATGGGTAATATAACGGTAACAGATGGTTCTCCCTTTCATTTTGAACGAATGCACTTCAGCTCTCCATATCCCTTCCAAAACGACAATTTGCATGGAATGTATCTGAACGCCGACCTAGACTTGTTCCTAGAGTATTATGTACTTCAGTTTTAGTCCAGCACATACATTTTAGCAGTGCAAAGGCAACTTGAAGAATCGATGAAATATATCGATGTGTGTTAGTGAGTTGTGGTAGAGCGCAGATAGGAATTGCGTGATGTATCAAAGATGATTTAGTCGTAATAACTAATAAAGCATCTCCTCTTAACTGATCTCTATGTTTTATTAGGATATGGACTAGCAGAACCATGGTTCCATTATCTCACAAGAAATGGTTCAGATCGAGCTGATCATTGCTATTTTTAGTTGACAATAACGAGAAGAAAAAAAAGAAGGAAATATATGCAGACAGGAAGCAGCTTGTTCAATCTTTCTTTCTGTGTAAAAGCGACACTCACCCGCTTGGTTTAGGAATCGATAGCCTACACAATAAATAAAAGCAAAGGAAAAGCGTTTTGCTCAAGTCTCGACTCAAGGACATATTCGAAGAAATTCTGACCGTCGGTCGGGATGGTTTGTGGATTACAAACAGCTATGATAACTGGGCTCCAGAGCTACTCTGTAATACTACCTACGTATATTTCGATACAGAGGGAGTAAGAAAATTAATATGTGCTTGATGTGAAATAAATATTTGACTCACAGCACCCAAAACCGGGACAATGAAAAAAGAAGAAGAAGAACCTAGAACATCAATCACATATAACGAGATGGCCATGTATATACATACCTGCTGTAATTGTGGATGGAACTACGGGCGCAGAGCATGAATCATCTCTCTCGAACAGTTGGCTCCGCCTTGGATGAACGGGGGAGTAGACGACGGGGATGGTTGGTCGAAAACAAAAATAGCATATGCAAATGGCGGGTAGCACTCAAACAAGTCAAACGTGAATTAAATGTCTTATATTCTATGTCATTGCGTAAAATGGGACCCCGTGGTGTGGGAATTGTTCTATTAGGATTACCTGTCACGGGACGGTCTTCTGGAGTGTACGGGTCTGGCCAAGGGCGGATGAGGCAATCCATCGAGCACGTGATCTGCGCCAGCAGAACAGAGTCGTCGGTGCGCCGCCGGGCACCCGCCAGTCATCAGCCTCGTAACCATCGCGCGCTAGCCGCTAGGTGCTAGGCCTCACCGCCGCTCGCACCTAGGTATGGGATTGGGTGTATTGTGCAGTCGATTTGCCACCGCGCCCGCCCTCGCGTGGGTGTGGCCGTGTGGGCGGCGAGACACGCCCTGCAACGTGCACCCGTGCCGCAAGCCTGCGACCGCGGACACGCATGGATAGAACAGGCGCAGCACGGTATGTCAATCTAGCATAGAACTGCCGTGTTTAGTTGGAGGCCGAAAAAATTTGCAGAGTATTAAATGCATCTTTGACCACTAATTAAGGGTATTAAATAATGTCAGTTTACAAAACTACCTCCACAACCTCTAGTAAATTTCCGAGACGAATCTAATGAGGCCTTTGACCGCATGATTAAAGGATGATTAGAAGATAGTTACTGTAGCATCACTGTAGCAAATCATGGATTAATTAGGCTCATTAGATTCGTCTCGGAAAGTTACGCTCATCCGTGAAGAGGTTTTACAAATAGACTTCATTTAGTACTTCATGCAAGAAAGATTCCTTTTTGCAAATTTTTTCGGCCTCCAATTAAACACGGTAACCCAGCAGCGCTGTTCATTAGTATTTCGGTGATAGCCAGTACAACATAGTATGAGGGGCACATCAACAAGACAAGAAGTCAAGAAGCAAGGTAGAATACATAATAAAACAGAATAACTATCTTGCAAAACTGGAAGAGCAAAAACAGCACAAGATCCTGGAAGCATGGGCAATAAGATTAAGCCCACCGCCAAGTGGGTCCTACTCCTACAAGCTGCTGCGAGAAGGCTTTCCTGGTGCCAAGTCATCAAAATCCATACACTCCACAAACCCCTCATCCATGGCATCGTCTGACATGGTACCAGCAGCAGGTGCTTCGCTCGTCTCTACACCCTCCTGCAACTGAAGGGCGTACTCCAGTTCTAAAATCACCTCTCCCATAGACGGACGGTCAATGCCACTTAAAGCAAGGCACTTCTCAGCAGTTTTGACGAATTTATCAAAACATTGAGGATTAATTTTCCTCTTTAGGTATGGGTCAACAATCTGTTCAAGCTTGCCTGCCTCCTTGCATCGCAATGCCCAAGATACCAAGCTAATTTCTTCCTCAGAAAGCCTGGGCTCGATAACAGGCCGAGCACAGAGGACTTCAAGCAACACGACACCAAAAGAATAGACATCTGATTTCTCAGTAGCCTGACCGGTGCGGAAGTACTCTGGATCGAGGTAGCCAACAGTGCCGTAGACTCCTGTTGTGACAAAAGTGCTTGATGACAGCTTTGGGCAATGAAATGTTACTGATCTTGGCAAGCCATTCCTCATCCAGCTGAATGTTTGCCGTCGTCAGGTCACCATGGGTGACTTGTGATTCGTGAAGGTAGCGCAGGCCACGAGCCACACCAATGCAGGTCTCCATACGCTGCTTCCAGGTAAGGGGTGGCTTCTGGCTCCCGTAAAGGTACTCCCACAGATTTCCACGAGCCATGTATTGGTAGACCAGAAGCATCGTCGTCCTATTATTCTGCTCGTCTTGGCAATAACCGATCAGTGGCACAAGATGACCATGACGAAGCTTCGACATCAGCTGTATCAGATTATGAAAGTAATATATATCGTCGTCCACATGCTTAATAGTCACTTTGGTGGATGCTCCATCAATCTTGCCAATGTAAACCCTACTACTACTAAAAAATGGACCCTGACGAATGAGGAGTAACTTATCAAAATTGTTTGTAGCAGCCTCCATCTCTGCAAGTGAGAACTGGTGGCAAAGGCCTGACGGCAAAATCATGGAGGTGCCGGAGGCGCTGGCTTGCTCTTCCTGACCCACGAGAACAGGTCTACTCGTTTTTGCCCTTGTTCCTGATGTGAAGCTTTCCTTAGCGCCCGAAGACGTTCCACCACATCAATCATCTCGGGACGTTGAGTTCTTTTACGGTACTCCATGCTACTCTATACTAGTGTCTAAGAAGGACTAGTATGAAAAGATCGTACGGTTCAGATTAATTGTATACTACTGAAAACTTTATCTATAGTATAGTAGTATACAGTGGGTAGTATAGTAGTATATGAGTATTTTAGGAAAAAAATAATGGCGTAATTGATTTTAAAAAATCATTTTGATCCTTGATATATATATTTTTGCATTTTCAATCTCTAATTTTATTTTTATTTAAGTGAAATTACTAAACTACCCCTTATTTATGGGGATCTATACTATATAGCACTCATTGGTAGTATGGAGTACCGTAAAAAAGCTCGTGACGTTTGCTCCTTTCCATCGTCAGGCATGCACCTGCTAACTTTGCAACCCTTTCAAGAATGTTCATGCTATTCTTGCTTGTAATATCAGCATCAAACATACTACCTCTCACACCTCTGACCCCACTTGCAAGAGCAGTGGTAAATGCATAAACAATGTTGACATTGTCAACTACTGCTGTTGCCTTTCTCCTTGAGATCAATTCGAAGAGGACAACTCCAAAGCTATAAACATCATATTTCACAGTGAGACGCCCATCCTGAGCAAACAAAGGGTACATGTAACCTATGCTCCCTATTACATTCTTGGTGTGGAGTGTCTTATCTGTGTTGGCTAGTCTTGATATTCCGAAGTCAGACAATTTGGCATGAAAGTCGCTATCTAAGAGTATGTTGCCAGGCTTGATGTCTCCATGGATAACCTGAGTATACATGTGAGAATGCATGTACGCCAATGCCTCCGTACACTCGATGGCAATCCTAAGTCTTACATCCAAAGGGATGACACGGTTGTCATGGTGAAGAAAATCACTTAGATTTCCATTAGAGATGTACTCGGTGACCAGCATATGGGCGTTTTCCTCTTCGCAGCAACCAATGAGCCTCACTACATTCTTGTGGTTGATTTCACGATGGACAATCAACTCTTTAGCAAAGTTTTCTTTCACATTGTATAAACCTTTTCACTGCAATCATGCTTCCATCCTCAAGAACCCCTTCATAAACTTCTCCAAAGGCACCTCTTCCAATACAAGTTCTATAGTTGTTGGTCATTCTGTCTATGTCAACTTTTGTAAAGCATTGTATGCTATGATTACTATGCGCTATCCATTTAGATCTATCAGCTTCTTGGATAAGTTCCATCACTTTGTTTCTGGGAAACTCCTGCAGAAGCAGTGAAGCTCGTAAGTATGACAGTTAGCCTTGAGTAGAACACTGGATAGCCATATAAGATGATCGATGCAGAGAAATCAGAACCTGTCTTTATGGTTTCTTTTCTTTGTACTAATTGGTACTTCTGGTAATGCGCTGCTTGTGTCGATGAGTCCTTAGAACCTAGTAAGCCAGTAATATGCAACAACAAAATAAAAGTTATTTTCCACTCACTTCAACGAATGAATTGCAATTCTCTGATGTTATTTTGTTTGACAAAAAGACAAAATCCGAGGGAGTTCTTGACCTAAAAAAATTGATACCTAAGTGATACACTAAAAAGTTAACTTCAGTTTAATTTCATCTAACACGGATTTTATTTGACAGTGGGAGTCTGGCAGAGCAGCTCTAACTAATAGTTAGAGTTAGAGGCAATCAATATCATTTTATTTTAATCTATCTTAGAATTTCTAGAACAACTTGTTTTTTTTGGATGGAGGGAGCAGTGATTTGTACCTGAACAGATGTCCGGCGATGAAAATTTGTGTGCCTTTATTAGAAACAAGACCATTGGTTGCTTACCTTTCCAATGGTTTGAGAAGAAATTGGACCAATATGGCTGGTTTTTAGTTTAATGTGACGAGTGTAATCTGAATTTAATGGTGCCTGCTTTTTCATTTAGATCTACTCACTCTAGTCTTCAGATAAATGTTACTATTTGAGATGACACGGTTGCTACTTGCCAAGATACTACTCTATCATAAATCGATACTAATATTAAAAATATAGCAAATATGTAATTTTTTTTTTCAAAAACTACTATTGAAGACAAATGTAAAATATCATTTTCAAAAGTTAATTTGAAATATTCAAAGAGATATTGATTGTCAAAACTAAAATATTTCAAAGAGGTATCTTTGAAGATGTAGAAGGCATGCAAGAAGATAGGAGGGTCAGCTTTCTTTCTTGTTCGTCTATGTTTCCCAAAGAAGGGGCAGTTGCAGGAATCGGGAGAATTTTTAGACAGGTAGAACCTCTAGAATCAAAATTTTGAACCTGTAATTGCTAATAAGGATGGATCAACGACATACCAGTTAGCGCTCGATTTGCGAGAGGGCCAAGTACGAATCATCTCCCTCCGCTGCTGACGCTTACCTGGCTGAAGCATGGACGGATTCTTTACTGAAGTGGAGCATACAGATACAATTGGGTTTCGGCGCAGAAGAGAGAAGACCTTACAGGTCAACCGTCAACCGTGGGTAGTGCCAATGTGGGCCCCACGTAGTGGCCTAGGGGACTGTGGGAGTAGGAAACTTCCTTTTGTAGGCCGGCCTGCTTTTGACGATGTTTTGTTTTGTTCCAGGGCCAGCCTGTTCGCTTGGCTTATCAGCCACCAGCCAGCAGTACTTCAGTCTCACAACAAATCAGCACCAGCCACCAGCCACCAGCCATACTTCATCTCACAACAAATCAGCACCAGCCACCAGCCAACCGAAGAGGCTGATTGAGCGCGTCAGTTCGTGCCAGCGCACCGCGCACAACGGGATCGCGCGCCTCGGCGCGCAACTGCAGTCCGGGATCGGAGGACGGAATCGCGTTGAAGTTTTTTTTTAAGCTGAGGGAAGAATAATAAATTATAACCAATCGAGTATGTCCTTTTATTATAAATATTATGGAATACAAAGATTACAAATATTCTGGAATACAAAGATTACAATTGTACACCCTCGCCGCCGCTCGCACCAGGTATGAATTGGGTGTGTTGTGCAGTCGCTTTGCCGCGCGCGCCCTCGCGTGGTAGTGGGCGGCGAGAGACGCCCTGAAACGTTCACCCATGCCGCAAATGCAAGCCCTGCAACCGTGGACACACATGGGCAGAAGTGCAGAACAGGCGCAAAGACGGTATGTCTAGTACACTGGTATAGTGCACTAAGGTTGTGATTGGTTAAATGCATGGTGCATATGAGACTAGACAAGCTTATTCCTTATGCAATGCAGGCTCATGTTTGGATGGTTGCACAGGCCTATAGGCTTATAGGCAGGCCTAGCTCTGACGGTAGGACAGGAGGGGCGACGGCCCGGGGGCCAAGATCAAGATATAAACTAAATTTGGCCTAGTCCAGTTCGGCCAAAATCACAATATAACGAAGGATGAAAGAAAGTCACTCCAAAAAACGTCTCAATTTATATTTTTTTAGAGTAGAGATATTACATGGTGTGACATTCGGCCTTTTCTACGAAGGTGTTATCAGTCATCACAAACTGCGAGTAATAAAAACCACATAGTTTATATATTTCACATGTATTACATGAAATACTCTTGTCATCTTGGGTTATTAGCTACAGTACGATACAGGACAATAATGAGACATAGTCATATGATATAACACATTGCAAAGCACAATATATATGGTAGTAGGAAACAACTCGATCGATAGAGAACTAACAACAAGGGCAGGGCGAATATAATGCTCAAATGGAATCATGATAAGACGGCCGCGATGAGAGTCAGCTCATCAGCCTCCATAGTTGTAACAAATTTACTCTCCCAAGCCACATTCATACCACTAGTAAATCCGCAACGCAATTCTTTAGATGAAAAAAAATATACTAGTATTCGTCGTTTGTGGCTTCTCGCCACATAGTAAACACAAGTCAAGTTTCCAGTCTCGACCGCGCTCGCCGAGTGGTCGTTGTAGCTTCACCAGTCTGCAACCGGAGGGCAACGTCCAGATTCTGAAGCACAACCTCCATCGATGGGCGTTTGCTGGCATGATCATCAACACACCTCGCAGCAGTTATGGCAAACTTCTCCAGGCATGTATAGCCAATCTTTCCGTTTAGGCAGCGGTCCACCGGTATATGGGAATTGGGCTTCAATCTTCTCACCGGGTAACTGAGATATTCATAATGTGTTTCGATCTTTCCCTCCCAAAAGCGTTCCTCTGGAACAAAAGGCCGAGCGCAGAGGACCTCAAACAACACAGCACCAAAACGATAAACATCTGATTTGTCTGCTAGACGAGCGTTCCGGAAATGCTTTAGGTCGAGGAGGCTGTTTTGGTGCGCAGCAACAATTTTACTGACTCCTCCATCAGTAGCACTTTCACCCCCTCTCTCTCCTATGTAGCTTTTTGCAGTATGCCAAGTCGATGTTCCAGGCCTGGAAATGGAATGTCCTCCCGTGTAGCTTTCTGCAGTATGCCAAGTCGATGTTCCAGTCCTGGAAATGGAATTGGAATGGCCTCCTGTGTAGCTTTCTGCACTATGCCAAGTCGATGTTCCAGTCCTGCTTGGATGTCTAGTTTGCTCACCAAAGTCAGTTGATGGCAGAGTCCTGGACAAACCAACATCTGTGATCTTGGGGACCCATTTGTCGTCCAGCAGAATATTTGAGGTACTCACGTTACGGTGGTTGATGGTATCCCCTGCACCGCTGCGGAGGTAGTGTAGGCCACGAGCTACACCGATGCAGATCTCCAGACGCTGCTCCCAGGTAAGGGGTGACTGGGTACTGTACAGGTGGTCACGCAGGCTCCCACGCGCCATGAACTCGTAGACCAAGATCATCTCGTCCTCCTCGTTGCAGTATCCGATCAATGGCACGATGTGGTGATGGCTGAGCTTGGACAGGATCTCTATCTCTGTATGGAACTCGAGGGATCTGTGCATAGACCACGAGTGGCATCTCTTGATAGCCACCTTGGTCGCTCCATCGTCAATCCCAGCACGGTAAACTGCACCGAATGAACCCTCACCAACAAGGAGCAACCGATCAAAGGCGTTTGTCGCAGCCTTCATCTCTGCAAACGAGAAACGGCGGCACAGGTCTAGTGGCAACGCCTTGGTTGGAATCTGCACTTCAGCTACAGGTGCCGCGACTGGCTTGCTCCTTGTTACCCAAGACAACAGATCCACACGACGCTGTCCCAGATGTGAAAGTTCTTTCTGTAGCTTCCGAAGACGTTGTACAACATCAATCATCTCAGGACGTTTGTCCCTTTCCATCGCTAGACATTCACCAGCTAGCTTGGAAACCCTTTCAAGAATTCCCATGTTTTTCTTGTTGGCAATTTCAGCATCAAAGTACTCTCTCACCCTTCTCATCCTTCCATCTTTAAGACCTCGATTAAAGTGATTAAAGGTGCTGTCTCTTCCTGCCCTTTTCCTTGTAATTAGTTCAAAGAGAACAACCCCAAAGCTGTAAACATCGCTCGTCACGGTGAGACGGCCATCCCCAGCAAACAAAGGGTCCATGTAACCTATGCTCCCTATGACATGCTCAGTATATAAGATCTTGCCTGTGTTCACTAGCCTTGAAATTCCAAAGTCTGATATTTTTGCGTTGAAGCTGCCATCTAAAAGTATATTAGCAGGTTTGATGTCGCCATGAATGACCTGAGTATACATGTGAGAATGAATGTATGCCAATGCCTCTGCACACCCTGTGGCGATCTTAAGCCGTATGTCCAAAGGGATGGGAATGCTGTACTGGTGAAGGACATCACTCAAGCTTCCATTAGGGATATACTCGGTGACCATGGTTAGGGCATTCTCATCTATGCAGTAACCGATGAGCTTAACGACATTCCTATGGTTGATTTCACGGTGAACTATCAACTCTTTTGCGAAGTTTTCTTTCACATTGTGAATGAACCTCTTCACTGCAACCATGCTTGTGTCCTCGAGAACTCCTAAATAAACATGTCCAAAGCCACCTACACCAACGATAGTTCTGTACTTGTTGGTTATTCTTTCTATCTCACCCTGTGTGAAGTGTCTTATGATATGATTACCGTGCACTATCCACTTTGATCTATTAGCCCCATGGATGAGTTCCATCACTTCATTTTCAGGAAGATTCATCCTAAGAAATTAAGAAAAGAGTTGGTTAGCATTGCCTAAATGTTGCATAACTGTAGAAGATCATCAAGGCATGAAAAAGTCAGTTCAGTTCTTATTTTCGTGAGGGAAGCAAATCAAGTACCTTGTGTGTACCTTTTGCGTGTAAATATTTGTCGAATATTTGTTGGTGATATGCCCAACAATCATGAAAAAATTCGGATTGGGCCATAGATATTGATCCAAAACAGATATTGATCCAAATTGACGGTTGGATTTTCTATTTTTTTCAGGATTTATCTTGTTATAGAGCATCTATGATGATTAATGTGGAGACCCTAAAAAGAGTCTCCGTGTCAAATGGATATTATTAACAATAATGATTAGAGTCTATTGAATTGATGAGCGTTTTTTAATCTAGGGCTTATCTTTCTTCTAGCATGTCCCATAAAGATTAATGGAGAAGCCCCAAAAGGATAACAGTAAGAGATGATAGGATTGCAGCATCCGGATCATTCCAACAATTAAAAAAGGCTAAACTGCTGGAACCCCTTAAACTGAATATAGGGTATCATATCTCGTACATGGTAAGAATTGAAGTATCATATACTGTTTCGTGAAAATGGAAGCAGATACAGATGATCTGCATCTCAGCACTGGAAAACTAGATAGCAGAGCTGTGAATCTCGGCAAAGTTGTTTGAAGGAAACTGAAATCAAAGTCGTAAATAGCTAAACGGGTCATGCATGAACTGGCTGATTGAGCTCGGCATACCTCTTAGGAATGGGTTTGCTGATGCCAAGAATAAATCACCTCCGTCCAACAATTTGATGCCCCATGGCCATGGATGGAGTGCTAGGGAGAGGTTTCTGTCGAGAAGAAAGAACAGAGGGAATAAGGAAATGCAGTGTCAACTGTCAGGCAGTGACTTTTAAATGCATATCTACACCCTGGATGCCATGATGACTATGCACATATATGAAATACTATTGTTTTCCTGCCAATGATTGTGGAGGATTACGACTAAAAGCGAGTGACTTCGCAACTGCAAGAACTTGCCAGTTGACTTGAGGTGAGAATAATTGAACTCAAAGATATCCATCAACTCCATTTAATTCATAACTTCATATCTACTATAATTTGAATAAACGAGGGTCTCAGTAAGACAGAGAAATTACGACAACTAGAGGGAACTGGATCTGGGAATTTGGGAAGGAAGAATACGGGAGAGAAAACAGATGAAACATATGAGATGGTTTCGGTTCAATTTCCCCAACTGCCAAGGGGAAAAAAAGGCTGGTTTACTCAACGCACTCGACACGACCCACTACGGCCCAATTTCAATAGCATTACCTCTCTTAAAGCAAACAACTCAACTACCGTGCATCGTTTCGGTTGGGTTTGCCCGTCACTGTCATGCCCCTAAAAAATAATTAGGGAGAAGCCGACAAGCTATAAACATCAACCTTCACAGTGAGATGCGCATCCAAAGCAAACCAAGGGTCCATGTAACCTATGCTCCCTATTACATTCTTGGTGTGCAGTGTCTTATCCGTGTTGGCTAGTCTTGATATTCCGAAGTCAGACAATTTCGCATGAAAGTTGCTATCTAAGAGTATGTTACCACTTATCAGGCTTGATGTTGCCATGGATAACCTGAGTATACATGTGAGAATGCATGTATGCCAATGCCTCCACGCACTCGATGGATATCCTAAGTCTTACATCCAAAGGGATGGGACGGATGTCATGGTGAAGAACATCACTCAGTTATTATCCACCCATTCCAATGAATGAACTGCAGCTCTCTGATATTTCTTTCAGAAATAGACTAAAACCAGGGAGTAATTGACCTAAAAATTGGTTCCAAAGTGTCAATTAAGTTCAGTTTCATCCAACACATATTTTGACAGTACAAGAGCAGCTCCAAGAGTCAATAAAATATTTACAGGTGATTTATAGCTGAAACAGATGACCATTGTATAGTAATTGCACCATGACATTGCCTGCTTAAATTTCAATTGGTTCAAGAAGAAATTGGACAGTTGGACCAATGTAGCAATTAATTCGGGTAAATCACATGCATTGCGGTGGGCTTAACCTTGAGAAACAGAGAATCTATCTATATGCTGGGAGCTAATAGCGGTGTGAGAAAACGTTTTTAGTTTACAGTGAGAGTATAATATGAATCTAAAGGATCTTGCTGTTTCATTTAGATCTACATCTGGGATGGAGGGAATAGAAGGCATTTGCACGGTCAATGTTATTGTTATTAGTCCATGTTGCCCCCAAAGAAGAGGGTAAAAGAAAAACTTGACAGCTCAGCTGAGTTGTAGGCATCCGGAGAACTTTTAAACACGGATAGAATCCCAAAAATGAAAATTGCAAAGGGGTAGTGGGTAGCTGCTAACAAGGATGGACGAGCAAGCATGGCTGATCACGACATACCTGTTACTGATGGATTTGCGGGCGCCAAGCACGAACTGTCTCTCTCCGGTGTACGACGCTTTACCTGGCTGTCATGGAAGGAAGCATCGATCATGGGTGGATTGATCAGTATTTTTTTTCCAACGCGGGCCAAAGCCCTGATTTCATTACTGAATTAGCAACGAAATTACAAGGTTCAGAAGGTGGATTGATCAGTATTGAAGTGGACTATACACTGTCCAGGCTTCGGTGCAGAAAGAAGACAATACCTTGTGTCCCACCGGACGGTGGGCCGGCCTTTGATGATGCTTTGACCAAGGGGGTTGTTGAGGCATTTCATCGAACATCTGCAGTGACCGTGGATGGTGTGGACCTCGTCGTGCCGGCGCCAACACCATCGCCGCGGCGCAGGCGTTCACAGCAGGTCCACCGCTCCCGGTCCCTTGCCAGTCGCAACTCGCAACGGCCCGGGCGTTCCCATCCCGTGGATGGGTTGGAGGGAGCGGTTGTCGGCGAGGCTAGAAGCTGTGCACTCTGCAACGCGCGTCCATTCCGCAAGTCCGCAACCGCGGTCCGCGGACGCCTGAGCTCAGCAAGCGCAGTCCGGGAAGAGGGACACACTGTGCAAGTCAGCAATCGACGTCCCAAACACACAAGGAGGACCTCTGCCGCTCCGGCTTTCCAGCCTGCGATTTCGGCATTTCGGGCATGGGCCGTCCATGGCCAAGCTGTGCTCCCTCGCGCAATCTCCTGACCTGCCCTCACCTGACATGCCACTACGCCACCGCCCACCAGCGGCGAGGCGTTGGCTCGCCTCTGCAGGATGCAATCGATCAGCAATCTCCTGCAATTCTGCACCTAAATGGGCGTAGTCCAGGTCTGGACCATCAATGGTGACAGTTGATAATCTGGACCATTGCCCTCTTCCTTACATCCCACAATCCAACATAACAAGCAACCTTTTCCAAGAAGTATCCGAGCACAGTCCACGGCCCAATGTAACTAGCAAACTTTATTACTAGCTAAACACAGAAGAAAAAACTTCATTACTAGCTAAACACAGAAGAAAATACTAGTATTAAGCAGACCAGACTCGTGGGAGAGCAATAATAACAACACTCGTGGAAACATGGTAAGCTGAAAAGATTGTTAAGCCACCGAAACGCGTGGGTTGTACAAGCTGCGAGAAGGCATTGCTGCTGCCAAGTCATCGAAATCCACACTGACACTGGCCATCACCCCAATCACCGAGAAGTCCTTCGCTTTGCCTCAGCACTCTCCTGCAACTTAAGGGCATATTCCAGGTCCCTAATCACGTCTTCCATCTCTGGACGTTCACTGGATTTAAGAGCAAGGCACTTCTGGGCTGTTTTGACAAACTCGTTGAGACACTGATCATCAATTTTTCCCACTAGATCGGGGTCAATCTGATGGAAGTCCCCTAGATTTTTAAGGTGAAACTTTTTCTGAACACCGACGACCTCAAGCAACACAGCACCGAAAGAGAAGACATCCGATCCCTTGGTTAATGGAAAGACATTAAAGTCAGGATCGCAGGCGGTAGCACTGCCAATACTGGAAGATGAATCGGTCGCTTCAAAACCTGAAATCTTGGCTACCCATTCCTCATCCAGGAGAATATTCTCTGGCTCCAGGTTTCGGTGGATGATGTCCTTCGCGTGCAGATATAGCAGACCACGGGCTGCACCGATGCAGATTCGCAGACGCTGCTTCCAGGTCAGGGGTGGATTATTCTGGGTCTTCATCAGGTGATCACGTAGACTTCCTCGAGCCATATAGCTGTACACCAGTCTCGTCGGATCTCTCTCATTGCAGTAACCAATAAGGGGCACAACATTATCCAGCCTGTTCGGTTGGCTGGTGGCTGGTGCTGATTTGTTGTGAGAGAAAAGTACTGCTGGCTGGCTGGTGGCTGGTGCTGATTTGTTGTGAGACTGAAGTACTGCTGGCTGGTGGCTGATAAGCCAAGCGAACAGGCTGATCGTGGCGGAGCTCCGACCTTTCCTTTACTAAAGGAGGAAAATCATACTCGGCCCTATTCCAACCAATTCCTATAGCCACCGTGGTTGCTCCCCCATCGATCAATCCATAGTAAATCTATCATTCTGACCAAGACGAAGCGACTTATCAAAGTTCCTTGTCGCAGCCACCATCTCTGCAGCTGAGAACCGGCGGCACAGGGTTGAGTTCCTAGCAGGAATATTGTTCACTGGAGCTGGCTTGCTCTTCCTTGGCCAATGGAACAAGTCTACCCTCTGCTTTCTCTCAAGTGATGCTTTCATTGATGCGCCAAGACGTTCTGCCACTTGTTTCATCTCAGGACGTTTATCCCTTTTCATCATCAGACACTCAGCTGCTAGCTTTCCCACCTGATCAAGAATATTCTTGTTCTCCGAAGGATCTAACGCGGAGTCAAAAAAATTTCTTACCCCTCTGATCCCACCACTTGCATGAGCTTCAGTATATGCAGTAACAATGCTGGCTTCTCCATCTTTTGTTGTCGCTTTTTTCCTAGTTAACAATTCAAATAGGACAACTCCAAAACTATACACATCACTCTTCGCAGTGAGGCGTCCATTCTGAGCAAACAATGGATCCATGTAGCCTATGCTGCCTACTACATTACCTGTGTAAAGTGTCTTCTCTGTGGTCACCAGCCTTGATATCCCAAAGTCAGATATTTTTGCGTTCATGTTGCCATCTAGAAGTATATTATCAGGTTTGATGTCCCCGTGAATGACTTGAGTATACATGTAAGAATGCATGTACGCCAATGCCTCTGCACACTGTGTTGCGATTCTGAGTCGCATATCCAAAGGGATTGTAGTGTTACCATGGTGAAGAATGCGAGTCAGGTTTCCATTAGGGATGAACTCAGTGACCATCATTAAGGCATTTTCCTCTACACAGTAACCGATGAGCCTGACTACGTTCTTGTGGTTGATCTCACGATGGATGGTCAATTCTTGATCGAAGCTTTTCTCCAGGTTGCGGATGAACCTCTTCACCGCTACCACCATACTTTTGTCCTCGATGAAGCTTCTGTAAACTACTCCATATGCGCCTGTCCCGATAATATTCTTGTAATTGTTGGTCATTTGTTCGATCTCACTTTCTGTGAAGCATTTTAAGTTATGATTGCTATGAACTGTCCACTTTGATCTATCAGCCTCAGCCCTTTGGATCGTCTCCTTGTTTTTCTGAAGGTCCATCTTCTGAAAGCAGTAACATAAATACACACATTAGCTTTGACTAAGACCTCCAACAATGATGGCTTGATGAATCAGCTCTTGTATCAACACATCAGACTTTTTATGAGGTGGAGGAGAGAAGGCGAGAAGAGAGAGTTTACTATCTTTTCTTTAAGAGCTACTAGCTCATAGAGAGAATGTAATCAAAAGTGGGCTCTACACTTTATTGATGGGAGAGAAACTGTGGGTCACATGATGATTCGAGCAATATGCTAGAGACACCATCATAAATGTAATCTTTAGCTACTCGCTTTGTTTTCTAAATGTCGCATTAGCTTTGTCCCAAGTCAATTTTGTTTAATTTTGACCAAGTTATAGAAAAATGTAACAACAACTGTACTGCCAAACATGTGCACTACCAATACATATTCCATTGTGGATGAATGAAAAAAGTTTGTATTTATAGATGTTGCTATATTTTTCTATAAACTTGGTCAAAGTTGAACAACTATGACTTAGGACAAACCAAATGTGATATGTAAAAAAACAGAGGGAGTATCTCTTAGTATGAGGTGGGCAAGCTTAGAGCTATTGTACTGACTCAGTTGTGGAGAAGGCGTAGGATGCAGAATAATCCTAGCAGCGTCCTTATTTCCCAAATTGTAGAGATTAAATAAATTTCTGGATCATGTATTAGAACTAGGTTTTCTTTGGTTCAGGTTGTATAGATCTATTTACTTTCTTAGAAGCAGAGGATAAAATCATTTTCTAAACAAAACAAACCAAGACGGATAATCCTTGCAGCGTCTTTATTTCCCACATCATGAAGATTAAATAAATCTGTGGATGGTGTAATAAAACTAGGTTTTCTATTTACTTTCTTAGAAGCGGAGGAAAAATAATTTTTTAAACAAAACAAACCAAGACGTATAATCCTAGCAGGGTACTTAATTCCTACATTGTGGAGATTTAATAAATCTCTAGATGATGCAATAGAACTAGGTTTTCTTTGGTTCAGGTTGTGTGGATCTATAAATTAACTTTCTTAGAAGCATACGAAAAAAGCATTTTCTAAAAAAGAGAACTAAGACATGGATAAGAATATCATCTCTGATGGTATTGCTAGTTACTATCCACATAAACATACATGTCATCTATAAATAACACAATAGATAACATTGTCCAATGAGCTAACTATATCACATTCTTCTAAGTTATTATGGGTCCACAAGTCCTTCAACTATATTTATTACATGCATGCTCATAGTCATTGAACTAATTTTTTTATTACCTGCATGTTGAGCTGTAAGACATGAGTACACTTCTAAGAAACTCTATTGAAATTTATTTATCTTACCGTGCTAACAAGGCAACAAGTTTGCTGATGTTTCATATTATTAAATGGAAACGAATACTAGTAATCAACCTTTGTCTCTTCATTAATTTTTTCTGCCACATAAGTAAGATGCTAGTAATGTAAACAGAGTTATAGCTAGCTGAGTTGGCATCATCACTCATCAGAGGTGATCTTGACCGATGCAGCAAAGTGGGTTACAATACTAATTAGGTCGTATTTGGATCATGTAAGGATTCTAGTGTAGATTATAATAAATCCAACCATACAAATTATTGTAATCCTATTATCTACTCGAACCCTACTACTACTTGGATATTTTAGTTGTGCAAAAGACAACCATAAATCCAAACACCTTACGATCCAAGGATCCAAACAATCTAGATAATTATAGCCCATTATCTAGATCTTAGAATCCGTAATCAATTTTAGATTCCTTGTAATTGTGAAGAAATCCAAACAGAGTCTTGATCGGGCAGGATAGCTCCTACATGGTGGACGTGGGGAG
>CM014278.1:88070392-88115579 GCA_004135705.1 Alloteropsis semialata | reverse complement strand
AAAAAGTATGGGGCAAAAGGGAAACCGGACAGGTCAGCTGAGTTGCAAGGATCCGGAGAATTTTTAGATGCACAGAATGCGTAAAATCAAAATTGCAAAGGGTTAGCTGCTAACAAGGTTAGACGAGCGAGCATGGGTGATCACGACATACCTGTTACTGATAGATTTGCGGGCGGCAAGCACGAACCGTCTCCCTCCGGTGTACGACGCCTATTTGGCTGCCATGGAAGGAAGCATCAATCGTGGGTGGATTGCAGTATTGGAGCGGAGTTACACTAGTACAAGCTTCGGTGCAGAAGGGAGAAGACCCTTGCAGGTCAACCGTGTGCAGTGCCAATGTGGGTCCCGCAGCGGGAGTGGAAAGGTGTTGCTTTTTCGGAAAGCTCGGCCTGCCTTCGACCATGCCTGCTCCGTTGATCCTTGACCAGGTGGGAGCGCGGGCTGTTGAGGCATTTCATCGAGTAGCTGTAGTGCGCGTGGAGGCCGTGCCGGCGCCAACACCGTCGTCGCGGCGCAGACGGTCACAGCACCTACACCTCTGCCGGAGTGCCGGTCAGTTGCCAGTCGCCGCGGTCCGGGCGTTCCCATATCAGACGGAGCCGGTGTGGGCGAGGGGGAAGCTGTCCGTGCCGCAAGCCCGCAACCGGGCGGTCCGCTGACGCCTGGATTGATTGTGCAAGGGCGATAGTAGTCCAGGAGGAAGAGGGAACGACCAAAGTTTTTATCTTGCGGACAGATCATCAATCATTTCATCAGCAAGCGAGGTCAACACACAGGAGGTCAATAATTCGTCTACCTCTTAAAGGCTTGTACAACTGTTGTCTATTCAACATATACAGACAACTAAATAGACAGTTTTACAATAGTTTACAGCTGCTGTTTATTTTATTGTCTGTGTGATATTTAATGTCATTGATATTGTTTTACATGGGAGCACAAGCCAGAGCAGTAGACGAAATAGTAGACAGCAAAACACTCTTTGCTCATTTAATGATGGCCATATCACCTCATTTTATTGATATGGACTCAAATAAATAGCTGCTGTCTAACCGTGGTACTGAATAGCAGCCATGGTACGTGCCCTTACCTCTCCAAGCAACGTAAAAGAACTCTAACAATTCTTCAGATGCTTTATTACACTATTCATTCGGTACTGAATAGCAGCCATAGTACATGCCCTTACCTTTCCAAGCAACGTAAAAGAACTCTAAGGCCTTGTTTAGATTGGGTGAATTCGATTGAATTCAATGATTGGAGATGTATTGGTAATTGAAAAAGTAGAGAGGGGGCACGTAGTTCAATACGTTGCCTTTTGATTGAATTAGTGCCTTTTCGCGAATCTAAACAGGGCCTAGCTATTCTTCATATGCTTCATTGCACTATTCATTCGGTACTGAATAGCAGCCATAGTCTACAAGCCAATTGAAATTGCTACTGCAGTAACTACACGCCTAGAGATAATCCTTGGACAGCCCCCTGTGCCCGGAGGGCCAACTCCAGTTCTAAAAGCACATCTCCCATCGATGGACGGTGAATACCGTCAGAAGCAAGACACTTCTCAGCAATTCCAACAAACGTTTCGAGAGACAATTGATCAATGGATCCCTTCAGGCATGGGTCAACAATATGATCCAGCTTGCCCTCCTTGTTGCACTGCAATGCCCAATCTACCAAATTAAACTGTGGAAGATTGGGGCTGGGGCCTAGAATAGGCCGGGCGCATAGGACCTCCAACAACACACCACCAAAAGAATAGACATCTGATTTCTCAGTTAGCCGACCAGTGGTGAGATATTCGGGATCGATGATAGCACCAGTGCCAACGACCCTTGTGGTCTCGTCTGTTGATGAACGAGTCTTGCACAGAGCAAGATTTGTAAGCTTGGGAGTCCATTCCTCATCCAGCAGAATGTCTGTCGTCTTCACGTTACGGTAGATAACCTGTGAGGCGTGAAGGTACCGCAGGCCCCTAGCTGCACCAATGCAGATCTCCAGACGCCTGCTCCAGGTAAGAGGTGGCTTCTTTGTTTGGTACAAGTGGTCACGCAAACATCCATGAGCCATATAGTTATAGACGAGGATCATCTCACCCATGTCATTGCAGTAGCCAACTAGCGGCACAACATTATGGTGAAGGATCTTCAAGGACATCTCTATCTCGGTATGAAACTCATGCTCACCTAGCATTGATCCCAGACTGCGGCGTTTGATAGCCACCTTAGTTTTTCTGCCATCAATCTTGCCACGGTAAACTCTACCAAATGCACCCTCATTAACAATGAGTGACCCATAAAAGCTGTTTGTTGCAGCCTTCATCTCTGCAAGCGAGAACTGGCGGCACAGGCCTAAGGGCAAAAACTTGGCAGGGATGGTGACTGCTGCTGGAGGTGCTGGCTTGCTCTTCTTTACCCAAGCGAACACATCTGCTCGGCGTTGTCTTTGATCCAGGGCCGTACCTTGGATTCTGAGGCCCGGTGCGAAGGATAAAGGGGGTCCCTATACTATAAAATATAAATAATTAATTAAAAGAGTATATTTGGACTCCATTACATAGCTCTATTTTTCTTTCAAACTAAGAACACATTCATCCTAAAATAACAAATCCTAAAAAATATATAAAGTTCATGTTAACCAATAAAGTGTGAAAAAATACGTGTGACCAAACCTTGATGCAAAGTGATTGACATGGGACCAATATAAAAAAAAAGCCCAAAATATGCATGGATATATACATATAATCAGTCCAGGAGCCAACAAGCCAAAATCGCACGCATTAATGCACCATCCTCACCATAATTAAAAAAATTTAGATAGACTCATGGATGATGAAATATCGGTGATGGACTCACTGACCGACATTGGGACTCGTGACGACACAATCTGCAAGGCGGCGGCGCAGAGCGTCCCTGCGCGGAATTGTGGAAGCGGAGGCGCCAGGTGTCGTGTCATCGCGCCCGCCAGGCGCCCAGACCGTGAGAGGCGACGCTGATTGTGGGCTTTGTAACTCGGAAGGTGGTGGAAAGCTAACTGGGCTTTAGAATAATCAGGCTTAGCCCTATAAAGCATTGCTGACTTGGGGGCCCTTTATTTTAGGGGGCCCTGTGCGGTTGCTCCAATTGCACCGCATGATCTACGGGCCTGCTTTGATCCTGGTTTAAAGATTTCCGTAGTGCCCGAAGACGTTCCACGACATCAATCATCTCTGGACGTTTGTCCCTTCCCATTATTAGGCATTCACCTGCTATCTTTGCAACCCCTTCAACAATCTTCATGGTATCCTTGCTTACAATTTCAGCATCAAACATCTCCCTTGCACCTCTGGCTCCCCTTGCAAGAGCATTAGTAAACACAGACACAATGTTGATGTTGTTGACTACCGTTGTTGCCTTTTTCCTCGCGATTAGTTCAAGGAGGACAACTCCAAAGCTGTAGACATCACTCTTCGAAGTGAGAAGCCCATCCTGAGCAAACAAAGGGTCCATGTAACCTATGCTCCCCATTACATTCTCCGTATACAGTGTCTTATCTGTGTTGACTAGTCTTGATATTCCAAAGTCTGACAATTTTGCGTGAAAGTTGTCATCTAGGAGTATGTTAGCAGGCTTGATGTCACCATGGATAACATGAGTATACATGTGAGAATGCATGTATGCCAATGCCTCAGCACATTCAATGGCAATCCTAAGTCTTACATCCAAAGGGATGGGACTGTTGTCATGGTGAAGAGCATCACTCAGGTTTCCATTAGCGATATACTGAGTAATCATCATAAGGGCATTTTTCCTCTACACAGTAACCAATAAGCCTCACTACGTTTCTGTGGTTGATTTCACGATGGACAGCCAACTCTTTGGCAAAGTTTTCTTTCACATTGTGGATAAACTTTTTCACTGCAACCTTACTTTGGTCCTGAAGAACTCCTTCATAAACTTCTCCAAAGCCACCTTTTCCTAGAATAGCTGTGTAGTTGTTAGTTATCATTTCTATCTCACCTTTTGTGAAGCATATTATGCTATGATTACTATGCACTGTCCACTTTGATCTGTCAGCTCCTTGGATAAGTTCCATTACTTTATATTCTTGAGGACTCCTGTGAGTTAAATTGGTAAGTGTAACGGTCAGCCTTGGGTAAAGTACCGGATAACTATTGAAGGTGATCATGCAGAATTATATAATAAATTCAGTACCTAGTCGACAAATGAGTCGCACCTCTTGTGATATTTCTTCCAAAAAAAATGAAATGGTGGAGACCTCTTGACCTACAAACAGTTTCCAGAGTGTTAGTTTAGGTTAACACCTGAACAATGCAAGGTTTATGCTTTGTATGATACACACTTCAGTCAAAACTCCTAGAAGAGTAATTGTCTTTAGCCTCTATATAAATTTTACAGAAGCACATGTTTATGGCATGTTTGGTTCACACCTAAAATTGCCATGTCTAACTTTAGTCATGTCATAATCTCATTGGCAGCTGTTTGGTTGATTTTATTGCCACAATTGTAGCAAGCCACACTTTGTTAGCACCCTGGGCTACATGTCATACACTCAATTTCTTGATTAACTTTGCCACACTTGTAGCTAAGAATCTCTTATAAGTTTAGAATTAAAAGAAGGGATGAAAACGGTCAGAGATGATATTACAAATACGGACACGATTGCAAACAGTCAGGAAATGAACTATTAGGTGGCAGTGGCCATATTATTATGAAATCGGTTATAAATGACAAAAAGTATGTTTTAAGTTGATGGTTTTCCGTCTGAGTTCAAAAGACACCATGTCTTGAAAGTTGAAACAAAAGTTGTAAAATTTTCATTGGAAATCCTTAGTTTGGATCTGAGTTGCATAGGGATAGGGATAACATGGTAGTAACAAAGCAGAGCAAAGGACTTAGAAGTAAAATCTATCAGATGATGCAAGATGAGGAGGTTACATAAAACAGATACTCATATATAAAAGATTATCTTTTTTTCAAAAAAAATGTTTGCCCTTCGATTGATAACCGAATAAGTAGCAGCTGAAACAACGGACCTTAACCACAAACAAAGATAGAAGGCATAATAATGAATTTAGTCATACAAGGCAACAAAGGCACGGCTGAGGTACCAACCCAAACCAGAGATTCTGAGTACAAAAAAAATGTCTGCAAACTATAAACAAATACGCGGATACAGTGTAGTCGAGATGAGCACGATTAAAGCAAGACGTACCTGTTGAGCGTGAGTTTGCTGATACCAGCCAAGACTCTGAGCGTGGGTCTGCGAATAAGCAGAGCAAGCTCTCGCTCTCTCTAATCTCCTGGATGATCAGAGATGAAGGGCTTGGGCTTGCGTACCAGGCGGACACTTGTGCTGACTGAAATCGACGCGGAAGAGACGCCTTGAGCCTGTTCGGCTGGTCCGATGAACAGTCCTCGACTGGCTTCTTTCGACTTATTTCCTTTTACACAATACTATTCATTCTACCAGCTGAGCTGAGTACTATTCATTCTACCAGCCGAACAGGCTCCTTGTGCGAGCCGACGACTGTTGCTGCTTTGACTGACGACTGTCTCCGCTTTGACTGCGGCTGTGGCTGTGCCGCTCATTGCACGTCCGCGTAGAGAACAGGCTGTTTGTTGGTTGGATGGGCAATCAGTACTGGAAGTGATGGTTGGTGGGAAGAGACAATAATGTTTGTGCCTTTTTGCTAAACTCTGAATGCCTTCAAACACATCCTTACCAATAACCATACAAGCCATATAGTACATTATATTCTCGAGTTTATCAGATCTGTCAAGGCGTTTTACAGTTTTCCATGAGGCAGGATGACCATGCTCTCATGACTCTAAGAGTTCCCACGGCTTGCTTCATCCTGCCATCTCAGTAAATGTTGTTGTCGAACACCCAGGGCTCGTGTTGGAACAGCTCGCGGCCGTTCATCTGCACGGCTCCTGATGCGATATCGGCGGCTCGCTTCTGAGCTGCTTCAGCTTTCCTCGCGGTTTCCTCTGCTTCCTGCAGGCCAGGAACATGAACAGGTCATCAGATAAATGCTTCCTCCAGCTGACGAGATTACATTTCTCAGCAAAGGGGCTCATGGCGCAGTGGCAAAGGCCACTGGCTGGAGAGCTCCCACCTAGGGTTCAAATCCTGGGTGCTGCACCTACACACCTCAGGGATTTCTCTTGGGGTATTTCTCTAAAAAAAAAGATTACATTTCTCAGTCACAGAAAAAAGATTAAACAGCAGAGATTAATCATGATAAACCTAAGAGTATCAGCAAACCAAAAACAATGCTTGAAAGTCACTTCGCATAGTCAATTATGCCATTTGGAACGAACAAACTACACCGTCCAAAGAGGACAGAGGAAATTTCAATACCATCGTCTTAGTAAAGCAAGAAATCACCCTGCACCTGACACATGATGGAATAACAGCTATCAAGGGCACATTTGATCTCAAAATGTTGAGAATACACCTGTAGGGTACAGAATCGGCATGTGGAAGAAGTAGCAGATGGAAGATATAGATGGCGATAGATGGAGAGACACTAGAAAGAATTGCCACACTCCAGTGCGACCAAATCAGCTCATTCAGCTTTGTGAAAAAACAAGGCAAGTCTAACTGATTAAGATTTTTTGGAGGTGGGTGACTGGTGGTGAATGGTGATACATGTTCAAGGCAGCTGCTGCCTATCCAAACAAGACAAATCTTTAAGGCACAAGAAGAAAATAAATGCAAAATCCTCACTGGGGTGGCATACCACAACAAAATTCTAAGCAGTAGATATTCTAATAAAGATTGGTTCCATGCCCCACTATGCCAGCTTTTTTATGCCAACCAGGAAGGGGAAAAACGTATCCTGCATTCCTGCTAGATTTTTGTTTTTTCCAAAGAGGTTTGCTGCAACCTGCTTACTAGGATTGGGGCGTACCTCAATACAATTTCATACCAGCATTGTTGGGAGCCAATTGCACAAGTACAATCAATATGCCTCATCAACTAATAGCGTTTGACTCTACTCTAATGCACGAGTAGCAGAATAAGCACATCTGGCTTATCATAATGCAACAACAACTAAATTCTCCATAGTCAATATACACTGCACTATTCTCCGGATTTTTATTGCTTTAGCAAACCTACATGAGATTTGCTCGAACTTCCAACAAGAGGGGGGTGGGGGGGGAGGTAATAATGGTGACAGATAAATGTGTGTCATGGAGGGTGTAGCTTGCTAGATACTTGATAATCACACAGAGAAATATCATAACTCAAATTGTGAAAGATGACAACATAACCTCAGGGTATGCCAGCAACAAAATTCTCCCCACACTTGGAATGGACATCAATAGACAAAACCAGAAGAGGTCATGAGAACTGAAAGCAGCAATATACAGGATTCGCAAAAGTATGCTTCAAGTTGCAGCAGAAATACGGTGCACGAATTTAGCAAGAGCATTAGCTATTTGAGTAATAAGAATGTGAAGAGGTTAAAACAAGAGCATCTCCCAACTCTTGGTATCTACAAGACAGTAACACTACTCACTTGAAAATGACCGCATAGTTTAGAACACTACAATCAAAAGCAAAATGTATCAATCAAACAGAAACTGCAGTTACTCAATAATTGAAAAACCAACCATCTCAAACTAGGGATAGCAATGTAGATACCAGTACCCATTTGATACAGACAGGACAGATTTCCCATTGAATTAACAATTCCTCTTCTATTTGTATTTGTATTCATATTTTCCTAAGAAATAGATAGATAGATAGATAGATATTATAATTATTTGTATTCACAAACTTCACAATTCTTTGGGCAAAATAAATGAAACGGAATGATAATTTGTATGATGATGAAGCGTCATTAATATCTTCACATCAAACAAGTTACAAGAATATGCACTTCCGATCATATTGAGTACAAACAGAATCAGTATTCAATTTAAAATACAAGAAACTGATGGGCCTTG
This sequence comes from Alloteropsis semialata, assembly GCA_004135705.1. NCBI lineage: Eukaryota > Viridiplantae > Streptophyta > Magnoliopsida > Poales > Poaceae > Alloteropsis > Alloteropsis semialata. Next base: position 88,107,624 of record CM014278.1, on the reverse strand, counting down.
GAACTAATTGATCAATTTCCATCCCTAGCTGAAACAACCACTACCTTAGATTCTCACAAGAACTTCGCAGGGAACTACAATATGACAAATGGACAACCAATCAAGAACTAGCAACCTATAATCAATAAATATAATTACACATAGAAAGCCAAATGCCACAAATAAGAACCTCAAGGCAAAACTGAAAACAGAAACTAGGAATCTAACTGAACTCGCTGGAAGAACAAAATCATCGCGTCTTTACAGCAGGTTCCAACCTTAATCCAGCAATCGAAACCAATATACTTCTACAGCTAAGTGCACGGGAATCTTTAGAGATCGCAAATTTAATTCGTCTACTAATCCAATGGATAGAAAATTAGATCGATGCGGTGAATTTCGCAACCCTAAAAAATGATGGCGCAAAACTTCCTAGTTGGGGAAAGGGTTGAGAAAGGACCTTGCGCTGCTTCCAGGACAGGAACTGCGCTGCGCTAATGGGCTGCGCCCTCGCCGCGGTCGCAGGCTCGCCGGCGGCGGGCTGCGGAGCGGGAGTACCCTCGGCTTCTGCTCCCATCGTGAGGATCTGCGAATTTCTGGAGAGAGAGAGGTTGCGCCTTGAACACGGGTGAACAAAATATGAACCGGGTCGGGTTGGAAGCGCGCACCGGGCGCGATAAATAAAATGGGACCCGAACCATTTTAAGTTTTCAAATCAATTTTGGCATTCATAATTGATGTCCATTGTAAATTTGCAATTGCAAAGCGATGTCATGCTAGGCAATATTCAGTTTTTTAAAGATAAGCATGAGCGAGTGCATTATAATGCCTGTTCTTACAATTTTGGGCATAAAAACAACCTGTCGGGGGTAGACCCCCAGGGGTACCCAGAAGGCGGATTGGCCCAACCAGCAAGAGGCGGCCCAATCCAAGTACATCTGGATCGGTTTGTCGGACTGGCTGGCCCACCAGTCGGAAGGCCCACCAGTCGGGCGAACCGGGTGGGCGCGACGGCGCGCGCGGCAAGGAAGAAGACGGCGTATCCCGCAAGAAGCTCGGAGATCAAGATAAACTAGCCGGAATTATAGGGAAAGATATCTGTAATCGTTATAGGATCGAATCCTTGTATTTCGGGTAGGTTACGATCTCTAGCCGACTTGTAACTCAAGGCAGCCGGACTATATAAGGCGCCTTGAGACCCCCCTCCAGAACACGATACAACCCACGATCATACAACCCTAGGACAGAACCCAACTACGGAGATCCTTCAGGAACTTCATACACAGCAATACAATCGCCCCCAACACAGGACGTAGGGTATTACGTCATCTCGACGGCCCGAACCTGTTCAATCCTTGCGTCTTGTGTTACCATCGACTTCTGATCCTCGATCTGTCCCTCAACAAATCAACCACGTAGGCTACCCTGTGTGGACTGCCGGGTCCAAACATCCGACAGTTGGCGCGCCAGGTAGGGGTTGATCGACGAGATCAATCTAAAAGCTCGATGGCATTCACTTCCGCCGTCATCACGCCGGCGACCATGAAGATTTCCATCACCGAGGGGGCTATGTTCTTCTTCGGATCCATGGTCTTCACCGCCGGACCCGAGGGAGAGCTCTCCTTCACCCGTGACGCCACCCCGGAGGAGACAGCGCCACGACTCGACGCTACACCAGACGGGATCGTCACCATCACCACTCCGTCGCCAACCATCGCCAACAACTCGGCGACCGCGACGGCCGGCGTCGTTCTCCCGCCACCCGAGGAGAACGCGCCTTCTCCTATACCGCCGACTGCTTCGTCCACTCCGCCTCAACCACCCAGGGTGCAGGAGACACCCGAAGAACGAAGGCGCCGATGGGCTGCACGCCAGCGCCAGTTCGAGGCGGACATGGATCACGCCATCGCCTCCGTCGGTGAATGCATTGAACTCACCGAGTCAGCTCGTCGGAGCATCGCCTCGCCGGCACGATTCCCACTGGGACTCAGGAACAGCGGGGCCGTCTACCAGCAAGCACTCGGCGAACGCGCGAACGCCGATTACTCTCTAGATGCGATCAGGGGGGTCGATCCCATCGCGGCCACCCAGATCGGATCTACTCCGGACGTTGCAGCGGCACAGCACCCTCATCATCAAGATACGCCGACTCCGCCCGAACCAACTCCGGCTTTCCCGCGGGTGACACGTGTCCTCCCTCCGAATAAGAGGATCACGCCTGCCAAGCGGGAGACGTTCGTCTCCGACATATCCGCCGACGAACCAACGGTCCAGGGTGAGGATCAAGCACGCCGTGACGCCAGGGTCGGGCGTAACGGTGAAAGGCAACGACGCCGTGACGCGCGGCGGGAACGCCGAAACCCCAGGATCACGCGTAATCTCCAAGACGACTTCGTCCAAGAGATCGGCGGCGTAGGTGTCTACGCCACTCCATCGGCCAACCTTGCCGCCGCGCACCAAGAGCTTGAAGGGATCCCAGAAACCCCTGAGCTCAACCGGATCAAGGTCAGGTTGACCGCAGCCGCGGGCATGATCAACGCCCAGAGGGCTCCTGCTTCCTCATCTCGCCACTCCAGGTCGGCCAGTCGCCGAGAAGCCGATCGCGGCGTGGTCGAGCAGCCCGATCTCCGCGAACAACTCCGCAACCGCGATCTCCGAAGGAACCTTGACGACCGTCATCGGCGGAGGGACGAGGAAGAACTCCGACGGCGCGCCGAGTACAACCGCGAACACGGCCCTCCGGGGTTGGATCGCGAAGCACGCCAACGCCGAGAGCTCGAGGCCGCTGAGACCGCACGCCGGCGAGAATTCGACCGCAAGTACGGGGCTCCACTCGGACAGGACAGGCCACCCCGGGCTAACACCCCGGAAGACTACTCCGCCGACTCGGGACACGCAGACACCGGGAACCTCAACGACTGCGACGGCTTCCCGGCATTCACCGCCCGAGTAAGATCCATCAGAATGCCTGCTAACTTCAAACCTACAGGCATAGAGAAATATGACGGGAAGGCGGACCCGACGCTGTGGCTCCGGACGTACAGCATCGCCATCCGCGCAGTGAACGGCGACCACGACGCCATGTGCGCCTACTTCCCCGTCGCCATGACCAAGGTAGGGCTAACCTGGCTTCACAGCCTTGAGCCCGACTCCATCGACAGCTGGGGGACCCTCTGCGACAAGTTCAAAAGCTACTTCCAGGGGAGCTCCATCCGACCAGGCACCGCCTGGGACCTGGGCAAGGTCAAGCAGAACCGGGGGGAGAGCCTCCGCGCCTACACCGACCGGTACATGGAGAACCGAAACTTAGTTCCCGGCTGCTCCGAGTCCGAGATCATCAGCTACTTCCTCGACGGCCTCGCCGACTCCGCCGTCTTCGAGCGCCTCTGTGAAGACCTGCCAAAGACCTCCGGCGAGTTCTTTGGCCGGGTGAACAAGATGGCCAACGCCAAGGAGGCTGTCCGTCTTCACTACGGCAAGAAAAGCTCTCGGGACGACGATCGTCCCCCTCGCCGGGAAGACCGCCCGAAGAAGGAGGACACGCGCCGTTCCCGACCTGAACCAAGCAGGAGGGATGACCGAAAGCGCTCAAGAGACTTCACGGTCGCCGCCATGGACCGTAGTGGCCCTCGCCCGCGGTCCAACTTCAGCGCCGACTTCGAGAAGATGCTCCAAGGACCCTGCCCCATCCACAAGCAGTCCAAGCATCGTATGATCGACTGCATGGGGCTCGCCGACGCCTACAAGAAGAAAGAAGGGAAGCTTCCGCCGCAAGACGACGACAAAGGCGACAAGGGAAAAGGGGCTGCCGCGAACCCTGCTTTCCCGAACGTCGACAGACAGGTGAACTTCATCCTCGGAGGACCGCCACCTGTAGAGGACAAGCGCCGGGAGAAAGTACGTGACCGGGAGATATTCTCCTGCTACACATCGCCGATCCAACCACTCCGCTGGTCCGAGCAGCCGATCACCTTCTCCAGGGAGGACCAGTGGTTCCAGGTCTCCGACGTGGGCGAGTACCCGCTGGTACTCAGCCCGATCGTGCACAACGCCCGCCTCACCAAAGTACTCATCGACGGTGGGAGCGGGCTCAACATCATCTTCGCCCAGACGCTGAGGGACATGGGCATTGGCCTCGACGCCCTGACTCCTTCTCTCCACCCGTTCTACGGGCTGATCCCGGGCAAAGGCTCCAAACCACTCGGGCAGATTGCTCTGCCCGTCACCTTCGGCGATCAAGACAACTTCAGGACCGAGTACCTCAACTTCCAGGTCGCCGACTTCACCACCGCTTACCACGCCATATTGGGGAGACCAGCGCTCGCCAAGTTCATGGCAATCCCCAACTACACGTACCTGCTGATGAAGATGCCAGCACCAAACGGCGTCCTCTCCATCCGCAGCGACGTACACCTCTCCGCGGGCTGCGACAAAGAAGGGCTCCACCTCTGCACCGGCATCGAACGCAGCGTGCTGCAGATGGAGGTGGTCCACGAAGCAAGGACCTTCCAAGGGGACCCGGGCTCCGTCCCCGAGTCCTCCAAGCGAAGGGCCGCGCCGACCACAATGCAGCCGGCCGAAGAAGTGCGCGCCATCTCGCTCGGGCTTTCCGACTCCTCCAAGACCGCCCTGATCGGATCAGGGCTCGACCCCAAATAGGAAAGCGCGCTCGTCACCTTCCTCCGGGACAACGCCGACATATTCGCATGAACTCCATCAGATATGCCAGGTGTTCCGAGGGAGGTGGTCGAGCACTCCTTGACGGTTGACGCGAACGCCAAGCCAGTTCGCCAAAAGCTCCGACGCTTCGCGCAGGATCGCAAGGAGGCCATTAGGGCAGAGATTACAAGGCTGCTAGCTGCCGGGTTCATTAGAGAAGTCTTTTACCCTGACTGGCTTGCTAACCCAGTCCTTGTAAGAAAAAAGAATAATGAATGGAGAATGTGTGTTGATTACACGGATCTCAACAGGCACTGCCCTAAGGACCCCTTCGTCCTACCCCGCATCGACCAAGTCGTTGACTCCACCGCCGGATGCGTACTCCTATGTTTCCTTGATTGTTACTCCGGCTACCACCAGATCGCCCTGAAAGAAGAAGACCAGGAAAAGACTTCCTTCATAACTCCGATCGGCGCCTACTGCTACACCAAGATGACGTTCGGCCTCCGCAATGCCGGAGCCACCTACCAGAGAGCCATTAACTTAACTCTGGGCACTCAGATCGGCCGCAATGCCGAGGCCTACGTCGACGACATAGTCATCAAGACGAAGATCGAAGCCGAGTTCATCGCCGACCTCTCCGAAACATTTAACAATCTTCGCAGGCACAACTGGAGGCTGAACCCGACTAAGTGCGTCTTCGGCGTACCCAAAGGGAAACTACTCGGCTTCATCGTCAGCAACAGAGGAATTCAAGCCAACCCTGAGAAGATAGACACCATCCGGAGGATGAAACCGCCGACTGGGAAGAAAGAGATCCAAAAACTGACTGGTTGCATGGCAGCCTTGAGCAGATTCATCTCCCGGCTTGGGGATAAGGGCCTGCCGTTCTTCAAGATCCTCAAGAAGACCGACAGGTTCGAGTGGAACCAAGAGGCGCAGCAAGCTTTCACCGACCTCAAGAACTACCTCTCCAATCCACCAGTACTCGCCGCTCCGCATAATGACGAGACGCTACTCCTGTACATCGCTGCCACCACCAACGTGGTAAGCACCGTCATCGTCGTGGAAAGGGAGGAAGAAGGGAAGGTGCAACGAGTACAGCGACCAGTCTACTACGTAAGCGAAGTACTCAGCGAGTCCAAGTCTCGCTATCCCCAGGTGCAGAAGCTACTCTACGCACTGCTGATCACATCAAGAAAACTCCGCCATTACTTCCAAGCGCATCGCATCAAGGTGGTCACGCAATTTCCACTCGGGGAGATCCTCCACAACAGAGACGTCACAGGACGAATCATCAAATGGTCGGTCGAGCTCGGCTCCTTCAACATAGACTTCGTCCCGCGCACCGCCATCAGGTCACAGATCCTCGCCGACTTCGTCGCCGAGTGGACCGAGAGCCAGGACGCGAAAGAAGACACCAGCGGCGAGCACTGGAAGATGTACTTTGACGGCTCCCTGATGATCGACGGAGGAGGGGCCGGAGTACTCTTCATCTCGCCGAAAGGGGAACAGCTCCGATACGTCCTCCAAATTCGTTTCCCTGTCACCAACAACGCCGCCGAGTACGAAGCAATTCTCCACGGGCTCCGCATCGCCGCCTCACTAGGCATAAAGAGGCTCCTGGTCTATGGCGACTCAGCTGTTGTCATTAACCAGGTGAACAAAGAGTGGGATCGCAACAGCGAGCGGATGAACGCCTACTGCGAGGCAGTGCATAAGCAGGAGGGGAAATTCTACGGAGTTGAGTACCACCACGTCCCACGGGAAAACAACCTCGCCGCTGATGCACTCGCCAAGCTAGGATCCACCCGCGCAGAAGTTCCAGGGGGGGTGTTCGTGCAGGGCCTCCTCAAACCCTCGGTAAAGGAGCCGAACGACGAGCCGGAGCCTGCCCCGGAACTCTGCGAGGTGCTAGCCATTAACGCAGAAGAAGAAGACTGGATGGCCGAGTTCATAGATTTCCTCGCCCACAACAAAGTACCAAAAGACCCCACGCAGCGAAAGATTCTGGAACGCCGAAGCAAAAATTACGTGGTGGTCGGTGGCGCCTTGTACAGACGAGCTGCCACAAATCAAGTATTCATCAAATGCGTCACGAAAGAAGTCGGTCTCCAGATCCTTGACGACATCCACTCGGGAGTTTGTGGAAGCCACGCCGCCGCAGGAACTCTAGTCGGGAAAGCATACCGAGCTGGATTCTTTTGGCCCACCGCCGTCTCCGACGCCAAAGCACTCGTCCGCCGATGCCAGGGGTGCCAATTCTTCGCCAAGCAGAAACACCTCCCGGCCCAAGCTCTGCGCACTATTCCGCCTTCATGGCCGTTCGCCTGTTGGGGGTTGGACATGGTGGGACCATTCAGAGCAACCCCGGGAGGTTACACACACATCCTCGTCGCCATAGATAAATTCTCCAAATGGATAGAGTACAAGGCCATTGTCGGAACTCCAACATCAAAGCAGGCCGCCGCCTTCGTCGAAGAAATCACACACCGGTTCGGAGTCCCTAACAAGATCATCACCGACTTGGGGACACAGTTCACCGGGTCCGCCTTCTGGGACTTTTGCGAGAACAGCTGTATCGGCGTATACTACGCCTCCGTCGCCCATCCCAGATGCAACGGACAGGTGGAACGAGCCAACGCCATGATACTCCAAGGATTGAAAGCAAGGGTCTTCGACCCATTGAAGAAATTCGCCGGACGGTGGCACCAGGAGCTACCACAAGTCATTTGGGGACTCAGAACTCAGCCGAGTCGAGCAACAGGTCATACTCCATTCTTCCTCGTCTACGGCTCCGAGGCTATCCTCCCCACCGACATTGCTTTTGGATCTCCGCGCATTGATAACTACGACGAAGGTGAAGCTGAGGCAGCTCGCGAGGTGGACCTAGTCTCCATCGAAGAACACCGAGTTAACGCGCTCATACAGCACGCGCGCTACCAGCAACAACTCCGACGCTACCACGACAAGAACGTCCAGGAAAGGGACTTCAACATTGGCGACCTCGTCTTACGCCGAGTGCAATCCACTGCAGGGGTTCACAAACTCTCCGCCCCATGGGAAGGCCCGTTCATCGTGACTCAGGTCATATGTCCGGGTACTTTTCATCTCCAATACGAGGACGGCACCGAGGTCCCACACCCGTGGAACATAGAACACTTACGCCGATTCTACCCATGAAAAGCTATGTATCACAAAGTTCAATAATACTATATGCTTTCTTTGTATATTGTTCTCCTCGCAAAACTTCTCGGAATCACTCCGTTCCCGAGTAGCTCTTAACTAGATGCTGTGTAACCGGGCCTGGAACGAAGCCTAAGCCTTCTACACGTGCACGGGATCTGCTCTCGACGTTATGAACTTAGGATAAGTGAGGCAAAGGGAAAAGCACATTTCAGCCAAAAGCTACTCGGGCAACAATAAAATACGAAACAAAGTACCCAACACTTTTGTTTTACTTGATTACTTGTATATACAAAGGTTTACACTACTCTGTACAGAATACAGGACTCTACTCAAACTTGAGAGCCTCGCCGACTTTTTCGGCGATCGGTCGAGTTTCCGCCATCGCCGCACCAACCTGCTCCGCCGTGGCGTCCGCCGCCACCCCATCTCCAACCGGCGCAAGGTCGATCCGCGGGTACAGTGTCCGGACACGCGCCAAGGCGTCGTTCGCGCACACAACGGCTGATTCCTTGATCAACTCGGCGATTCGGGTTGGCGCGGCCTGAAGACGCGGGACCAAGGCAGTCGGCTCACCCTCCTCCGGGGCCACGGAGTCCAGCAGGTCCCTCGCCGCCTCGTTGACCTCCGTCAAGGCCAGATGCGCCGATGAGAGATCTTGCTCCAAGCCTGTTATGATTTGAGAGTTATTCTGGATTGTATACATGGCTTGGAGCATCGTCATGTCCGCACCTTTCCGGAAGTCCTGCTCCTGCTTCAACTTGCCCGCCATCACCTCCTCCGACTGCTGAAGAGTCGCGTTTGCAAACCGCAGCTGCTTCAGCTCAGAGATGTGGCGCTCCCTCTCCATCTCCTTCTCTGAAAGGGCAAGAAAGCACTCGGTCAGGATGAAGATAACATGGCACAGTTCAGCAACTACTCGAAAATCACAATGAAAAGGCCTTACGATGAAGAATGTGCCGATGCTCCACGACAGCGTCATTCAAGCTCTTCTTGGCAGCGTCGCGTTGACGCTTGACCCGCTTGAGCTCCGCTTCCGCCTTCGCCGCACGAAGGAGCGCCGACTCCGCGTCCTGAGCCTGCGCAAGGCGCGACTGCCGGAGCGTGGCCAGTTTCTGCAAAGATTCCGAAAAGGCGAACGACTCAGAAAACCAACAAAGAGAAAGAAAAGATGAACAAGACAGGGGAGGAAGCTAACCGCTGCAAGGCGCTGCGCGTGGTCGACAGCAATTTGAAGCTCGGCGATCACCGTGCCCTCTTTCTCCGCCAAGGCATCCGCCCCAGGGACAGTGATAGTCCCCGAGGCGTCCGACTCCTTCGGCGAGTCCTCCTCCTGGACTTCCTCCCGAGTAATGTTACCGGCGCCGACGGGCGACTGGATCACCGTGTCCGCGACAGGATCTCCAGCGACGCTTGGAGTGATCGCCGTTTCATCGGCCGCCGGCACCTCCACCGCCACCTCCGGGTCAGGCCTGACTGGGACCTCCGCAGTCTGCGCCGCTCCCGGTCCATCCGCCAAATTCCTCACCTCGGGCGAGGCACCCGAGGATGACTGGCCTGCAGGTGCGGCGGGTGGGGCACTCGGACCTCGCAGAGCATCAGTCGAGGGAGCCCTCCCACTCGCCGCCTCTCCGTCCAGATCGGAGGCATTACTGAAAAAAGCACTCGGAAGTTAGTACAAGAACTCGGATAACAAGAAGAAATGCGAAGACCAACAACTCACCGAGTACCCTTCACAATCGCAACCCGGGGCCGAATGACGGGGAGCTTGGGACGCCGCTGCGCCGAAGCCGCCACGAGGATCGGCCTGGTCCCCAAGTTGGAGACTGGCCCTGCGTCCGCCGAGGCTTGCACGAGCGTCTCCGCCACCATGCGTCGCCTCTCCTCCACCGAAACGCCCATGGCCCGGGCGTGCTCCTGTTCTTGGAACACTTCGTCGGGCACCGCCTCGTCCTTCTCCTCTTCCTCGGTGACGACCGGGGAAGAACGCACCGGCTCGTCAACGTCGGCCTCCGAACCCGCAGACGGCCTCCGGGCCGGCTGCGCGTCCGGCTTCTTCACCACCACCTTCGTGCGCCTCCGCTTGGGAGGCGGCGGCGCCGTACCCGCCACCGCGTCCCGGACGGAGGGCGCTTCGTCTGACAACGTGGCCGAGTCGTCGGCCGCCCCGTCGTCAACCTCCACCGCCCGCTTGGAAACGCCGCCCCCGCGGCTGTTCCTCTTCGCCACGGCCGCCCGGCGCTTCCGCGGACGGTCCTCCACCACCTCCTCATCCGTAGGACTCAGGGAGCCCTCCGTGTCACTCGGCGCCCATATACGGGGCGCAGGGGGTTGAACTGCCCCCTCTGCCCGAGTGCTTCCCTGAGCAGCCGGAGGCATGTCCTCGAGAATTACCTTCCTCGGGAAGTCCTCCGGAAGTGGGGCAGCAGAGAAGAACTCGAAGCATCGATCCTGCGCAAGAAAAGACGCAAAATCAGAACGGCCAACGGACGAAAACAAGAAATCACGTCAAGAGAAAACACTCAAAAAGACTCGGAAAAGAAACTCACCGGTGGTGGAGGCCTCTTCAAAGAAAAAGGGCGCGGCTGGCCCTTCTCCGACACACGGCCGAGGAAGAACCCGCCGACGCGCTCCTTCATCTCCTCCTTCCCCACGGTGCGGTTAGCAGCCCGAGTGGGGTCATCCCGCCCCGAGTACTCGTAGCCCGGGTGCTTCCGCTCCTGGATGGGTTGGACCAGCCGCCTGCTGAAGTTGCAGGCGATGCCGATCGCTGTCAGGCCTCGAACCTTCAACTCCTTGATCAACTCAAGGAGCTCCTCGACCTGGTCCATCTCCGAGGCGTCTGGAAGCTCGTTCCAGCAATCTTGGACCTTCGGCCGCTCGCCAGTATGACAGGGGATCGCCGGCTCGTGGTTCCCGACGTAGAACCACTCGGCTTTCCACCCTTTGTTTGAAGTGTTGAGGGCGATGTCGAAGTAGTCGTCCTTCCGCCCTTGACGAAGCATGAACCCGGCTCCTCCGACCACCACCATCTTCTCCTCACTCGGCTGAGGCTTCAGCCAGTACAGGTACCTCCACAAGTTGAAGTGAGGAGAGATACCTAGATACGCCTCGCAGAGGTGGATGAAGACCGAGATCGCCATGATTGAATTGGGATTGAGGTTGATCGCCTCGATCCCGTAATAATGCAGCAGCCCACGGAAGAATGCCCCCGTGGGCAAACCAAGCCCCGCCTCAAAGAAGGGCTTGAAGAGGACCAGCTCGCCGGAGTTCTCCGACGGGAATACTTCCCCTGCACTCGGCCGCCATTCCGCCACGGCCTGAGGCGGCAGGACATTCCGCTCCACCATCTCCTCCAGTGCCTCCGAGGTCACCTTCCCCCGCGTCCACGCAAGGACAGGGGAAGGGATCTTGTCAGACTTCGGGACGGCAGCGAACGTCTTCCTCCCGGCCATGGATCTTACGGCAGGCGTCTTGGATCGCATTAGCGAGGCTACGCTCCCCGTGGTGGCTGAGATCGCGCAAGGGTCTTGTGAGCAAGGGGAGCTTCTGTGGCGGCGGGGTGAAGAGCGAAGAACGAGGAAAACAGATCTGGAAATGAGAAGATTACCCTCCGGGGGTTAATCCTCGCCTTTTATAGCGCGCCTTGATGCCCGAAATTACCGCGAGATAACGCGATTAGCGGGGGCGGGCGAAACGGTACAAAGAGCCGTTGGGCGCTTCACCTTCCGTTACACGCCAGGCGTCAACGGTAAAAAATGACTCCGGAGCACTCGAGCAAGACAGAGCAGTCGGCGCGCCGCTAAGGCTCGAACAGCTCCCACGCTCGGGGGCTGGCGCCGTGATCAAGTCAGTGTGCCTCTCGGGCTCGATTGGTCCCGAACCACTCGGGAGCCAACACTGCAAACTCAGAGGTGTGCCGCTAAGACTCGAACAGCTCCCACGCTCGGGGGCTGGCGCCGTGATCAAGTCAGTGTGCCTCTCGGGCTCGATTGGCCCCGAACCACTCGGGAGCCAACACTGCAAACTCAGAGGTGCGGCTAAGGCTCGAACAGCTCCCACGCTCGGGGGCTGGCGCCGTGATCAAGTCAGTGTGCCTCTCGGGCTCGATTGGCCCCGAACCACTCGGGAGCCAACACTGCAAACTCAGTGGCGTGCCGCTAAGGCTCGAACAGCTCCCACGCTCGGGGGCTGGCGCCGTGATCAAGTCAGTGTGCCTCTCGGGCTCGATTGGCCCCGAACCACTCGGGAGCCAACACTGCAAACTCAGTGGTGTGCCGCTAAGGCTCGAACAGCTCCCATGCTCAGGGGCTGGCGCCACGATCAAGTCAGTGCGCCTCTCGGGCTCGATTGGCTCCGAACCACTCGGAAGCCAACACTGCACAACTGAAGGCGTACCGCTAAGGTTCGACCGGCACTCGGACTCGGGGGCTGGCGCCATATCAAAAGCAGCGCGCCGTGCGGGCTCGATCAGTCCCGAAACGTTCGGGAACTGACGCTGCGAACAAATTGTGACGGGTAATGCAATCCTTTTTGCAGGAAATACAGTTACAACGGAGCCGGACTTAACACCGGTTACAAACATCAAACACATCAGCCGCCAAGATGACGGCCTGGGGCACTCGTCCCTGCGCCTAGTGCTACATCCGGAGCAAGCTTGGCTCACATGAGCTCCTCGCAAGCTCTCTTGTAGCACCACTGCAGCCGTCGACGGGACAGCACCGGTGGAGGGTTGATAACGGACGCCTTTGGCTACCCCTTGCTCTACAAAGCATTTCACCCCACATGGCCCTCGTCACATGGGAATGCGGGGGTGGACGGGGCAGCGCTCACGCGCTGATCAACGCCTCAGATCCCTCGCAAGCACTCTTCTAGCACAATGCCAAGATGACTCCATGAACTTTCCCCGGTGGATGAACCCAACAATGAGCCTCCGGCATATTGACTGAAAGGGTCCTATAATTTGCCCTTGGGTAGCAGCTCAGGCTCCCCGACGGGTATTTATAGCCCCTAGTCGCCAGAGGACGGAAGATTTTCTCCACTATCACGAGCGCGAGCTCCACGCCACGCGTCCTTTCCTCCAGCTTGAAGTGCACATGTCACCCTTATCTCCTTTGGCTCCACTCGACCACGGGAGCACCCTGTGCAATCACGGGAACTCTATTCCTGACGCCGCATCACCGAAACGACGCCGCCTTGCCTGCCTCTCCTTGGCATACCCGACAGAGGAGGAATCCTCCGGGACATGAACCTTTCGCCAAGATAAGTTTCGATTGATTAACTTCATTAATTCCGCGGGCTTTAAAACAAGTTACTAAAGTACTCGGGGAGCACACGCCTTAATCCGTGAAACCTCGGCTCTTCCGTACGCCTACCCTCCTACGCGTGCACGCGGCCCAGCTCCCTGCGCTATGGACTACGGCTATCGGGGACCAGGTGCATAAACGTAACAGGCTAACTGCCCGAGGAAATTAAAAGACTTGAAAGCAGGAAGCGGAGTTCATTAATATTTATATCGCCGAACACTTTCTCCTCGAATTTTTACTTTGTTGCAGGGTACAGACGACCACTCGGCGTGCTCGCCCTCACGCTCGGGGGCTGGCGCCGGGACGACCACTCGGCGTGCTCGGCCCTCACGCTCGGGGGCTGGCGCCGGGACGACCACTCGGCGTGCTCAGCCCTCACGCTCGGGGGCTGGCGCCGGGACGACCACTCGGCGTGCTCAGCCCTCACGCTCGGGGGCTGGCGCCGGGACGACCACTCGGCGTGCTCAACCCTCACGCTCGGGGGCTGGCGCCGGGACGACCACTCGGCGTGCTCAGCCCTCACGCTCGGGGGCTGGCGCCGGGACGACCACTCGGCGTGCTCAGCCCTCACGCTCGGGGGCTGGCGCCGGGGCGACCACTCGGCGTGCTCGGCCCTCACGCTCGGGGGCTGGCGCCGGGACGACTACTCGGCGTGTCTCACAGGACTCCGCCGGCCCTCACGCTCGGGGGCTGGACGCCGAAATTAACGTCGGATGATTTAGCCAGATGCTCCTTGACTAACCCTTGGACCGATTCCTACGGAATCGCTTCAAGGCTCGGGGGCTACGGCCAACGGACGCACCTCACGGCGCATCCGTTGATTGTCTGACGACCTCAGAAGAAGGCTACTAACCCTTGGACCGATTCCTTCGGAATCGCTTCAAGGCTCGGGGGCTACGGCCAACGGACGCACCTCGCGGCGCATCCGTTGGAAAACGGCTCTTTTCTCTCCAGTATCACGCGGTTTCGCTTCCAACTGCAGCGGGCCTGACGCTCATCAAACAGCACGACCTCGCTGACTTGTCTCTCAACCACGTACTACTCGGGGGCTTGTCGGGGGTAGACCCCCAGGGGTACCCAGAAGGCGGATTGGCCCAACCAGCAAGGGGCGGCCCAATCCGAGTACATCTGGATCGGTTTGTCGGACTGGCTGGCCCACCAGTCGGAAGGCCCACCAGTCGGGCGAACCGGGTGGGCGCGACGGCGCGCGCGGCAAGGAAGAAGACGGCGTATCCCGCAAGAAGCTCGGAGATCAAGATAAACTAGCCGGAATTATAGGGAAAGATATCTGTAATCGTTATAGGATCGAATCCTTGTATTTCGGGTAGGTTACGATCTCTAGCCGACTTGTAACTCAAGGCAGCCCGACTATATAAGGCGCCTTGAGACCCCCCTCCAGAACACGATACAACCCACGATCATACAACCCTAGGACAAAACCCAACTACGGAGATCCTTCAGGAACTTCATACACAGCAATACAATCGCCCCCAACACAGGACGTAGGGTATTACGTCATCTCGACGGCCCGAACCTGTTCAATCCTTGCGTCTTGTGTTACCATCGACTTCTGATCCTCGATCTGTCCCTCCACAAATCAACCACGTAGACTACCCTGTGTGGACTGCCGGGTCCAAACATCCGACACAACCTCGGTAATTTTATCACGCGAGAGGCCTCAACACAAACGCAAAGAAATCCGAGTTCCAAAAGCACACCCTTTTTCCCTTTTTTTTTGCAACACCTTTCTTCCTTTTCATATTTATTTAACTTGTCTTTCTATTGTGCTTATGCTTCTAATCATGTCCCATTAGAATGTTCGATAGTGGCATAGCATACGTGGCATCCGTAAAAAGATCACTAGCAACAGTGACGATCGTTTCTTACAAACACAACCAGATGACCGGTTGTTCAGTCGTTAGGTTAAGGAAATTTTGTCTTAAACTATTGATCCTGTTTGCTTGCTAAAGACCGAGGGCGCCGTTTCATAATCAAAATGGAGAACATCTCAAAAAAATAAAATTTGAACTAGAAAATAAGGGTGGGCCAAAGACGAAGCCAATTAAAAACAAACCTGATTCCCCTCACGCCGACCTCTCCACCATAGGCAATACTCAAATGCCAAATTCAAAATTTTGTCTCAAGATCGTGTTTGGTTTGAGAAAATAACTCATTTTAAATAGCCTATCATAATGTTGTTCCATAAATTCTGATAGCATAAAATTATATTTAACTATCAAACTAACCGTTAGACAGTAACAAAATCATCAGCTGCATTTTCTAAACCAAACAAAACAATACAAAGTGAAAATACAGTGAACCATAACATCTCTCGAACCAAACGTCCCTAGCGAATAGCAAAATAGTTAACAATCAAAAGACAATTTATTCCACTATCACATCATGTATAAAAAGAGTTCCTAAAATATTTGGCTGCCAATGACCGAGGAACCCTCTTTCAAATTCAAACTAAAAAAAGTCGAAATGCACATAGAGGGAAACCGACCAACCATTCAAATTCAAACGAAAAAACAGTCGAAATGCACAAAGCCGGAAACCGATCAACAAAACAAACCGGCAACCGCTCCAATTCCCCGTCCATGGCAAACCGATCAACAAAACGGCGGCCGTAGGCAAAGGGAGCCATCGCAGGCTCGCCTCTCGCCGTCAGTCGCAGGCACGCTCTAACGGTCCAGCCTCTACATAAAGGCAGCCACAGCCAGGGTCCGGGCCACGTCTCCTCCCTGCCGTGCCGCCTCCCCTGACCTGTCCACTCCCCGCGTCCCACCAACCTCCCAAAACCTCCCCCCACCACTCGCTCCATTCCCCCCACTCCACACTCCCTTCCGCTCCTCCTCCCACTCGAGCCGGCCATGGCCCGTACCGCCCGCGCCGCCGCCGCCGTGGCGTGCCTCGTCCTCGCGCTGGCCGCCTCCGCCGCGGGGGCGGGCTCGCACTCCCCGGCGCCGGCGCCGGCGGTGGACTGCTTCGCGGTGGCCACGAGCCTCATCGACTGCATCGGCTACGTGTCCCCGGGGGCCACGGAGAAGGCCCCGTCCAGGGCCTGCTGCGGGGAGGTCAAGACCGCCGTCGCCAGCCCCGTCGCCGTCGACTGCCTCTGCTCCCTCGCCGGCAACAAGAACCTCGGCGTCCCCATCGACATGAAGCGCGTGCTCGCGCTCCCCGGCGCCTGCGGCTCCTCCAACGCCGTCTTCAGCAAGTGCCACAGTGAGCACCGCCCGCGCCCTTCCCTCCTCCCTGCTGCACCTTCTCCCTCCCTGGCCTTGTTTCTTGCTTATGTTTCAGCACATCTTGGTATGTATGTGTCGTGTGGAAGAAATTTAGTACCATGCCATCTCCTCCGAAAATTCCCCCCTTTTCCCTTCGAGAAACCACATGCCAAAATTATGAATCTACTCTTGGGATTTCACCATCTGTTTGATTTCTCTTAAGGACTCAATTTCTATTTGATCTGACATTTCTCTCTTTTGCTTTGCTCGCTTGCAGTTTCCGCGGGTCCTCCCACCGAAGGTAACTCCTCTCTCTTTCTGTTTCAATATCATGCCGTCTATCTGATCTCAGTGTTATCATCTCATTGTTTGTCCTTAATCTGACACGTTATTGTTCGACACCATGGATGAAGTGTAGGAGGTACTTGGTTGTGATCTATGAAATTTCTTGTGTTAGGCTTGTTTGGATCTCTCAACTATGAACAAAATCGAATTTCAGTTAATACCGTACTGCAACTGCGAAAATAAAATCTGAATATTAGCTGTCACAGAGTGAAGGGACAGATCAAATGCCAACAAAAATTGAGTTGTCTTTCCACTAGATGGTGGGGTGTAAACACGCTCAAACAAAGAGGCATTAATTGTTCTTTCCCATCAGTGGCATTCCGTGTGGTTCACAGGATTAGCATAAATGGCTCCACCAGTGTTGGTTGCCCCCGCAAACAAAGTAGCCTGTTCTCCACAAACAAAGTAGCCTGTTCTCATTTTTCCTGTTACCGTTGCATACTTGTAATTGATCGCGGCACGTATGAGCTACCAAACTATGTAGACAGATGCGTACGAATTAACCCATGTTACTAAAGACAAATGGTCTAGGTTAAAATGCAATGCTTGTCATTTCTGTTAGCTTGTATGCTAGCGAGTGATTCCCTTCCTATCCCTCCTTCGCTTCATTTGGGCTGTAGAAAGCGACACTTAAGCTACTTCATTAGGCAATTGTGTGAATGGTGATCTGCAGCCCATCTGGTGATTAAGCTGCTCCATTTCTATGGAGAGTAGTGACTCAGGGTAGTACTACTGTAGTAGTATATTCTTTAGGTTAGCTTTCCAACCTGCATCAACTCATTGTTTGTCCTTAATCCGACACTTCATTGTTGATCGCCGTGCAAAAGGTCTGTTAGTTAATTCCTGGAGATCTGCGGTCGTTTTTGTCACTGTAGTCACGGGGTCAGGCTGACTGGCAAGTCACGGGGGTACTCAGGCTGCAATCAAAGGACAGACAGCATTTAGCTGGGCCACACCACGTTCTTGTAGAGACCGTGGGACGTGTTGACTAACCTGTGACCAAGCTCTTGAGTCTTGAGTGAGTTGATAATTGATTCATGAGATCATGCTGGAGTGAAGGCAGCAGCTGGACTCAGTGGCCCATCTCGGCAGGTGCCAGGGCCTAGAGACATCTTGGTGCAGATGCAATGTCTGGTGTTTGCTCTGTCCGGGAGTTGTTTTCACTCCATGGGTTGAGACTGTCTCCAACAAAAGACCCAAAAGGAGACCCAAACTCAAAATGGGTCTCCGACAATACTGTTTCAGCTTTCAACAGACTACCTATATCTAAACCCAAAATAGGTTTTCAGGAGAGACACAATCTAAATCTGAGTATCCTCTCTTCTGAAGAACCTATTGTAGAGAGGGTTCTTTTTTGGATCTTATTGTTGAAAAAGACCAAAAATGGGTATGGAACTATTTGACTGTAGCGCTATGCAAACGGGTCTTGTATTTTGGGTCTCATTCTTGGAGATAGTCTGAGGAAGGAGAGTTTGCATTCTTCTTGTTGCCTCATGTGAACAGATGTTGGCCGGTCTAGGGAAACTGACAACTCTCGTGGTTTCCCATCGGATTCCTTTAGCTCTGAAGCAGGAACAAACAAGATAGTGCTCAGCGAAATTTATGGTAGTCGAAATACTAGAAACACGGCCATTCCTTCCAGAACTGCCCTTCTAGACGTTCCGTTGTGAAACCGCTATTGTTGTTGTCACGCGTGGTGCATGGTGTCTCAGTTTCAAACTGCCAAGTCTTTGCCTGATCTTTCTCGTGAGAAATACCTGTCGATTTCAACCGTGCAACTGTTTGTTACCATTGCAGGACCTGCACCGTCCGCTGCCGGGGGATCATCCAGCGGCGGAGCGACCGCGTCACCGCCGCACGCCGCGGCGAGCTCTCCGATGACGGCGACCGCTCTCGTGGCCGCCGTGGCGGCTCCGCTGCTTGCCTACTGCTACCTCTTCTGATGCTGAGGATATATCTTCCGCGCATGCTCCGCCGTCCGGGCTGAGTGACTGTCTTATTGCGATTATCTTGTCGAGCTGCGCCATAACTGAGTTACCTTCTTGTTGAGAACTCGAGCTTACTGTTGCCTGAGCTGTTTTATGGTGTATTTGGCTGACTCCCCGTGCCCCGATAGATGTTGCCTGAATTTTGATACTTTGGGGGCGTACAAGTACTAGTAGAATCCAGTTATACTAGTATCAAAGCGCGCGTAATTGCTGGTGTCTCAGCTCGTGTCGCCGTGATCGTGACGGACGAGTGACGTGCGGCAATAAAGATGTGGAGTGGGATGTAATGAACGAGGTTGTTGACTCGAGTGGGGTGGGGGGTAATGAACGAGGTAGCTGTGGCACGGTGCTTTACCGTGCGTTTGGTTTAGAGACAAGGTTGGATGGAAGGGTCCTGTCTTAGTTTTGTGAGATGGAACGGTCCTGTCTAGTGTTTGGTTGAAGCGGGATGGGATGATCTCATCTAGCGTTTGGTTTTTAGATGGACAGAATGGATGATTTTGTTGACACCGTTAGCTATGTTCTTTTTTTTAGTGTTCGGTTGAAGCGGGATGGGATGATCTCATCTAGCGTTTGGTTTTTAGATGGACAGAATGGATGATTTTGTTGACACCGTTAGCTATGTTCTTTTTTTTTTCTTTGCCCCATCGTCAGCGGGACCCACCTATCATTCGGACACACCTTATCTTCCTCCTCAATCCGATCCCCCACGGCATATCTGCAACTCGACCGAAGGAACCTCTCCAGCGCCCGCGCCGTCGGCGAGCTGCTCCCGCCAGCCNCTGCTCTTGTCGGCCTCAAGCCACGGCCGCGCCGTCCGAGAAGCACCCCCTGCCGCTCTCAGGCCCCAGCCACGCTGCCCAGGGAGCCGCCCTCGCCGGCCTCCGCAAGGGAGCTCGCCCCCGCTGCCCGCCCATGGCTGGCTGCGTGGCCCGTCGGGGAGCTGGCCGCCGCCCGTGGCTCAAGCCGCCGGTGGAGCAACGGCTCGACCGCCGAGGGAGCTCGCTCCGACGCACCGCCCATGTCTGCCCGTTGGGGGAGCTCGCTGCTCTCTCCATGCCCGCGAAGAAAACGACGGAGAAGATGGCGTGGACGGGGGACGAGCCCATCCGCTCGATTTTGGCGGACGGGGTCGTCCCGCATCTTGGGCGAATATTCGCATTCGGGACGCTCTCGTCCCTCCTCGCCCCCGAACCAAACGTTGGCAAAAAGAGGTTCGTCTGTTCCGACCCGTCCCGGCCCTAGAACCAAACGTTACTAGCCAAGTGGCTTCACAGAAGCACACCAGTAATCCTGGATATGCTCGATCCGGAGAAGAGTGTGGATGGATGAGTGACTAAGTATTTAATATTTTTGTTCTAATAAAAACACTTGAAACAATACAACTTCAGATGTGTTGGTTATGCAACATTCAACTACAAAAACTGGATTCAGAAAGACCCACATCACAATTCACAGAGTAGGCCGCCGTCACTCGCTGTGTTCTGTCACAGTGACAACTAAGGATAAGTACATCGTTACACATGAACGGGTTTTATAAGTTGTCTTATGCAGTTTCTGGTCGGATTTTTAGAAAGGTGAGAAAATAAGGTTTGCTGGGATGAGCATCAGAAGGTTAGGTTGGACTGCGTTTGCGCGTTTGCCCTGGCCGTGCACGTGTTCGGTGATCGAGTCTCAGTGGGCAGGCCGCAGGCGGTACGAATGCATGGCGTTGGCCGTCCGTCTGGCAACATCTTGTGGGCCTCACTGCATGGGCTCACAGTGATTGTGGCTAAACTTCTAAACCCATCTCAGAAAATTTGCTTCATGCCTGCCCACATACTTTTTAGCCCAACTTAGAGGAAAAAGACGTCGTCAATAATACAGGCCGGCCTGCTAGTGCTGCTTCTTTCAGCCCAACTAAATCGTGTACGGGAAGGGCTGTAAGTAGTGGCCTACGCAAAGCACGTTGCTCCCTGTAACTGAGAATTAATCCAGGGCTACGCATACACCAGCTCTGGACTGGATTAGTCGAGCTCAAGATCATCCTCACACAACAGCGACATCTTGCTTGATTTTTCTACAAAACTAGCCGTAGCACGTAATATCCATCACAGTCTGGATAACATAAAATAAAAGAGAAGAAAATGGGCGACAGTAGTTGGACGACGTGACAGCCTACGATTGACAGGTTACTTGCACAGTGTCCGGAGGAGACAGGTAGAGGATTGGGCACAGCACCTTTGAGCCGTCGTGGAATGCAGCAGGCGAGGTCGTCCGTGCTGCACCAGTTAGCCAGTGACACGCAGTACGCATATTCGGAGATCTCCGATTCCCAGGCCAGGCAAAGCATGATCCTGTTATCCATAAACACAATACTCTCAAATCTCAACCGACCAGCGTGTTCGTGTGGGCAAATCAACTGGTCGCGGTCAAACCGACCAAAATTAATTTAGGTTTGAATCGCGCGCGCGCAGCAGCAGCGCCAGCTCGCGTCCGGCACGCCGCTGCTTCCGGAACGACGGCGACAGGGAGTGACTGGATCGTCTCTTCAGTAGTCCCTGGCGATTCAGGCGTCGGGCGTCGTTACCGGACAAACCGTCGGTTAATCAGGTGCTCGCCACATAAACACCGTGTGGACCCCGTAACCGCTGCATTTGGCTGCCTCGATGGGCATATGACATGTCGCAAGCCGGCCGCCGCACCCGCACCTGCACGTCGACGTCGCATGCATGGCCGACGACGGCGTCAGGTGCATGCGCGTGCACGGGCGGCGCGGCGGTTGCCTTGCGTCTGCGCCCGAGGGCGACGCCGGCGAGGCTAGATTTTAGAGTACATAAAATACATAAAGTTTTTATTTTAGAAATCATGTTAGTTTAATTTTTTTGTGCACGTCATCCAATACATAAATTTTATGTATAAAATGTGCATCTAAACACCTTAAAAGAAGGGACAAACAGGGGCTACGTGTGTCCACGGTCCTCGGCTCCTCGCGGCCCGAACTCTGATCGATTCGTGAGAAAGGGTCCCACCTCAATTAACGAGCAAATCAGACAACGGCATGCAACGAACACTTGCTGTACCCTGTACGACCCTGTCATATCAGGGGTGTTTAATTGCAGCGTTAGGTACAGTGTTTTTGTGTTACACATAGTGTTTACAGAGAGAAAAAGTGTATTGGAAAGTGTGCGTTATGCAAAACGTTATGCAAAATGGGTGAAGTAAAGAGATCCTCAGTCGTTGAGTACTGGCGTACTGCTGCTTTCCCAAGCTTGAAGCTGAAGATTGGCCTTTAGGCTATCTGCAAGTTTCTGGCAAGTTTTCACTATTCATCCGTCACATCGAATGTTAAGACACTAATTAGAGATATTAAACGTTGATTAATGACAAAACTCATTTCATAACCCCCGAGTAAATTAGCGAGACGAATCTATTGAGCCTAAGGTCATGATTAGACAACGTCGTGCTACAGTAAACAATCTCTAATGACGGATTAATTAGGCTTAATAGATTTAAAATTCAATTTTCAGGTGAGTTGTGTAATTAGTTTCTTATTAGTATCCGAATACCTCTTCCGACATTCTATTTTTACGATTCGACAAGTTTTCATTTTCCAAACTAAACAAGGCCTTAGTACGTTTTCGTTTAGAGGCACTTCTCCGGTCGCGCCATCTCATCAAGTCTATACTATAAAGACGGAGAGATTTGATGTCAAATCCTACACAACTATAAACCTACCCTCACCTCACTAACCATCCTTTTGGGCCCACATAGCAGGTAGGACGAAGACGAAAGGGGGGTGGGGGAGAACAGTTTTGGCGTTGTTTTCCCGTCAAAATCACTGACCGCGTCCCTTTTTTCATCATGTGTCTTCTGTACCCGCCGGGCCCACATCACCTTCCCGTCGTCCCTCCTTTCACACCCTGCGCGTCGCCCCCGCCGCCAATATCATCGGTGGCTCCTCCTTTGATTTCGTCCCTGATTCCCGTCCCTGATCTCCGCACCGCACCAAGCGCGTCCCCCGCTAATCTCGCCATCGGGCCCCTATATATGCACCACGGCACCCTCCCGTCCACAGCACCGCCCATCCCATCGTTCTGCAGCACATGGCGTCGGCGACGGCACGGGAACATGGGCACCGCGAGTGCAAGCGTCGGTGCCTCGGTGGAGGCGTGGGCGCAGACAAGATGATGCGCAGCACAGGCGACGGCCATGGGGACAAGGGCGAGGCGGCGTCCACCAGCGGGAGGGCAGCATTAGGGATGGCAACGGGGAATTCCCCGTCGGGGATCGCTTCCCCTTCCCCGTTCCCGCAACGCTGAAAAATCCCCATCCCCGCGCCGATGGAGAGGAGGGACCGGCCGGCCTCCGCGCCGAGCTCGACGGCGCCCGCCGCTGGTGGAGGTGGGCCGGCACCGACCGCAGAGCCAGGACCTCCGCCCGCTCGCGCTCATAAAGCAGCCGAGCCCCGACCTCCGACCGTTGCCGCCGCTGAAGCAGGGGAGGGGCCGGCCTGACGAGGAGCCCCGTTGAGGTGAACTCCTCGTGCCACCGTCGAGGCCGGCCTGACGAGGAGCCCCGTTGAGGTGAACTCCTCGCGCCGCCGCCCGCCGCACCCTCGCCCCGGCGCCACCAGCTGGGGCGCCCTCCCCCACTCGCTGGCCCGCCGCGAGGATCCTCGTCTCCACCTTCGCGCCGCACGGGGCCCCTGCTCCGCCTCGCGCCGCCCGTGGGCACCGATGGCGGGAGCGGCCGCGGCGGCCCTTGCTCCGCCTCGCGCCGGTCGGGCCCCATAGAAGGAGGAGGGCCGCTGGGGAGGGACGAAGAGCGTGGCTGTGCTCGTCGGAAGGCGGAGGAGCCAGGGCCGAGCCGGTTGCTTGGCCGTCGGAGAGATAAGGGGCAAGGCCACTGCGCCTGCTGCTCGGACCGCGACTAGAGCGCGGCGGAGGAGCCTGCCGGCCTGCTGCTGCGGTCGCTTCTTCTTCGCCTCGGCGAGGGAGAAGGGGAGGGGGCGGTGGCGCCGAGGAGCTTGGAGGGAGCGCAGCGCCGACGAGCGAGGCGTGCCGGTGTGGGAGCAGGGAGGGGGCGGCGGCGCCGAGGAGCTAGGAGGGAGCCGGCGCGCTCGAGGTGGAGAGAGAGGTTGGGAAAGAGAAAGGGTGGGTGGCTGGAAGAAGATAAGGACGGGGTGGGGAAAAATTTAAAAAAATCTGACATGTGGGTCCCACAGGATGGGTTGGTTGGTAGTTGGTATAGAGTATGTGATATAGAGTATGACAAATGCGGGAGTAATGAGTATAGAGGAAGAAATCTCGATGACTGGGATGAAATATTCCTTTTAGAGGATAAAAATAGAGTATGGCCTTGTTTAGTTCGCGAAAGTTGTAAAAAGTTTCGCAAAAGTTGCGTATTAGAAAACATGCCCCCTCTCTCGCGACACGGTTCCGCGAACTAAACATGGCCTATGACGAGTGTGGACACAGCCTAAGGGGAGGGAGGGCGGTGGATTTTTTTTGCGGTGGATTGGGTGGACTGGGCGGTGGCAGGTAGAAGAGATAGGGTTGAGTTTGGTGGGTCCCACTAGTCAGCCACCGTAGACGGTTGGGTAGAGTATATATGAGTAGAAAAATGCAGATGACTAGGATATAGAGTATGACGAGTGCGGGAGAAATGAGTATAGATGGAAGAATTTTGATGACTGGGATGGAATATTTCTTTTAAGGATGAAAATAGAGGATAACGAGTGTGGACAGCCTAAAGCTGGGAGGAAATGGCAGAACTTCCTTCGCGAGGGATATCGTCATCCTTGTCGCTCGGCCCGTTGTCGCTGCGCCTCTACACCTCCCGCCCGCCCTCCTTAGGTACGTCGTGGGGCGAACTGCGGCGAGCGACGGCAGGGCAAGCCACGGTGGCGGACGAGGGCGAGGTGCGGCGGTGCGGACGCTGAGGCGAGCTGCTGCGGCTGATACCTGGGCGGCGAGCGGAGGCGTTAAGGACCGGGCGAATCGCGGCGAGGTACGACACGGGGGCGGACGATCCGCGGTGGAGGATTTGGGCGAGGTTTTTTATACATGTGCTTGGGCACATGCATCTCCACTAGTTAATAAAATTCTCTATGGAGATATCCACCTATGCGCTGCTCTATATACGACTACACAATTGAGTTCTCTTCGTGTCATTGTTCCAAACCCCTGTTAAAAGAGGGAGCCAAAGGGCCGTTTTTTTTTATCTTGGCAATCGTATCGCCCCACCCCTCTCTAACCCCATCGACACCGCGGATTCACCTTCTTCTTCTTTTTTCAAATGACACTCACAACTGCTCAAAATGCCATCTCAAGTTAATAAAATTCTCTCCCTGGCTATACTCTAATCGGCGAGAACTTGGAGAAGTTTCTTCCTTCTTCTTTCCATCTATTTCAATTTTTTCTGATTTCCTCTCTACAAATATAGCAACCCTGCAAAATGGGCGGAACTACGGGTATTCTGGGAATACCCAACTTATTCTGCACAAAGACAAGTACATATACATATGTATAGTTTATGTTGGGTGGATTCTATTGGTTTTAAGTTTATGAGCAAACTATCTGGCTCATCACCTCTATCTAGGTATCTCTCATCTCTCAAGTCTTGCAGAACGCCTTTTGTCAGGCTCCGTACCTTTTACTTTAAATCCAAAGCTTGTGCTAGTAGATGGTGTGGCACCGCAGCAGCGGCCTAGAGGATGAGCAAATATATCAGCAAAGGAAGATGTTAGGTGCAATGGTTCCTAGTATGGGATGACCCGAGCACCAAGGATGACTTATAAGAAGAGTAGGATGCAAAAGATTTTATTCTGTACTTTTTCTCAAATTCCAGGTCCAAATTCGCAGCATAATTGGATAACTTTCTTCAAATTAGTGGTCATTTCTATAGCATGAACCATTTAGAACTAACACTCAAATTTATGTTGCCATATACATTTATGTGTTTGCACCTTTTATATTGGGAATCCTTAATTTTAAACTCCTAGATCTGCCACTGCGCTACAATAGGTGCCTTCTTGTGGACCACTACTGGCATACACTCGAAAGCGCCGAGCTTGACTCTGGTGAGCTGTCGTCGTAGACGTAGATGTAGCATAGCGTAGACATAGCTTGACTCTGGTGAGCTGACTTGGCATCTATGCAAAGGCCCCCGAAATTCTACTCTTTTTTTTGGCACACAACTTTTCACCATGTAGTTTGTTGAAAATTTTTGTAGTTCTCTTCTAAGTGCACCAGTTTTCAAGGAGGAACAATGTGATTATAGATTGCAATAACTTCTTATAATAAGCTCCATTAGATTTATTTAAATGACAATGTCTAATTTGAATTGTAGAGGTTATATGACTCTTGAATACATGTTATTCGGCCATTGTTCAACAAAGTTTGGCATCTATGCAATTTGAGGTTTAGTTCTTGATCCACTAACATGAAGAAAACATGACATACTGATGTGCTTTCTACATAGACATAGATGTAGGGCAGTGTAGACAGGGGGCCTTTGCCCCCCTACAAGGTCTAATATTCTTTGTACACAATTTTCACTATATTTTTTAAATTATTGTTTGCCTTTTCCATCAATAGTTTATTTGTTAGTACTTGAGCGACCTCATGAATATTTTCTAGCTCCACATGGCTCTACCCAAAATTGACGTCTTTTTCGCTTGAGTCGCCCGCTCTCGAGCTTTCACTGCTTGCGATGCCTTCCCTCAACCTCTCCTCCACCTATGCCTCCTCTATTACCGT
The DNA here is from genome assembly GCA_004135705.1 of Alloteropsis semialata. NCBI lineage: Eukaryota > Viridiplantae > Streptophyta > Magnoliopsida > Poales > Poaceae > Alloteropsis > Alloteropsis semialata. Next base: position 88,081,189 of record CM014278.1, on the reverse strand, counting down.
CATCACCCCTCTTGACCATGATGCCTATATATGGACCCAAAACCATCCACATTGCACCCTCTGTATTCATCATTGCTCATGGGAGATCAAACGACAAGGGACGTCAAGCTGCTGCCCTTGACCCCCCTTCTTGACAATGCCCTCAAACTTTGTTATCACCATAAAAAGTGTGACACCCTTGGTGTCACCATTATCATTAAGAACCATAACGAACTTAATTAAATCAATAATGGCATGCATCATTTCATAATCATCCTATTTGTGCACATGTGTGTGTATGAGTGACCCAAAGTCAGCTATTATAAAGCAATATACTAAAAATAGTTAAATAAGGATTCATGAGAGAGATTCCATTGTCTCTACCCAAGAGAGTGCCTATTTGTTTCATGTTGAACCCTTGGATGGGGGAAACAAGGCTTAGTTTAGCAAAACTCAAATCAAAACCCATCTGAAAAGTGCAATTGCCGCTAGGACAGCAAGTTGCGATGCTAAAGGGAATGGTCACCGCAACAATGGGTGCTCTAGTGACTTAGTCCTTTGGGGTACTACATGACCGAATGTTGCGGTGATCTGCCTTCTGCCACCACTGCAATAGTCGGTGACCTCTGTATTGTACACATGTTTTCCAGGCCACCCAAGAATGTTGCGGTGCCACGACCGCAACAGTCGGTCACCGGGGAAAAATTTGAAAAACCTCTCTGGATTGATGGACTGTTGCGGTGGTCTCTCACTTTTGCATCACCGCAACAATCCGTGGTTTGTTGGCCTGGTTGAGGATGCACAAGCGCCTAAAATTGCGGTCCGAACCCAAGACCATGACCGCAACAGTCGGTGGTCCTGAGGAACAGTAAAATTCGTCTCTGGATTGAAAGACTGTTGCGGTGCTACCCATGGCGGACTGTTGCGGTGCGGAACACATACCACCACCGCAACAGTCGGTGGTTTTGGGGATGGGGATTTTGCAGTGTCTCCGGTCCATGACGGACTGTTGCGGTGCGGGTTTTACCCCACCACCGCAACAGTCGGTCCCCAACCACCGCCGCCGGCATGGGCGTCTCCGACGCCGGTATGGGCGTCCGCGCTGCCACACATCATCCTCTCGCCGTCCTGGACACGTGTCCGCGTCTCCCCGTTCCATTTGCATGGTCCGTGCCTTGGTGTCACACCACGTGCAAGGATGGAGGACCGATTCAACCACCTCGTACCTCCATTCACGAGCTCGGTCATGTCTCCGGCCAAATTCAGCCCACCTGCTCCGTCATTCTCCAATTCATCACGTCCTCAACCTCCTCGCCTCGCCCTCGCAGCCCCAGAGCCTTCCCCATCCTCCACCACCGCTTGCTGTGACGGGAATTCGAGAAATACGGCCGCCATTGCCACCACACGGCCGAAGCTTTTTCCCTCACGTAGGCAGCCAATCACACTCCTCCTCCATGCGAACAAATGCCTCCTCTAGCTTCCCCATGAGCTCGTGATCCTCCCCGGCCCTTTTCCCCTCCTTCCCCGCCACCACAACGGCCGGGCCACCACCGCCGGCCTCCCCTGGAGCCGAGCTCGAGCTCTGACTCGAGGTAGAAGAAGCAAGGACCCAGGGGTGAGAGGTTGGAATGGGTAGGGGGCTTTCCATAGACTTCTAGGACTAGTGTGTAATTCTGTAGGGGCTCTTTTGCGAGGACCAGTTCGGGGGCCTAACTGCAGAGATGCTTTGCTGTTTTCTTTTTCTTTGATTTAAATAGGCTGGTTACAAATAAATACGTATAAAATCACAGAAAAATCATAAAATCACAAATGTAGACTTTCTAGAATCCTTGTGAAATTATCTTACTAGAGGTGTAACATATGCATATGCAAACTGTGTAATGCTTGAAATATTGCTTTAGGTATGAGTGAATGCTTAGGAGTGATTTATGGCCTTGTAAATATTATGCATGAGCTAAAGATGCAAAACCACATATGATGGTTTTGCTATAAGTAATGGAGTAGAGTTGAGTATCTAATGGCCAAAGTTATTCATGATTTGGGTAAATTTAGAATTAGTTAAGTTAAGGGAGTAGGATGAGTAACCTCCAAGTTTGGTTTATCAACCATGCTTGCTGAATGTTTGGGTCCAGTCATAGGAACACTGCTTATGGCTAGTAGTCAATTATAGGTGTTCTATCTAAATTGTGTAATAGTTAAGTTGGCCGTAAGATTTCTGGTTGACCAGTCTGCCAGACCGGTCAAACCGGCCTCAAATCCGGTCAGACCGGTTCCTGTGCAAGTTAAATTTCTTAGTTATTTATATTCCATAAATGATTGTCCAGTGATGTGAGTTGTATAGATATTCAGGTGATTGATTGCTTATGCATTCATGCATCTCATACATTTGCATATCCTGTAGAGAGCACCATTGTGGACGGAGTGTACGAGATTGAGGTCGAGTCTGAGGTGGATCCTACCGCTGCTGAGGTGAACTACTCCACTGCTCAAGACCTGGACCAAAGTCCGGAAGGGCCCAAGGCCATTGGTGATCAAGAAGGCAAGCCCCGGAGCATAACCCACTGTTTAACTAACACTCCTTCCTTGATGCCTTACGTTGTGCATTTAAGTTTTGAGAAGTTGAATGAAACCCTAGTTGCATGATCCCTAGGTACCTAAGTCCTAATACTAGTATGTGTAGGTCGCATAGAATGCCATGCTTAATTAGGATCGGTAGAAGTCGAGTGATTGCCTTGTCACTCGCGAGATATAGGATTTTACTTTATATCAATTTATGATGATCGGCAAGCGGGGCTTGTGCGATATTCCTGTTTGGTTGAATGTCCCGCTTGCACAGTTAATTGAGGCTAAGGCATTAATTGTGTGGCGATGTTGGTGTAACGACCCGAAAATTCAAAATCCTAAATCATGGTTTAGCGAGTTTTCAAAAAACCTTTTATCGATGAGTTTCCGAAGTTCCAAATCTATCTAAAATCCTTTCCATCGTTTTCCAATTCCAAATCCCAATCTTCCGAAAAATCTTTCCGTCCGTTCGTTCTGTTTCCTCGACCCGCGCGTCGCGTTCTGCTCACGCGCGTGCTCCGTCCGACCGCCGCGAATCTCGCAATCTCCCGATCTCTCTCTCTCTCTTTCTAAATCCATTTTCTTAAATTCTTTTTCTTTTTCCTTTTTCTTTCTTCCCTTTTTCCTTTTCCTTTCTTTTTCTTTTTCTCCTTTTCTTCCTTTTCTTTTCTCCTTCTTCTTCCTCACCGCTCCCTTCTCCTTCCTCTGCTCAGCCCCGACGCCACCACCGCGCGCCGCCCTCTCCTCCACCAGCGCCACCGCGCCTCCACCCCCCTCGGCTCCCACGCGCCGCGCCGCCCCTGCACATCCCCGCGCGCACGCGCACGCGAGCGCACGCGCCGCCCACCGCCCGAGACCGCCACGGCAGCACCGCACGCCCGCGCGCGCACCTGAGCTCCCCCTGCACGCCGCCGCGCCGGCCGTCCCCACCCCGACACTGCCGTGCCGCCCTTCCGTCCTTCCCCGTCCTTCCCCGCCTAACACCTCGGCCGCCGCGCGCGCATCTCCGCCTAACCTCGCCGGGCCCCGCCGCCATTTACACCGCCGCCGAGCTCCACCGGCCTCCGGCCGAACTCCCCTCCCCGGCCGCCTATAAAAGGGCACCCCCACGCCCTTGAGCCGCCGCACTAGCTTCTCCACCCCACCACCACTGCCCACCGCCGCTCCAGAGCCCCGCAGCGCCGCCGCCCGAACTCCACCACCGCCGCCACTCGCTTCCCCCGCTCGCCGCCGACGCCCGCCCTCCCCGAGCTCTTCCCGCCCGTGGTAAGGAGGGGAGGGAGTCCTCCTCGGTCTCCTCTCCCTCTAGCGCGGCTCCCTGGGCGTCGCCGTGGCTCGGTGCGCCGGCAATCGCCGCCGCCGGCCGCGCCCGAGAGCCCCCTCCCTCCTCCCCTGCTCGGCCGAAGGAGAAAGAAGAGGAAGGGGATGAGTGGCTGATTTCCAAAAAACCCCCTCCCTTGTCCCCAAATTCCAAAATAGCCCTTACCCCTTTAGGGTTAATCCAAAGAAAGCCCCTGTTCTTTCTAAATATTTCCAAATATGTCCCTGGTCATTACCACTGCCCCAGAATCTTTCCCAAATTACCAACAGGTCCTTCCACTATACAAAGTTATTTACAAAAAGGTCCTTAGCCCTTTTAATCTTTACAATTAGGCCCTAAACCTCCCAGTTAAGCCCTAATACTCCCTTAACCCGTCATTTTATGCGCCAAACTTCTCCGGAATTCCACCAAACTCGAACACACCTTTCTTTCATCTATTCCGGCCGAGCTATACGCAAATCCCTCAAAAATAATCCTCCTTCCTATTTTATTTTATTATTTCCTGTTTTCAACTCATCGGTAAAGGATTGTTGTTTTCTTATTGTGTTTGTTTGTGCCTGCCCTAGACGACGGAGTGAACGAGGAGGGACAGTACCGTGAGCCGGAGTACGAAGGAGAGTACCACGAGCCCGAGCCCGAAGAGTTGTACCGCGAGCAGGAACTCCCGGAAGCTTTTGGAGACGGCAAGTCCAATCCCATCCTTTGATGCATGTTTATCCCATGATTTATAAACACAACCCATTAAGCCTTTGATATTGCATCCTGTTTTATTATCAAAACCCGATTGGTTAGCCACCCCTTGATTGCTATGATATTCCTTAACAACCTAGTTATCACTAAATATGATATGCTCTGTTTAGTTGATACCCAATTCTAGAATGCTTAGGAACTATTGCTCCTTACTCTATCAATCATGGATATACACTTGTTTTATCAAAGAATAAGCGTGTGAGTGTGGAAAATGGGTTTTGGGTTTTAAAAGAAAGAAAATGTGTGGATAAGATGGATGGGTATTTCTTTGTGAAATACTTTTAGTAGGCTTGTACCTTTGTGGTTAAGCAAGTTGGGAGATATCCATTTTGTCCGGTTTTAAACCGAGGTGATGTGTCATCTTGCCTAACCCAATTTTCTCGTACAACCACTCGACTCTTGTATGGTGCAAGGGCTTAGTCTAAATCCCACTAGCTAGACTGTTAGTTGTCTGGAGGCAGGTGTGCAGCGGGAAAACCAAGTGCCGACTTAGTGTCATGGTTGCCGACTTGGTGTCATAAACCCCTTGGTTATTTCTCGTGATGGCTAGGCAGTTTGGCTATGGTGGGTAATGGCTTCGATAGGATCCGCGCTGGCACTAAGGTGACTGTGTTGCGGTACCCTACTTGTGGTGAAAGTGTACACCTCTGCAGAGTTTCCAAACTATTCGAATAGCCGTGCCCACGGTCATGGGCGAGTTATGGCTTGGTCACAATACTAAGGTTTTGGGATGGGTTGGAGTGTGTTGGTTTTGGGATGAGTTCGGCTTTGTGCTGGAAGCTACGACGGATGGGGAATCCGGTAGCATTAAAAGTTTGGATCCTTTGTGGAACAACCCCACTTAATGAATTGTTCCTAAAACTTGCTTTGCTAAAAACTTTCCTTGGTAAACCCTTGCATGTGTTAAAACTGGCTTTATTGCAAATTAAAACTTAGCCTATTCCTTGATATATCCTGTGCATATTCTGTGTTAGCCCCTCCATGGGTGTGGTTGGACTTGCTGAGCACTTTTGTACTCACCCTTGCTTTTGTTGCTTCAGAAGAAGACCTGGACTTTGTTGTTGAGGACGCTGAATAGGTGGTCGCTTCCGCACCCAACTTTGCCTGTGGAGTTTGGTCCCGCCCAAGATGTCTTCGCTGTCGCGTAGCTCTGATCCCTTTGTTGAGCCCGAGTGGTTCCTAGTTTGGCTCGTCGCCATGGTTTACCTTTTGGTAATCTTGGCTTGTATCAAGTGCCCGCTCCCTCGGGGGCTGTAAGTTCTGAACTATCTGTTGAATAAATGTGTATCAGCCTCCTGGGACTGATAATTTGTATCACATTTAGTCTCTGCTTAGGCAGGGGCGCTTCAGGTGGTATCAGAGCCGTAGTTGGCTGTAGGACGTTGACCACTAGGACCGGAAAGCCCTTCTTGACCAAAGCTTAGATTTTATAAAACTTCTTGCTCTCTATGCTCTTTTGCAAAAAGTAATTTACCCCTGTTCTGTTACAGATGGCCACCGAAGGATGGATTACTAGCCGCTGCTTGGAGGAACCCGGCTTTTCCAAGTTGCTCTTTGCCTGCTTGGACAGAGTCAGCATTTATGAGCGTCCGGAGTACACCATCATGGAGTACGAGGACCGCGGGACCCCCCCGGTGCGAGATAACCATCAGCGTCGAGAAAAGCAGCTGTTACCTCGGCATGGAGCCATGGAGTGTGACGACCGTTGGATTTGGTCAGCAAGACACTTATCAGAAGGCAGCCCGGAAGGCCCTGCGCCGCCTGTGCCAAGTGTATGAGAAGCACATCGGCCACACGCCCATGAGGTTTTATCCGCCTGCCAAGAAGGACCGCCCGGTTTGGCTGACCCGGGTGAAGAATGTGAAAGAACGTGGTCAGCATGAGGATAACCTCACGGTGCTCAACATGGCAGCCTATCTCCTCACCCTGGATGAGTACTGTGATGATCAGCGTGCGAGACTGAAGCAGCAGGTTCGCAGAGCTGAAGAGGCCGAGTATACGGTGAGAAGGCTCCAAGCAAAGTTGGCAGCCGCCGAAGCCCAAGCTGCCGCCGCCCAGGTTGACAAGTTCACAGCCATTGAGGCCCTCAAGGAGACTGAAGAACGGCACTCCAAGGAACTAAAGGAGGCCCGCCTTGCTGGACTTACCCGGAGGAGGATGCAGGCCTCTGATCATGAGGAGTTCCCGATCCTGGAAGGAATTCCTATCACCCGAGGATCCGGCAAGAGGAAGAGCCTCATTGCCTCACTAGCACTATCACCTGCAGGAACTACCCACGGAGATTCTGGTCCAGCGGCTGCAGAAGGAAAGGAGCCGCTGCCACTGACGCAGCCAGGACCAAGTGTGGATGTGTGTTCTCTCCTAAGGGAAGGACCCATTGGGGCCAATGAATCCGCCTAAGTGCTAGTGGTCGTCAGAGGATGAAGCCGTTGGTCCGAAGTTCAGAGCTGTACCCTTAGTCTTGCAGTTGTCCCAGTTTAGAGTTGTACCCCTTTCCAGTGTCGTGTTGTACCCGGTCGTGTAGTGCGTGTTTTGGCCTTGCCCAGTGTTGTACCCCCCTCCTTGGAAGAAATAAAACCGTTTGTGCTTGTTGTGTTGTTAGTCTGTCTGCTCTGTCTTTTAAAAATGCGCTTAAATAACTTAAATATCACTTTAAGTCCCAAGTCTCATGAAAACCCCGCTCAATCTGCAGATGCCTCCCAAGCGCGCCAGGACCGCCCCAAGTCAGGCCCATGCCACCCCCAGTGCAGAAAGGCAGCCAAGGCAAAATCCACCCGCCACAGCACCCCCAGTTGTGCATGAAGTGAATCAGCTGGAAGGAGGTGGAGAAAGTCATGTGGGAGAACAGCATCCACCCCCACCACCACAGATTGACTTGGTCCAAGTGATGAACAATCAGACCCTTCTGTTGGAAGTTTTAGCCAATACCATCACTCAGCAGAGGCCCCGCAGACATGGGTTGAATGAGAAGCTGACAGACTTCCTCCGCACCAAGCCACCCACCTTTGGAGGATCCACTAACCCCTTGGATGCAGATGATTGGCTGCGGGTCATCCAGAGGAAACTTGAGCCATTTGGTTGTGAGGACCGTGACAAGGTTCTCTTGGCCGCTCACCAGCTCACCGGAACTGCTTTAGCTTGGTGGGAGAATTACTGTGCAGCTGCCCAAGATGCCACCACTATCACCTGGGATGAGTTTGTGACAGAGTTCCGCCGCTATCACATTCCAGTGGCCACCATGAAGCGCAAGGCAGATGAGTTCCGTGAACTGCGCCAAGGCAGCAAGTCTGTTGAGGAGTACACCTATCAGTTCATGGAGTTGGCACGTTATGCACCGGAAGAGGTCAACAAGGATGAGAAGAAGCAGGATATGTTCAAGAAGGGCTTGAACGCAGAACTCAGAACACTGCTCACCCCTCAGATCTACCCAGACTTCAACACCTTGATGAACATGGCCATTCTCACAGAAAGGGCCAAGACAGATGAGAAGAGGGATAACAAGCGCCGGTTCCTAGAGAACAAGGCACATCAGCAGGACCGTTTCCAGAAGTCAACAAGCTTTGGTCATTCAGCACCCAGGTCCCAGTCCCCTATGCAGTACTGGACCCAATCTCAAGTTCTGAGTACTCATCCTTCCAATGCTCCTTCAGAAGCCAAGCCAACAAGACCCCGCAGAACAGCACCAGTCAGGTCACCGGCAACGTCAGAGCCTGTTACAATTGCCGTGAGACAGGGCATTTCATAGCCAACTGTCCCTATGGCAACAGCAAGCCAGCAGCTCCAGCCTTCTCCAACTCGGTGAATGGACCAAGGCCAGCACTGTCAGGAGCCAATCGAGTTCCAGTCCGCAGCAACAACCCCAGCAACAACAACAGCAGCCAGCAGACGAGGCCGCCCCAGCAATCATTCGGACGAGCCCGCGTCAACCACATCAGCGCGCAAGAGGCTCAAGAAGCTCAGGGCGTGGTACTCGGTGAGTTTTTAGTCAGCTCAGTCTTGGCAACAGTACTTTTTGATTCTGGAGCATCACATTCATTCATATCATCAAGCTTTGTGGAGAAGCACAATATACCTACGGTACTACTAAAGTTACCCCTAGTAACCCGAACGCCTGGGGCTGACATTCGCTGTCAACTAGGTTGTTCCCGGGTAAGGATCAATTTAAGTGGGGTAGAGTTCTTAGCAGACTTAGTAGTACTACAGTCTAAAGGGATAGATGTGATCCTTGGAATGGATTGGTTAAGCCTACATGATGGTCATATAGGATGTGCTGATAAGGTAGTGCACCTAACCAACCAGGACGGTATGCAAGTGACTTGCCATACTCGAGGAAGTGGACCAGACCCAATGGTTTTCAGTATGGAGGCCAAGGCCATAGAAGAAGTGCCAGTAGTGAGTGAATACCCAGATGTGTTTCCAGATGACCTACCGGGAATGCCACCCGACAGGGATATAGAGTTCATAATCGACCTTGTCCCCGGAACAGCACCCATAGCCAAGAGGCCGTACAAGATGGCAGCAACAGAACTAGCAGAGCTTAAAGAACAGTTAAGAGAACTGCAGCAGAAAGGATTTATCAGATCAAGCTCATCTCCATGGGGATCACCAGTCTTGTTTGTAAAAAAGAAAGATGAGAGTCAAAGAATGTGTGTGGACTATAGATCCATAAATGAAGTGACCATTAAGAATAAATACCCCCTGCCCAGAATAGATGATCTCTTTGATCAGTTGAAAGGTGCCAAGTATTTCTCCAAGATTGATCTAAGGTCGGGTTATCATCAGCTCAAGATCAAGGAAAGTGATGTCCCAAAGACAGCCTTTGTCACCAGATATGGGCAGTATAAGTTCACAGTGATGTCTTTTGGGTTGACAAATGCCCCGGCTTATTTCATGAATCTCATGAATAAAGTCTTCATGGAGGAGTTAGATAAGTTTGTCGTAGTCTTTATTGACGACATACTGATCTACTCTAAGAGTGCCCAAGAGCATGAACAGCACTTAAGAGTAATCTTGGAAAAGCTAAGAGCACACAAGTTATATGCCAAGTTCAGCAAGTGTGAGTTCTGGCTTGAGAAGGTAGCTTTTCTGGGCCACATCTTGACTGCAGAAGGAGTGGCTGTAGATCCAGAAAAGGTAGAAGCAGTATCCAATTGGCAACAGCCCACCAATGTAACTGAAATCAGGAGTTTTCTTGGATTAGCCGGATATTACCGGAGATTTATTGAAGGATTTTCCAAGATAGCCAGACCCATGACAGAGTTACTCCGTAAGGATAAAAAGTTTATCTGGACAGAATCTTGTGAAAGGAGTTTCCAAGAGTTGAAGAAGAGATTAACAACGGCACCGGTACTGACCTTGCCAGATATTCAGAGAGATTTTGTTATATATTGTGATGCCTCAAGGCAAGGATTAGGATGTGTGCTCATGCAAGATGGAAAGGTAGGAGCGTATGCCTCCCGGCAGCTCATGCCCCATGAGCAGAATTATCCTACCCATGACTTGGAGCTTGCCGCAGTAGTGCATGCTCTTAAGATTTGGAGACATTATCTGATTGGGAATAAGTGTGAGATATATACAGATCATAAGAGCTTAAAGTATATATTCACTCAGTCAGACCTGAACTTAAGGCAGAGAAGGTGGTTAGAATTGATCAAGGACTATAATCTGGAAATCCATTACCACCCAGGCAAAGCTAATGTTGTAGCTGATGCCCTAAGCAGAAAGACCTATGAGCCCAAGAATGCTCAGTTACAAGAAGAGTTGGCACAACTCAATGTTCACATAGTCCGTCAGACCCAAAACTACAACCTTAGCGTGCAACCCACACTAGAGGATCAAATCAGGCAAGCCCAGAGTAAGGACAAAGACCTAATGATGATTCGTGCTCATACCGGGGAGAATAAAGCCCCAGATTTCAGAGTAGATGATAAAGGGACCCTATGGTACAAGAACAGGATTTGTGTACCTAAGGAAGGAGAGTTCAGACGAGTTATCATGGATGAAGCCCATAACTCGGCCTATTCCATCCACCCAGGAGCAACTAAGATGTACATGGACCTAAAAGAGAAATATTGGTGGAATGGGATGAAAGCAGATGTAGCACAGTTTGTGGCTCATTGTGACATTTGTCAAAGAGTGTGACGGAACAGCCCTACTTAAACCGACTCAGGTGTGATCTGTAGTGT
>CM014278.1:88021647-88060809 GCA_004135705.1 Alloteropsis semialata | reverse complement strand
AAAGAGTGAGTGTGTTGAGTAAAGGTTTGGGTTTTGGGTTTTGAAAAATAGAGAAAGTGTTGGATAAAATGGATGGGTATTTCTTTGTGAAATACCATTTGGTGGCTTGTACCTTTGTGGTTAAGCAAGTTGGGAGATATCCATTTTGTCCGGTTTTAAACCGAGGTGATGTGTTCATCTTGCCTAACCCATTTATCTCGTACAACCACTCGACTCTTGTATGGTGCAAGGGCTTAGTCTAAATCCCACTAGCCGTGCTGTTAGTTGTCTGGTGGCAGGTGTGCAGCGAGAAAACCAAGTGCCGTCTTAGTGACATGGTTACCGACTTGGTGTCATAAACCCTTTGGTTATTTTCTCGTGATGGCTAGGCAGTTTTGGCTATAGTGGGTAATGGCTTCGATAGGATCCGCACTGGCACTAAGGTGATCGTGTTGTGGTACCCTACTTGTGGTGAAAGTGTACACCTCTGCAGAGTTTCCAAACTATTCGAATAGCCGTGCCCACGGTCATGGGCGAGTTATGGCTTGGTCACAATACCGAAGGTTTTGGGATGGGTTGGAGTGTGTGTTTTGGAAATGTGTTCGGCTTTGTGCCAAGAGCTACGGCGGATGGGAAATCCGGTAGCATTTAAAATTGGGATCCTTTGTGGATCAACCCCCACTTACTTAGTTGTGTTACTTAAGCTTGCTTTGCTAAAGTTTTTCCTTGGTAAACCTTCGCATGAGTAAAACTGGCTTTATTGCAAATAAACCTTAGCCTTATTCCTTGATTTATCCTGTGCATAATTTTGTGTTAACCCCTCCGTGGGTGTGGTTGGACTTGCTGAGTACTTTTGTACTCACCCTTGTATTTGTTGCTTCAGAAGAAGACCCGGACTTTGTCGTTGAGGACGCCGAGTAGGTGGTCGTGCCCACACCCGACTTTGCCTGTGGAGTTTGGCCCTGCCCGAGATGCTTTCGCTGTCGCACAACTCTGATCCTTTTGTTGAACCGGTCTGGTTCATCATTTGGCTCATAGCCGTAGTTTACCTTTTGGTTGTCTTAGCTTGTATCAAGTTTCCTCCCCATCGGGGAGTGTAAGGTTCTGAACTATCTGTTGAATAAATGTGTATCAGCCTCCTGGGACTGATAATTGTATCACATTTAGTCTCTGCTTAGGCAGGGGCGCTTCAACGAGGCAAAGGAGCTGGCCTAGGCTCATGTACACCATGGGAAGGGTGGTACATGTCCTGGTTGCCCCACTCACGCTCACGCCTCAAAGCTTTCTTCCTGCGAAAGCAGAACTCCTCAAGGTGACCCTCCCTGTGACAGAACTCACAGAAGAACCTCACACACTCCTTTGGCTGTTGGTTTGCTCTCGGCTGTGGGTTCACTCTCTGTTGAGGTTTCACTCTTGGTTGAGGGTTCACTCTGGGTTGTGGATTCACTCTTGGTTGGGGTTTTGCTTTTGGTTTTGGTGGAGGACGCTCCCTAGCGATATCCGGAAGAGTGTCTAGCTTGTTCCTCAGGAAGTTTGGTTTCTCTACCCAGATAGCTTTCTTAGGAGAGTGTCTTGGTGGCTCAGTGAATACTCCATCCTTGGGATTTTTCTCACTCATGGGACTGGTTTGTTTCTCACTTAGAATGGGTGGCTTAGAGGTGGTGGCTTCTGTTGGTTTCTTGTTTAGAATCACCCCTCGGCACTCATCAAGTTTCTCATACAACTAGTTCCACTTCTTGTCATAAGGCACACTCCCAACCCCAAAACCATCAGCTCTCTTGAACTGCTGAATCATCATACCCAACTGAGGTTCCCTACTTGAGACCCAACTCAGAATGACACGCAAGTAGATATTCTCATCCTCAGCAAGACCCAAAGCAAACTTGGCATCATTCAATTCAACAAGTTGTGCAGGACATACAGTGCATTCAGGAATTTTAGACTTAGCTAAAACAGCAGATTTTTCAAGCTCTAAAATCCTAGCACATGCATCATCAAGTTTACTTTGCAAAGCAGGGCAAGACTTGCAAGCACCAAGCAACATAGGTCTAGTCTTAACTTCATCTAAAGCAGCCCTAGCCAAATCTAGTTCCTCAACCAAAGAGGCATACTTAGATTGCAAAGAAGCTAGACTAACCATATGGACTGAGCATTCATCACATTCAGGAACTTCAGAGACAGTAGGAGCAACCCTAAGCAGTTCTAGTTCCAACATAGCATTCTCAAGCTTGGCCTTCAGCTCGGATCGTTCACGAGCGGCCCTTTTCAACAGCTTGTCTTGATTGACCAAGCAATCATTCAGTTCATTATTCTCAAGAAGAAGTTGTTCATGGGTTCGAGGTACCTCAGTGTCCGACTCGGAGTCGCTGTTGATGTCGTCCTTCTTGTCATCGGTGTTGAGAGCCATGACGCAGTACCCTCCACGCTTCTCCTTGGAGTAGAAGCAGAGACCAGTGACGTTCTTGGCGTCCTTCTTCTTCTCCTTGCGATCGTCCTCGCTTGAGCTTGAATCAGCTTGATCTTCTGTGTCGGAGTCGACGTCGCTGAGGGAGGCGATGAAGGCTCGTGCTTTGGCCTTCTTGCGGTCCACGTGCTTCTTCTTCTTCTTCTTGTGCTTCGACCTGTGCTTGCTGTAGTCGTTCTCTTCCTTGGACTTGTCCTTCCTCGGACAGTCGGCGATGAAGTGGCCGGGCTTCCCACACTCGAAGCAGTTGTTGTGGCCCTTCCGCCGGTTCTTGCGGTTGTCGTTGAAGCGCATGAACCGTCTTGTGATCAAGGCAAGTTCCTCGTCCTCCAGCTCGTCCAACTGCTCCTCTGAAACAGTCAACAAAGAAGACAAGGCAAACGACTTGGTGGAAGAGTTAGCGTTAGCCAAGGAAGAGGACTGTCCAGATCCTGACATGAGAGCCATACTATGAGGATCAGTAGGGTTCACATGCTTGGATCTAAGCTGTATGTCAATCTCTGTAGACTTCAGCTTAGAGAAGAGCTCATCAAGAGTAAGAGTTGTATAGCCAGTGGACTCAATGATAGCGTCAACCTTCGTTCCCCATACACCTCGATCCAAAGCATGTAAGAGCTTCAAGGCACTATCATGATCGGTATAGGGAAGAACGGCGACATTCGCTTTTATCTTGTTCACAATAGCTCGAAAGCGCTGAAAGAGAGAGTCGGTAGACTCACCGGGAGTATGAGAGAATTCTCATACTCACGCCGGTAGGTCTCAAACAGACGTGCCTTAACCTGGCTGTTCCCCTCATGAGCCTCCTTGAGGCGTGTCCAGATTTCGTGAGCGACATCCAGGTCATCAACACGGTCAAACTCAGCACGACTCAAACTCGAAAGCAGGATATCGACTGCCTTGCTATTGGCATGAAATTTGTTTTTATCCGCTTGAGAAGCACGAACAGCTGGAATAGTATAAGTGGTATCCACAGTGATCTCCTAGACTGATGCTCCTTTACTATGGAGATGGGCTCTCATGCGAATCGACCAATATCGATAATCAATCCCATCAAAGTAAGGAGGCGCAGTCGAGGAAGAGCGTTCTAGCGGTCGCCCTCTTGGATCACAGAGCCGGTTAAGGTAGAGTGATCATAACAAAGCTCTGATACCAATTGAAGGACCGAAACGGCGACCAGAAGGGGAGGTGAATGGGAGCCTTTAAAATTCTTTCACAAGAATAAGGCCTATATCCTCGTCAAACCCCAATGACCCTCTCTTCTAGAGTTGCCAAACCCATATAGCAATTTGAGATGCTATTGGACCTAGGAACAACTCTAGGTGTCTCTGAAACGCAGCGGAAAAACACACGGAAAAGCACTAAGGGAAACGCACCACTTGCAGTGCAAAAACCGGAACCTCCGGATTTGAAACCGGAACCTCCAGATTTGAAACCAAAATCGGAACCTCCGGTTTCCAAAACCGGAAACTCCGGTTTATACTCAGAACAGCCTATAGGAACTACAAGAAAAAAAATCCAAAACCATATCAAACGAATTCCAAAAATCACAAGATAACAGCCACAGCATTTTTAGGTCATTGTGAGACTGTACCCAAGAGATCTCCTCAAAAAGAGCAAGATGAAATAAAAAACCGGAACCTCCGGATTTGAAAACCGGAACTTCCTGTTTTTTTCTGGGCGCACGAAAATACCAAAGACAAGAGCAAACTCAATCAAATGAGATCCAATCTTCGTGAAACTTGGACCAGAGCTTCAATCAAATGAGATCCAATCTTCGTGAAACTTGGACCAGAGCTTCACTACTTTGTGGTGAGTCTATATCCAAAAGATCTTCTTAGAAAGATCAAGACTTCCCCACTAATTTCGTGAAACCGGTCAAGAACACAAGAGAGGAGAGAAGAGAGGGGAACTTCAAATCCGAGGCAAATCCATGGGTTTGAGGGGGAAAGATCACGAGGAAATTGGTCACACAGAACCTATGAGTGATCCCCTCAAAGAAATCCCACTAGAAACGGCCCCAAATCCGAAGAACGAAAAATCCCCCAAAAAGAGCTCCGAAAATAGCTAAAAAGGAAAAACGAGGGAGACAAGCCATGAATCCACCATGAATGATTATGGATTGAAATTTTAACAAGATTCGTGGCTAGGAAACCATCCTCATCCTCCCACTTTTGGATTGGAGCACTAAACCTAGAGTAATCACTCTCTAAGCCTAATCCTCTCTCATTGAAGCAAACCCTAGCCTTGAAGAAGAAAATAAAACTAAGGGGAAGGGAAGAAGTGGCTGAAAATTTCAGCCCCCCAATACATATAGTCCTTTGGCCTAAAGACCAAACTACCCCTAAGTGATACACACCCCACAGGGGCAAAGTTGTCCAGTTTTTCGTAGACTCATCGGACGGATACGGGACCTTCACGACTTCGCTTCGTCTCGACGCAAGCTTCGCGATGGCGCCACGTGCCCTCCATTCCGCCATCCGGCCGCACCGGACGCGCCCCCGGTTTTGAGGCCCAAACCGGCAAACCTGCCTGTCTAGTGGTTTTGAGGCCCAAACCACCCAAACCGTCCATCTCCGCTTGGCCGCCACGCGACCTCCTCGATGTCGACGCGTGTCCGGCCTCCGCCAAGCCTTGACGCCTCCGTCCCGCTTGATTCGACCGACGCCGTCTTCATCACGCCATGTACTCTTGCTCTTCCATGCACCATGCGGATCGCACGTGACTCCGCCGGACTCTTCGGGTCCCTCGGTCCAAGCCTACTCGTCCATCCTTCACCGCCCTTGGTTCATCGGCATGGACCTTTCGCGCCTGACCTTCACCGCGCGCCGTCGGCCGCCATGTCGCATCCTGCACCTGCACATCACGAGCCAAGAGACACATCAAACTACTCAACGGTTGTCAATCACTCATCATCCAAGGGTGACCACCATTGGTCCTCACGTAAGTCCTCATTTGTTCTGTTGTCTTTGTCTCTATTGTTGCTGTTTTTATTTTCATGTAAACTGTAACTGTAAACTTACTTCTTTTCTCAGTGACATACGTGCTAAACACGTTCTGAAAAAATAGGCGTTGGTGAACACTCGCCGTTTGGTGCATTAATCAGCTGACACACACACGGCCTGAAATCTGATGTTTAATCCGTGATGTTGACTTGGGAGGGTCTATACGACCATCTCCACTGGTTTAAACCACCTACGCTATTGCTTGTTTCTCCTAGTGTTCATTTTTCTCCTTACAGAAGAAAAAACTGCACTCAGCTCACTGGTTGCTATCACCTCCGGTTGCTATCACATCTACACATATAGTCAAGCATACGTGTTCTTTTTAGATAAAAAATAAAGAACGCAGTTAACGATCTACTTAGCTAGTAGTTTCTTCCAAGTTTCAACCTCCTCATTTTTCTCCTGAGATGTTAGCCTCCACAAGACATACGTGCATCTCTTGACCTATAGTAGCCGTTGCCATGCAGTTACTCTCTTCTCCGCAGGCACTATGGACTACAACAATGCGCTGGAGCAGGAGCTTCACTTCACCAAGAGAGCTTGCAAAGTTACTCCAGCAACCAGAGGTCCCTACGGTCCAAAGCGAGCCCAGTGTTAGGTCTGAAGACCAGTGCGCCTCGTTTTCTAACTCATTTTCAAAGCCATGAGTCATTGCCTGGATGGATTCGACGCGGCTGCTGGTAGCAACCTGGGAATGTCGGGCGAGCCCAGGCACGCACGCGTGTTGCAGCTGCGCGTCGTTAGCGTGTTTGATTGGTCATTAGTGTGCAGGAGAAAGGGGGTTACGGGATAGAAAGCTGAGAGAGGTCCAGGAGATAGAAAGCTGGGCAATATCTGTGCAAGAAAGTAATGGGCGGTGACTGGAGTCTATGATTGAGTGATATGGAAAGGCGAGGTGATCTGTTGGCAAAGTAGTACTACATGCAGATGATGAGGCCCTTCTTCTTTAGCTTTTCTCGCTTGTTTCTCCCTTTCCTACATCTGCACTAGTTGTGGTAGATGGTTGTGTCAAATAAGGTTGAGAAACTATGTGTGGAAAGTACACTCCATGCGCACACCCACACACATAGTAATCCTTATATATCGATGGTCAATGCTATTTTCTTTCTTTTTTAGATAATGACGTATTTCTTAATTCAAGGAAGCATCAGACCAGATTATTACAGAATGTAAGAATCTGTTTCAGTGTATGTAACAGTCAAACACTTTGGTAGCTTCAGGATACAATCTGTTTTGCTTTTCCAAATGAAAATATATTATGAGATCATTAAGTATATATTCAGACAAGGAACTGCCCAACATTTGGTATTTTTCAGAATAAATTCTAGCGCAAAAAGGTGTACCAAGGTTGATCGGATCAGATTACATTTCTGTATAAAATAGCAACCAAAGGAATAGCACTGAAGCCACTATTATTTTTTCCCCCCTGAGAACCAAGCCACTATTAAAGCTGATCTTCTCTTTTTTAAACCATCCATTATTTTCTAAAATATTTTCCTGAAGGGCAATTGCATTGGATACCTTGTTTATCTTTGCGCTTTAGCTAAAGCCTGTGGCTTATCGCTGTCACCATCTCATGTAGTATCTGCCAATGCAAGATGGTTGCTGATTGTGTTAGGCTCAACAAAATGTAGAATGTGGGTCCATCAAAATCCTAACGAACTAGTTGGCCTAGTTTAGACTGCACCTCTACAACGTTGCAAGCGCCTCTTGGCCACTTCGGAGCCAATGCCACAACAAAGCCCTTTGCATGGCAACAGCATTATTCTAATATCGATCTTTTTCGATGCTATTGTAATTGCTACCAACAAGATTTGTATCTGATTCCTTTGGCTGTCTCCACTTATTTATAATTAAGATATGACCATGTTGTGGTGCTTTGTATGAAATATATACATAAAAATTAGCTTTTTAGAACCTGAAGAAAGCATTGTGATCCCAACTTTCACGATTGATCAGTTAATTCTTCTTTATTTTAAAAATAATATTCGTACGTAGAGCTGATTGAGCCCTCTTAAGTCCTAACATGGCGACACATCTTTCTAGCACCTTTCAATACATACAGATTAACTAGCATTCGCCAGATATATACAGCTCTGTCCATTAATAATCATCTATTCTAACTACTTATAAAAACCTATTAAAAGCATATTTTTTGCATTAGGCTATTCCTAAGGGCGTCCGCAGCGGCCTTGTCAAATCGCCGGATGTGGTGGCACTCGGTGAGAATTAAAAAAAAAGAGTCACTGGCTGCCGTAAATACTGGAAGCGTGGGACAGAGACGCAGAGAGCGTGGACTGCGTTGAGACCCGTGCGCGCATAGCTAGGAGTTTGTCGCCAGCGACGAGGTTTTTACTCGTTCTCTCTCTTCCACATGGGAAAAAGATCCAGCTCAGCTAGCTCCGAGCTAATTGTTGCCTTGTTGGAGACGCCCTAACGAGAGTTTTATTTTCATTAAATGTGATGCCACACAAGCACTTTTGATGACATAGAAAAGTTTTTAAGAAGAGAGATGAAAGGAGTTTCATCTAGATGCAACCCCATGTACACTGTTTCCAAGACACAATGAGTCTTAGAATTAAATGTGTATGAAACACCAAAATGAAACTATACATTGTAGGAGGATGTTTCATCCATCAATTAATTGTAGTTTGTTGACATGGCACTCTTGGAAATATCAAAATGAAACTTGCTATTGGGATTAGCCTTATGAAAACACCTTTTCAAGATGAACCTAAAAACATACTGTCCTCAAGTGTTCACTTAATGATCTTAGGATAGCAAGAGCTAATTTGAGAAGTACTATTGCACCTGTTACAAAAATCACTTAAATAATGATACTTGGAAATATATAGATTTTTTATGAAATGTAATTTCATATATATATAACATATATTTTTAGACCTTTTACTAACAAATAAATAGAAATAGTGGTCAATCACTCAAGCTAGAAGTGAATCAGAGACCATAACAATGATATATAAAATAGAACAAATCTAATTAAACTCCTACGAAGATGACATAACTAAGCACTGCAAAAGGATAAAATAATGTTGAAATATTATTTGGTTCTCTTCTTGTTTATAAATATGGACACAAATATTTCATAACATTTCATAGTGTTCCAATCATCAAATATCTGAAACAAGCATCTTCGAGCATTTGTTTTTCAATGATACAACTTGACTAGATTCCAACGTTTTTGGAGCATCCTGTTGGATCATGTTGTATATGTATATACCTTCTCATCAAATTAGTTGTGTTTCTTTCTGTCTCATCATGCATAAATCTACTTTCAGCTACATACATTATGACCATATCTTATGATTAGTACTCCATTAATTGCTTGCTTGTGCATGCGCACATATATAGATTAACCATAATTGTAGGTTCATGTATATGGTTCAAATTCTTTTGCTTTAGATTTGGGCCTGCTGTATCAATTCCCTTTTTGAATATGCTATAATAATGTTCCCTTTATTTAGTTTGAATTGCATATTTCCAATCCACATACGCAAACCTTCTTTCCGGTGCTCCAATGCAAGATCCTAATATAATAAATAGTAGCACATTTGCCGTCTACCAATGAAACACAAAGGTCCGATAGTGAATAATTACATTTTGAGTTTCTGGTAAAATCGAGCTGAAATTTAGAGGTTTCAAATTGGAATGGTTTGAACCTAGAAATTTTCAATTTAAGATAAAAGTTTGAAGTTTTGAAATGAAATCTTATGGGTACATCAATTGAATTTATTGACCACTGAGCTGTATGGTATTATATTTGTAAGAGGCTCACTACATTTTTAGTTTTCAAATAACTAGGTCCCAATTATGATTTTACATTTCTAAACTAAAGCATTAACAAATGTGGCACTTTTATTATATATAACTCGTCCATCAACCCGTGCGGGAGCACTTGCTAATATTCTTAAAAGCTATTATATTTAAAATAATTCAAAAATTAAACTACTTCCTAATAATCAAAATTGTTTACATACTACTCTTTTATTTTTGTCAATACTTCAACATAATGCTCTTATAGATGAGTACTTATCTTTTCCATTTGTGATTGATTTTTAATTAGTAATTACTCTATTCACTTTTTCATCCACATTCATACTTCTTATATTTTGTATCGCGTCTCCATACATTATATTTAACATAGAAATCAATATTTTTCATTACTTCCTCACATATCTTTACCTATTTCTAAATAGAGGATTGCCTCTTCCTTATTTTTTGTTCGTCCTCACAGGTGGGTCCATCGATTGCGACGAACTGTAACCAAGGTTCTAACTGTCGACATAGGTTTTCTAATTGGATTAGAGTCTTAACTGAACCCATCAATCTTTATCTCCTACCTCTCTATCTCTATCTATATATATTTTTACCTATTTCCAAAGGAAGGAACGTTTCAGTGGTCTGTCATATACATCTCATGATCGGATTAGACATGCTTTATCTTGTCCCCTGATTGGATTAGTTCATTATATACCGCTAGGAAAAGCAAGTTAATTACTTTAACTTGCTTAGAATAATGATATAACAGTCTTCATCCGTAGCAACACACAGGCAAGGTTGCTAGTACATGTATAAATGGTCTACATGGTAACACTCATGATGCATATATACCTTAACTTATTATTTCTATATTAACAATGATAAATTACCGCAATTTAGAATCATATATCAGTTTAATTTTGGAATTTTTGGTAGGATGCACATGAAGATAATTAGATTAAGATTTAGGTGTTCAGTTTAGGTTATCTTTAATAAAAACATTCGTGGGTAACTTAGATACAAATTTGAATGTTATTTTAAGTTATTCTTTATAATGATATGCATGAGTAAATTAGATAAAAATTAGGATTGATTTTAGAATACTTTTATATTGATAGTGGTGGGTAACTTTTTTAATAATATAATATATCAATGACTATGGCTATTAGAGTTTACATGATTTATGTTTCTGATTTTTGTGAGAATTTCTAGGATTTGTCTTTTTTTCCAGCATGTCTCATGAAAACTAATGCGGAATCTGCAATTAAAAAATTAAGACTACATTTCTACCGAACTATTATTACCTATCTCTCATTTGTTTAAATATTCGAACACAATACCTATATAGATATGTACTTATTATTTTCATCCGATTGTGATAGACCCTTGTTAGTAATTACTCTATAATATTTCCATATACAATTATAATCTTTAAATTTTCACTTTGCATCACTTGTATACCTTGAATTTATTTAATGAACCCTAAGTTTGAACTATAATTTTAACGCAGAATTCGATATTGTGATCACTTCGCCTATATATTTATAAATGACAATGCACATTATGCGTATATACCTTAATCACTATATAATATACCAATAGTGTATGAAATACACGATTTAGAATCTTATATTGGTTTATATTTTTAATTAAACTGATATGGATTCCAATGTAGGATTATCTCATGTTATTTTTAATAACGACATATGGGGGTAATATAGATGTAAAGTTAAGGGGTTACTTTAAGTTATTTTTAGGTATTCGTAGTGGGTAATTTAGTTGCAAATTTGTGAGGTTATTTTAAATATTGTTCATAATGGCATAGTGGGTAATTTTGATGAAGATTAGGGGTTACTTTGGTTTATTTTATATAATGGCAGAGGTGGATAATTTTGATATAGATTTAGGGGGTTATTTTAAGCTATTTTCATAATGGCATAGGTGGGTAATTTTTTAGAAAATATAATAGATCTAATGGCTATGATGATTTGAGTGTTTCAATTGATGGCCAGATGTTTTGCTTTTTTGTGAGAATTTCTAGAATTTCTCTCTTTTTCTAGAGTGTCCACCTAGGATCCTAGGTGGCTTCATCTGGAGGCTTCAAAAAGAGCCCCCAATTAGTAATAGTAAAATAAAATTCTCCAAATGTAGAAAATTTTTCTGTTTGTTAATTTCCATTAAAACATCCAGTAATCCAAATAGCAGTTTTACAGGACAATATCTTCGAATGATACCCGGTTTATGTATGAAGTGCATAAGCTTCATGAACTCAATCATGTATGCTACCATTATTTTAATTCTCAAAGACATTATACTAATCATGTACATATGCTTCTTTTCGTTGCACAAGCATCATAAAGCCATCATTGGGATACTCCGAATAATTGGAAATTTGTTGCAAGAGCATCCTCATATAAGTGATTTGGTCATTATTTGTTCCACTTCATGACTTCAATAATTACATTTCCGACTAATGAAAGCACAACATGACAGACTCTTTAAGAACTCCTACCATTTGTAGAATGAACTATGTGCTAGCTATTAATACTATAGGTTAAAATTGCTTCATTTGTATTAACACTTCGAATAGGAGAAAGACATTCCACACAATCTGGAATTATGGAACCTTCTAGGTCACTTTATTACTCTGTTAGTGCTTCGAGAATGAGAATTATATTACAGAATTGTATTCACGTGGGAAAGTGAATGAAAAGAATGTGCATATGTGTTTCTAGAATAAAAGTGACATGATGCACTACATCAAGAAGGCACAATATCATTTCTTATCATATATATTATCTCCATAGAAAAAGTTATTGGTCTTGTATATATATGTTCTTTTAGTCTGAGGTTTTGGTAACAACTGCCTGATACTGGTAATTTGTCATTAAGTTGACAAGATATATATTATTCAACCTAAACTTAAATGGAAGGAATTAGGGTCACTTCGATAGAAGGTATCACATAATTTCTAGAGCAAGGATTCTGTATAGTAGTGGGGATAAAATAGCACGCTTATGTATAAATGCCTTGTTACAATTTAATTAGATTTGTGTTAATGTTAGAACTCACTGACAAATATAGTGTACTTTAGACTTATATAATTCGGTTCTCATAGATAGTACGTTTAATTGTTAGCTGGTGTCCCAACTTGGGACTATTGTACCTGCTACGTTTTCAGTAAAAGCCGGGCATATGCCTTTGATCCAAAAGGAACTTATAATTTGAAGATGAATAGCATCTAGTAATGAAATTGAAGGTGTTGTCCTCCATCCATAGTTCAGTTAAAACAAGACCTTATTTACTATTATTTCCCCAATGACACATGCATGTGACCCCGCACAACAGGTCAGAGAAACATTGAGTGGCACAAAGAATGGAATGAGTAAAGTTCTGAAAGCATAAATATGATATGCAAGAGCACAGTTTCTTTTATGCAAGTCTAATTTGGGATTGCAGCAAACTAGTGAGAAGCAGGAATATCTGCTATTCCCAACTTGCAAGTTTTTGCCGTCCACTGGATGAAAATAATGACCTCGTTGGGGCCAAATTTTTCACCCAAAGATTGGCTACATTAATAAGTCAGCAAGTGTGGGTGATTTCGTTGGTTGGGAAGACCTTCCTTGGCCTTTTGGACGGTGAAGCTTTTCTATCAGATGTAGCATATGCTCTGCAGACCTGTTGTCTTTGTTAGAAGAATATATGGAGCTGCAGAAAGTAAAACTGTGCATGTGTTGGGACTGATTATATCTTCAAAAGGACGGCGGCACGAGATTTTCTGGCCTAAATTACTTCAAATCATCCTAGATACAATGATATAAACAGAAAATATGCTATCTCGACAAACACTGCACCTAAATCAGCATATTTGGTCAATGCAATTATCATATACGTATGGTATCTATAATGAAGTGTCTTGTCTG
This sequence comes from Alloteropsis semialata, assembly GCA_004135705.1. Classification (NCBI taxonomy): domain Eukaryota; kingdom Viridiplantae; phylum Streptophyta; class Magnoliopsida; order Poales; family Poaceae; genus Alloteropsis; species Alloteropsis semialata. The sequence continues at coordinate 88,047,661 of CM014278.1, read as the reverse complement.
ACAGAAGTCAAATGGTGAACCGAAGAATTGTCTTGTCAGGTATATGTTCCTTTTCTTCATTTTTCGTATTACAGCAACCGTTGAAGTTGCATGACTGCGCCACCCGTGATCTAGGTTTGATCCCCAATCTTGAACACCAGGCGACAGACAACGTTCCAAAAGGAGGAATATATTGTAGTGAATATGTACAAAAATTGTTTAATCATGATAAAGAAAATGTGTTGCAGTTTACCAACTTCGATTGTTCTTAGAAAAACTTCCTTATTTATTCCAAATAAAAATAAAAAAACCTTGGATTTTCTGATCCCACGTAATGTTTTCATAGTTATAAAGTCAGTACTTTCAAACCACAGTATTAAAATGTTGGAACTACCAACTGGATGCAGGGCGTCAAAATGGTCCCAGAGGTTGTTCTTGATGCTTTAGTTAACAAACATAAAATTGCCATTAGCGTGTGTTCCTGACCTAAAACTTTTGACCATGCAGGGATCAGAGAAGGCAGATCGGAAACAATCTGCATTGAGTATTATGCATAGGGGCATAGGTTAGATACTTAGATGTACATACCGTGTCCCAGAAAAGCTGACAGACAATGCAGTAGTATCTACAATATTTTCCTTGTCTCTTCAAAACTGAACATGGCATCAACCATCAGGGTAGCTTTTGGTTGATTATTGCGTTTGATTACTAGAATGGCTAGCATGCATGTGTTTAATTATTTTTTTTAGAAAAAAGGATAATGTGTTTACTGATTTGTTGCTGCAATCTAAGCACATGCCAACGTTATAGCGCGTGGTGTACAAGGAGATCTGAAAAGAACATAGAAACTGTGTAACGACCATGGAGATTCTTGTTTCTAGAAGAAGAACAGTAACCGTGGGAAACACTCTGACGCCGACCGACCATGCTAATTGATAGGCCGGTACTGACGAACACCTAACACTTTGCATCTACATTAGCGACAATCAGGCCGTGATCCCAGCATGAAGAGGCAGCCACGCACACGCACGCGTCAAGCAAACAATTAGAGCCGAGGAGAGAAGCCATGTGAGGGCGCTTAGTTTATCCCAGGGACGACCGCTGTTTCTTGGCCGGGCAAGCGACATTGTCGCTGCCGAGGCGGAGCTAGCGCCTGACGGCAGCGGCGCCATTGCATGCCTAGCGTCGAACATGCCTCGTCGGCCATGGCGCTGCCGTGTCGTGCAGAGGCATCAGCTAGGCGCGTCAAAAGAGAGAACAGTCTCCGGGAGCAGCCATGTCCAGGTCCATTATTCCCACGGAACATTCACTCAGCTTCAATTCGTGGCCTGGCCCTTTGGTTTTGGTAGGCCTGCGGTGGAATCTTTGGGCGGCGGCCGCGGATGCGAATGCGGACAGAGAAACACCACATGGATGCTCGAAAGTTGCACGCCCGCATGCCGCATCTTTCGTCGGACGGATGCTTGCTTGCTTTGACCAGCAACGAGCGAACCGAACCGAACCAACTGAACCGCACGCGTGCTTGCCTCTGCCTGGAGAAGTTTGGTCGAGCTTGCGTTGAGCAGGTCGAATGGTCGATGATGGATGGAGCAGCAGAGAAGGAAGAGCCGTGCGCATGCGCGACCAAATCTGCTTGCAGCATCTCCATTTCTTAGGTTTGTTTTCTTTCTTCAGGCCCTTGTTTAGCAAACAATGGCGCACCGTCTGTATTCTGCACATGCTGGAAAGACTTCCCTGTAAAGCTACCGAGCTCCGGAACAGGATGCGAAGACGACGACGACTGTAGAATGCTCTCTCTCTCTCTCTCTCTCTCTCTCCGGCAGTATCGGCGGTGTAGGGAGGGGGACCACCGACCACCGTGTGTCCTTGCTCGCTGCCGCCGCCGCCAACAGTGAGGTAAAGATGGTGAGTGAGATGCGAACAGAATCGGGCACGAAACAGGAAGGAAAGGAACGGACGGGGGAAAGGCGCCTCCCCTTTATGCCGATCGGTGTGGCCGCCGATGGAGATGGAAGCAGTTAGCATACGCCATACACGACGCGTGCATCGCGGCCATGGTCAATGGCTTGGGGGCAAGAGAAGAGATGCTCTCAAGTTTGTGCCTGTCCTGCAGGCTTCCAATGCCGGCCGTGCCTCGTCGGCCGTCGCCTTCACACACGAACCAACACAGCGCCGGTAGGAGAAAGAAGAAAGAGCCGAATGAATCTCGTCGCGAGTAATGTTCTGGGACAGATCGATTTCAGCCCATCCAGCGGATCCACCAAGCCCGTCAGTCTGCGCCCTGCGGCCGGTGATACGATTGGGCTCTCGAGCCCAAATATCATTAGTAAATGCTATGTAGTAACTGTTGTGAAAGCCTCGTAGTTTTTTACCTGAATTCATATCCATCTTCCAAGGATTTCCTGTCTACAACATGTTCATAGATTTTTTTTTCTCAAAAAAATCAGAGCAGGTATCTTTCTTGAATAGGCCGTTCATACTAGTATTCGGATGCAGGGAATCAAAAGCTCAAAATGGTCCCAACAGGTTTAATTCAGTAGCTTTAGTATTAAACATGACAGTGCCATCAGCGTGCTCCTGACCTAAAACTTTTGACTAGGGACTTTGAAAGCAGATCAGAAACGGTCCATTAGTCTTGAGCGATTATATATGCAAGGCATAGATTATGACGCAGACGCCGTGTCCCACAAGAGCTGACAGACAGTGTAGCACCTACCTGCAATATTTGCCTTGTCTCTTCGCTGCTGAACATGGCATCAGATCGAGTAGCTTTTGGTTGGCCCCCAATTGATTACTGGAAATGCTTAGCATGTGTTACTGACTTGTTGTGCTAATCAAAGCACATGCCAGCGATGGCTACAACGCGTGGTGAGCAAGGAGGGATTCATTAAGAACGAAGGTTGCCAGCAGAACTGCAGAAGGCTTCGAAATCGACAGCTCTGAAAGTGGGTGACCAACTAACCATAGGGTGCTGGAGATTACTGCTTCTAGAAGAGAAGAAGAAGAAGAGCAGTAACCGTGGGGAATCACTGTCTCTTCTGACGACCTCGCCAGTCTATGGGCTGCTACTATACTGACGAACAAGCACCTAACGCTAGCTTTGCATCGATGGAGATCTTTCTCTCTGTCAGGAATAATTCAGGGTGAAATTAGGCCATGATTCCGTCATGCAGAGATGCAGGCAGACGTCAAACAAACGAATTTCTCTCGAGAATCCATGTGCACGCCAATGTCCATGTGAACGCGCTTTAAATATTTATTCCAGGACGGAATTGAAGAAGAAGAACGAGGACTCGGTTCCGTGGCGATGCAAGCGACATACACTTGCTGCTGAGCTGACGCCTGACGGGCAGCAGCGAGAGCCATTGCTTTGCTTAGCCCTGAGGCTTGGAATCTTGTGATGCAAATGCAGATCCGGACATCGATCACATGGATGTTCAGAGGCATGCGCACGCACGCACGCACGCAGCATATTGCTTCGTCAGGGATCGGAACATTCGCCACCACCGGCCGCCGGTGGATGCTTGGTTTGACCAGCAACCGACCGACCGGCTGGCTGACGAGCCGCACGCACGCTTGCTTGAAGCTGCAAGCTTTGGTTCGGCAGATCCAGAAAGCCGTATGCTTCCACCACCAAATCTGCATTCTTTCTTGACGGGAAATGCGGTGATGCAAGTAGTGCCGGTGTTGTGTAAGGTGGAGAGGAGAGGTGGCACCGTGGCAGAATGTGATCTGAACCTTTCGCCTGCTGAATCATCGGTCGCCATGGACGTACTCCAGTGGACGGAGCATTCTGCACATGCTGGATGCGCTGTAAAGGGGGAACTGGATGCCAGTATGCCACGACCACGACGAGCAAGTGAGCAACGCGAGAAGGCCGTAGAATATCACCGTCGATTCTATTGTATCGGCGATATGAATATGACGATGTAGGGGACCATATGCACACTGCATCCATTGGCCATTGCCGCCCTAATTTTCTCCGGATCCTCTGGGTCGCGGAGAGAACAGAGCGAAGCAGCACCGAAACAGCGGGGAAGAAATAAACCAACAGCGAAAGGCGAGCTGCCTTTATGCCGATTGCATCCATTGATTTGATGGAGATGGAGAAGGCAAAGCAAGCTGCAGCTGCGAGATTCTTCGATGCGTACGTGCAGATCTGCATGGCTGATACTTGCTTTTCTTCCTTTGACCGGGTTCAGGGCAGCGTTTGGGGGGAGGTGAAGTGGACGGGTCTGGCCGGGGTGAGAGATGCTTTGACATTTGGGAAAAGCTTCGCTGTCGTGTACTCGTGTGCACCCGTCGCCATTGACACACGGCGCGACCAAAGCGAAATGGCGGTAGGAAAGAACAGAATAGTTCTCTGGAAGAAACTGCCTCTCGTGCGTGCTGGGCCAGGTGGCAGCCCATCTAACGGATCCCCAAATCCATCAGCCCGCAGGGATGTTATTGGGCTTTTAAGCCCAGTTATATATAATGGCCCATAATGGTCCCAAGGTTTAGGTTTGCCCTTAGCAAAATAGCAACTTCAATTAGTAAACACCTAGCAGTGCCATGCTTCCCAAAAAAAAAAAAAACAAACACCTAGCAGTGCCATCAGCGTGTTCTTTACCTAAAGCTTTTGACTAGGGATCTGATCTGAGGAGCTTGGTGAGAAAAGCTGCAGAAAAGGCGTGCGACAGTATGAGGGACAAATTTGCCGCCGAAGTGTCTGACACAAAAGTTGTGTGACAGGACAATCTTCGGTTTCGATAGCATCAGACAAGCTTTTGGTTGCTCACATTGGACTATCAGCTAGGTTGGTTAGCAACTTAGCATGAGTAACAGCAATATGACGTGGCGATCGAAATCACACGCAATGGCATATATAAGAAATGTTTCTAACCGTTGCCTCAGCGCATGCTACAAAAACAAAGTAATATGCAGAAGGCCACGGGGAACGCGTGCCAAGGTTGTACGTTGAGAAGACTTGGCGAATCTTGATCCTGGAAGAAGGACGTAGGAATCTGCCTAGCCCTGACCACGCTTGGCTGATCGGCAGCAGGTTTGACACGTCCCAGCGTGAATTAGGCCATGGTTATTCCGGCACGCAGAGGGCAAAGCAAGGCACGTCAGACAAAACCAATTTCCTGCACAGGAGCCATGCCGCATTGCAAGCGCAAGCTGCCCAGCGCAGGCAACGGTGTCCTCGACTAAAAAGCAAGTACCTCTAGGTGGATGTGAAACAGTTGAGACATCCATTCTCCCGATGCAAGCCATCACTAGCATTTACCATCCGGTTCCATCAACTAGAAACGTCACTTTCACTTTTGCTCCTGCCATCTCTTTCCCTGGTGAAAAATTGTCAGACTCAAGCGAGCTAGCTCTCTTCTCTCACAGCGTGCGCTTCAACCGCTCCCTCCGCCTTTTGTCAGATGAAACCACTGCTACCTCTCCACGTCTCTTCGCGGTCTGCGAAGCCACCATTTAACGTGACATGAATTTTTGTACTTACGAAGCCACTATTTAACGTGACATGGATTCTCGGTACTTATGTGGTTGTTGAGGTAGCACCAGGGTTTCATTTACCGACCGGTCCCCTGTAACCGCCGGCCGGCGGTAGCGGTTAACCGGTCGGTTAACCGCGGTTACCGCTAAAAACCGAACAAATTCAAATCCAAATTCAAAACGCGCCATACAAACGGAAAATGACGGTTAACCGACGGTAATAACGGTAAGCCGGTCGGTATGACCGGTTAACCGGTCGGTCGTTGAGGCGGTCGGTCGGTCGGTGGAACGGTCGGTAGAACCGGTTAGACGACCGGTTGGACCGGTTAGCCGGCCGGTTGCAAAAAAAAATTGAATAATTATACATAGAAATAGAAAATGACCACAAATAGATACAAACATGGATACATAATAATAATTGTGCATAGAAATAATAGTTGTGCATAGAAATAGATCAACGGTAGTATTGCGTAGCCATTTCGTACTCGGCGGTGGACATCACATTCAAACCTTGCCTTAGAAGCAGCTCAGCTTTGTACTCTTGCCAAGTTTGGCCCGTCCACGCCGACGTCGTCTGCCATTCCTGAAGTAACATATTGTACCAATGGGGGTCTTCCCATTCGTACACCCATCTCATCGGTGGCTGCGTGCTCAAATCAGGTATAGGATAGTGATAACTGGACTGGGAGGAATCGCTGTATGAGCTAGAAGAGTACTGTGGAAAGTGTGGAGTGTTGTAATCCGTCGGTTCAACCGTTCTCCTCTGGGATTCCGGTGCTCCATGGTCAACTGTCCTGAGTAGCATGCGTGAATTCAGTCTCCCCTGCAACCAACCATATAGCATAATTAGTACTCACAGTGAAAAACAAATGTGCATATATATATTGAAGTGCATGCACTTCAAACCTGTGAAACGAAGACCAGCACCGCCACCGCCACTGCCACCGGCACCGCCACCGCCACCACCGCCGCCACCACCGCCGCCAACACCGCCATCACTATCATCATCATCATCAGCGGAGCTGCTATCCTGAGACTCCTGATACGGTGGACTACCATCACCCTCGCCATCATCAGTGTCGTCGTCGCTCAGCACTAGTGTTGTTTTGCCTTTGCCTTTTCCCGTGGCCTGTCCTCGTTGGCGCTTCGGGTCACCCTTCGTAGGCCCTATGTGGTGCTTCCTCTTCCCTAGGTGAGTGTCACCCACATTTCGACGTGCCCAATCACTGATGCAATCATCCCCTGTAGAAGTCCGGAGGTCTGATGGGTTTATATGATCCGTGACAATATGGGACGGGAGCGGGGTGTCTCCGTCATCATCGTCCTCGTCCAGAACTGGGTCCCCGTTTGATCTACCATATTCCATCCACTCCCGCACCGGATTTTTCTCATCATAGAATGAAAGATGGGACAGCTGGTCAATGAAATCACCTTCATCACGCACGGGATTGCCGACATCCGCAAGTCGCAGGCGTAGGTTGTAGTTGACATAGACAAGCTTGTTCAGTTTCTTGTGCGACAACCGATTGCGAACCTGGAAATGGAAATTTTGCCTATGAGCATAAAGTGTATGGAACGTGAAAGTAGAAACTTTTGTGACAGTGTATGGAACCGATTGCGAACCTTTGTATGCAGCAAGGCAAAAGTACTCCAGTTCCGCTCGCATCCACTTGACGAACAACATTGAGAAACAAGGCGCAAAGCAAGGCTCTGCAGCTTGGGAGTGGTGTTGCCGTTTACCATCCACCATGAAGATGCAGTTGTCTTTGGGTCAAGCGCCATTTTCATTGCCAAATCTGTGTAAAACTCGCCACGCCTTTGTCGAAACATCTCAGCCTCGTTCAATGCCTGGATGGCGCTCTGGATATCCGTCATGCGCTGAAATGCATCCTTGAGTGTACGCCACATTTCTGAAGTTGGAGTATACGTATAGGCGTACCTCGGATTTAGGACAGAAGCTGCAAAATGGAAATACCACCAATGAGCATAAAGTGTATGGAACATGAAAGTAGAAACTTTTGTGACAGTCTTACCTGGAGCCGCATACGTCTGTACGATGACGTTCTGCATCCTGCTGTTCATAAGCTTTTCATACTCTTTCCACGTGGAAACATTTTGACCGAAGAAAGACTCCATTTCATGTCTCACATTCTGGAAGGTCATAATCACCTCGCACAAGTTGGGCCGCTTGTCCTGATCAGCAAAGCGAAGCAACTTGTATAATGGTTGAACTGAGTCAATGATAAATTTCATTCCATCCCACCACTCCATACTTGCAAATCTGGCATGAGTAAATCTACCCATATTTGTATTTGCCCATTTGCTCTGCAAAAATTCAGGAGATCCCATCCACTGCATGAAACGATCACGTTTCCGATATATGCTGTCTAGGAACATGTAGTTGGTCCCAAAGCGAGTTGCATTCCACTTGACCAACTCACCACCGATCGCTTGCCTCATCATATGATTCAACTGACCATGATTGTGTAACCAAGCTGAAATTTTCTTGCATTGATCGATCATACCTTGATGTTCATACCTTGCACCGATATCCTTTAACATCAAATTGACAGTGTGTGCTAGACAAGGTGTCCAAGCAATGTGTGCATACACATCGGAAAGCTCCCTGCATGCTTTCTTGTAGTTCGAGCCGTTGTCGGTGATAACATGAACGATATGCTCTGGCCCAATCTCCTCCACCACCTTTATAAGCTCCTGGTAAAATATACAGATTCTTTAGCGGTTTCCAGACGCATCAACAGATTCTTTAGCAACATCTGAATCATATTCGGATTGAAAGGAACTAGGTAAGGGGTTACCTGGAGCAAAAATTCGGAATCTTGAGTTTTTCTAGACGCATCAATAGACTTGTGGAACCACGTGACCCCATTGCAATATATCAAAAAATTGATGACACTCATCCTCGTCGGGCCAGTCCACGAATCGCACATCAACGTGACGCCAAAGAGAGGCCACTCTTGCTGAAACTTTGCGTACTGAGTCTTCAAGTCTTGCTCGTTTTGATCCAGGTACCTGCCATCAATATCCCGTCCAGTGGGTGACGCGATACCTTCACCTGCAACCATATGGCAATCATGAGATTAGATAGAGACATGCAGTTGCATAGGTGTCATTCGCATGAAAAGAAAAACTTACCCCACTTCTGAGTCTCTCTGACCGCGCTGACAAAGTATGGATTGTCAGCCTGTCTGCCAGGTACTCCCGCAATATGGAAAAACTTTGACCAAGCTTTCCCAATAGCTTCCTTTGCATTCTTACCCTTCTGCGTCCAGGAGCCTGTGTCAATCCTTGGCTGCGTCGTTCCTCTCATGCCCGCCGCCAAGTTATAGTCCCTAACCCCAGGAGTCTCCCTCCCCGAAGTTGCCCTTCGAAGAATCCTCTGCACCGGATTTCCTCCCCTCGAACCACTACCCCCTCCATGCTCGTATGCACCTCCTCTCTGTTGCACCCCCCGACGGAACTCCTCTTCCGCTCTCGATTGGTGCAGGGCACGCTCCAGCTCAGCCTCCTCATCATATCTTTCATCTCCACCGGGATAGTTACCCTCCGCTGCAACCTTCTCCTTTCTCAACCTCTCTCGAGCCCGGTCAGCAGTTGCCTTCTGAACCCTTTCAATGTCACGCTGAAAGTATTCACGCACCTCCTTTGGAACCTTCCTACAATGGACGACCTCGGTCCCGCGCCCTGCCAAATGTTGTTTCAATCTAGTGGAACCACCTCCTCCTTTGGACTGATGACAATATTTGCATCTCCAACCGGGGTAAAGATTTTCACCGTGTTCCCATACAATATCTTTCTCTCTGCCTGACATTTTGTATCTGCAAACATGGAACCAACATAAACATATCAATCACAAGTTCACAACACATACCTAAATGACCATACACCTAAAACCTTGCAACACCTAAATCACAATACACCTAAATCACAACATACCTATATCAAATCATACATACCTAAATCACAATAGCCGAAATCACAATATACCTAAATCAAATAATACCTAAATCACAATACACCTAAATCACAATATACCTAAATCAAATAATACCTAAATCACAATATACCTAAATCAAATAATACCTAAATTCTTGCAACTTATATATGCCTAAATACTAAAGTCCTAAACACTAAATAGCTCATACTAGACATTAAATAGCTCTTACCTTGAGCTTCAACGGTCGGCCGGCCAACCGCCGCAACCGCCGCGGTCAACCGCCGCTAGGGCCGGTTTACCGCCGCGCCGAGCGGTTACCCGGGCCGGAGACGGTAGATCCGCGCTCGGGCCGGCTAACCGGCGCAACCGCCCGGCCAACCGCTGGCTGGGGGCGGCGGGCCGACGGCGCGCGGCGGTTGCGGCGCGCGGCGGGTCAGGGAGAGGGAGCGAGCACGGGAGGGCGAGGGAGAGGCCTCTGGCCGTTCGTGCGGGCGGGGGGGGGACCGGGGGAGGTGTTAGGGGCGTTGGGCCCTAAATGGGCCGGCCGGTTTTTTCTTTTTTTTTTTAATTTGTAATGCCCGCCAAAAATACTAAATGAACAAATATTTGAAAAATTTTGACACCATTGGATTATACGCACCTTGAAGTATTTTTTGAAATTTTTACTCTATTTTTTCATTTTTTGAATTCAAATTTCAAATTTTTAAATTTAACCGGTTGTTACCGCCCGGTACCGCTACCGGTCCGGACCGGTAACACCGGTTACCGCGGTAACCGGACCGGTAACGGTCGGGAAAAAAAACCCTGGGTAGCACACCAGCGTGGTGCGTTGGAGCTGCCCTTAGGCTGTCTGCACTGGCATACGGCATCACATCCGGCAGTAGCCACATAAAGGATGAGCAGTGTCGGATATCAATACAAGGGGTATCCAATGACAGCGAATCCCCGACAAACACAGCCGCTCAGATAGACCCCTGCGCAGGGGTCGGCAGGTCCGACTCGCCCCCAGCGTCTCTATCTAATCCTCCTCCACCCGAACGAATCAGCAGCAACAATCGTTTTTTCCTCTCCCGTACATACACGAATATTATATGGAGGTGCATACTTACGTACATGCATCTGCATGCATGGGTGCATGCGTGTATACCTTTGCCTGCATGCCCACTTTTCTAATCATTGCGTGCATGCCTTTTTGAAGTGAAGGCGTGTCTCTCTCTTTATTTTTCTAATCATAGCAGCACAGCAAGCTCGCCCCGAGGAGTTGCATGCTCGCCCGATGAGTTGCAGGCAGCGCCCGACAGGTTGCTCCTTCGCTCGACGAGCTGCCCGTCCCGCCCGGCAAGCTACCGCTTCGCCCGACAAGCTGCATCTTCGCTCGACGAGACTCCGATTCGCCCGACAAGATCTCCGTCTCCGACTGGTTCGCTCCTTCGCAACGAAGCAACCTCCAAGAAGACCGTAGCACCCGAAGTCAAGCTGCTACACTGTGCCAACCACTCCCTGACACCACTGGCGGCAGCAGGGCATGGCTACAGTACTCGGAAGGACAACGGGTCCCACGGCATGGGCAGGCACTCATCCTTGTTCCCTTTTTACCCTTTGACTGTACTTTCTTTCTCTTTTTTCCAGCCTACCCTTGAGATATAAAAGGGAAGGCCAGGCCTCCTGCGAGAGGCATGGACTCTTTTCCTCCTCTCTCCTGGGCCTCCTGCGGGAGGCAGGGAGTCTCTTTTCTCTCCCGAGGAGTACTCTCTCTCGACCTTTTTCTTCCTCCAGCCAGTCACCGGACTGAGCTCGATTCACGCACCAGAGACTTGGAAACTCGTCCCTCTCTCGCCCATTTGTACCCCCTACTACAAACCAGCGCAAATAACACGAGTAGCACGAACTGGACGTAGGGTGTTACTCCCCGGAGGCCCGAACCAGTATAAATCCTTGTGTCCCCCTTTTGCGCAACCGTCCGAGGCCCGACGCGCACTCCACGATTTTATTACTTGCCGGCGGTAAAGAACCCCGACAGTTGGCGCCCACCGTGGGGCCTTTGCGCGTCACGTCTTTCTCCTTGCAGGTTTCGGATGGCCAACACCGTCGAAAGTTAGGCGCTGGGGCGCGCGTGCGCTCCAGCGGCTCCCACTTCGTCATCACCACGGACGGGGCTGGCCGGAGCCGTTCCCCAGCCCCTTCGCGCCTCACCATCGAGATCACCCGTCGCAACGCCCTGACGGCACACCGTGTGGACTCCATAGCCGCCACGACGTCCTGGCCTCGCGGCTACCACCACGTCTCAGTGACGCTCCGCGTCGGCCTCGCTGCCATCGCGGCGTCCTGGCCGCGCTCCGCGTCAGCCTCACAGCGTCACGACGTCCCGGCACTCGAGATGGCCTCGCAGCCGTCGCACCGTCCCGGCGGAGCTCCAGACAGCCTCCCAGCGACCACTGCGTTCCGTCCCCGCTGCACGGCCGGCGTCCACACACCCGGACGGAGGCTTAAACAGAACAGAAGCTAGCAGGAAGCCTCGTCCTCCCCTCTATTTTTCTCTATTTGCATTAAGCATCTCCTGGCTGTTGGCGGTTACGTGTATACGTGCATACACCACGTGGGCAGCCGGCCGGCCATGCATGGCATGAAAAAATGGTGCTGGCTGGGCTGTCGCTTTCTACGTCCACCTGCTCCTGACTAGCTGCGCGCCCTCGGCCGGACACTCAGCAGCGACACCGACAACGACGCCAGCAACGACGACAACGGCGACCACGACGCCGTCAACCGCATCCACAGCGGCGGCAGCGGCACCGACAGCCGCAAGGCCGACCACGACACCATCAACCGCGACAACGACGACGGCGGCGCCGACGGCCGCGGCGACGCCAACAACGCCCATAGCATTGCCGGCTACCACAACGGCTGCCACGACAACGGCGCCGATGGCCATGGCAACGCCGACGGCAACCGCGACTCCGCCGACAACGAAACCGACGACGAACGGCGGCATGGCGCCCTGTGGCCGCACGCCTTTCGGCAGGTACGTCGCGTAGGCATGTTGCTGATGGTGACGGGTGCGGGCACGGCGGCAGCCCGACCGGTGCCAGCGGCACCCCGGCAAGCAGCGTGTACACCGACAACCTCTCCGACCAAGCTACCGTGGAGCACCGACCACGACCAACGTGCGGCGGCCCGGCCCCCGACGGCCGGAAGCGCACGCCCCGCCCAGCGAGCGGCGGCATCCCCGACCAGTTACGGAGACCACGAGCTGCAGCCCCGATCGACCGGGCGCGCGTGGAACGCCCGCCGCCGGCGAGCTGCAACGCACAGCGACAACGACGACGGCGGAGGTACCGACGGCCGCAGCGACGCCGCCGCCGACCAGCTCGACTACTGCAGGGCGGAGTCTACTCGGGCGAATCGAAAACTGGTCAAGCGAAGCAAAAAACTACTCGAGCGAGTCACTCGGGCGAATCGGAAAACCACTCGGGCCACCTACTACTCGAGCGACCAACCCCTTTCTCTCTCTCTCAGAAACCACCGAAGCATTTCTCTCTCCAATTTCTCTCTACGCTCTCTCTATCTCTCCCGTAAATCCAACCGGATCTCTCTCTCTGCTTCCTCCCACCAAATCGTGCGCATCACATGCCCAACCCGAGGAGCAGGCATAGCAGCAGGATGAGCGGTGGTGTGGGTCAGCGAGGCAAGCTGCAGCGGCAGAGCAGGCGGCCCGACGGGCGGATGCGTGGTAGCCCAGGCGTGCGGCGGCGTACGGCTGCTAGGCCAGGTGGGCCCTGGCATGGAGAAGAGCAGCGGGGTGCGGCCTCGCGCGGAGCTGCAGGTTCGCGCGGCCGCGAGCAAAGCGGACAGCGGCGGTGGAGACCGACCTGAGGAAGCAGCGGTGAACCATCCAGTGACCGGCGAATTAAGGAGCGGGGCCCGGCCGAGCGGGGCAACAGAGGCCCGCGCGAACGGCGAACCGAGGATCCAGCAGCGGAGCAGCAGCTTGCGGGCTCGGCCCCAGCGCGGCGCGCGACGCGTCGGTGGGAGCGAGCGGGCCCAGGAAGTGACCCGAGGCGGCGGTCAGCAACAGGGCAGCCGGAGGAGCAGCGGACGCGAGCGGCACCACTCGGAGCATGGCCAGCCGCACGATCTCCCCAGCGGCTGGGGCAGGCACTTACGTGCCGCTCGGGTGCATGCACGTGCATGACGCATAAAGAGTGTGCATGGATGCACGCTAGTAAGCCATTCGCATATACATGCTTTCGTGTTTGTGCATGCAGGCACGCTTGGAGGCAAGCAAGGGCCCTACGACCGCGAACGTATATTACGCTGACCGCCGATCCCGCGACGACGGTGACGGCAGCGGCGTCGACGGCTGCGGCGACACCAATGACGCCCATAGCTCCGCCAACAACGACGACAACGGCATCAGCGGCCACAGCGACGCCGACGACAACACCGACAACGACCGAGGCGGAGTCGACTCGGGCGAATCGAAAACTGCTCGGGCAAAAACTACTCGGGCACCACGGCTTGAGGGACGTGACGAGGACGGCAAAAACTACTCGACATGATCCACCACCTCGTCCGGCACCTGTTCCACCCGAGCAACCACGTCCGGGGCCTCGTCACGCGCTACTACGACGCCTACCTCGCCAGCGCCGCACAGCGCGTCGGCATCCAGCAACGACGGCCCCGAGCAGGTGCAACGGCCGAGCTGCGGCGGCCCCGACCAACTCCGACAACGACGGCCTTGAGCAAATGCAGTGACCCCGCCGGCACCGCGGAACCGCACACCCGCGGCGCGATAGCACTAGGCGACCCCCACGAGGAACATCGCGACAGGACGACCACGCCTAAAATCTGCAAACGACCTCAACTAACTCGTAACAGCTCTCTGTTTTCATGATCTCACGCAGGGCCGCCGCGACAAGGCACGCCCCCGAACGAGCACACGGCACCACGACCGAGAGAGCTGCAGCACCAACCGACATAATCACGTTGTCTAACAGCTCGCTAAGCAAGCCATACGCAACCGGCTCCGCCCCGACCAGCGCCCGCTCCACCGACCGCCGCCCGACCTCGACTCCGAACGACTCGGCCGCGCCTCCAAAGGAGTGCGCCGCCCCGACCTCGACTCCGAACGACTCGGCCGCGCCTCCAAAGGAGTGCGCCGCCCCGACCTCGACTCCGAACGACTCGGCCGCGCCTCCAAAGGAGTGCGCCGCCCCGACCTCGACTCCGAACGACTCGGCCGCGCCTCCAAAGGAGTGCGCCGCCCCGACCTCGGCTCCGAACGACTCGGCCGCGCCTCCAAAGGAGTGCGCGCCCCGACCTCGGCTCCGAACGACTCGGCCGCGCCTCCAAAGGAGTGCGCCGCCCCGGCCTCGGCTCCGAACGACTCGGCCGCGCCTCCAAAGGAGTGCGCCGCCCCGGCCTCGGCTCCGACCGACTCGGCTGCACCACCCGTAGAGTGTGCTACCCCAACTCGGATGGCTCGCTCGACTCAGCTTCAGCGATGAAACGCTCGAACAGCTAAATCTTACTCTTGGCAAGTTCCGGTATGCTTGCTGCAACTCCTACATGCGGGGGTCGGCACCCTTCGTCTCGCCCGACCTCGGCGCGCGGGGTCAAGTGTCCGCCTGCGATCGCTTTCCGAAACGCACTCTTCGAACTCTCTAAATTAAGCGGCTCCCGCCGGCCCTAACGACCCCTCGCAGCCCTGCGCTCGGGGGCTGGGCACCGGGACGGACGACTTCGACAGTCGACCTGACAGGTGATTGCGACGGGGGTTCGAAGGCTGGCCCGTCGAAGGGTTCAACAGCCGCCCCCGGGCACCTTGTCGAGCGAGGGGCAGTGAAGGATGGGCCCCAGCGGCCAGTACTCGGGCGCACGAACGCCACGAGCATCCTGAACCGCGTTCGAGTTCTAGTGGTAAGAAAGATCATGGTTTTTCCTCCGACGGAAAGGCAACGAGCCGCCGGGTCCGGCCGAACGGACTTGGTAACTAGATGATCTCACCACTAGGAATTTGAGGTCGATCACAAGCTGATCCGTCGACTCCCCGCCGAAGGGACGTTGGGCCTCACTCGAACCTCCCGTTTGTAGCTCAACGAGAGTCGTGCTTCGGCCTGCGTGGCAAAGTGCGATGCATCTCTTACCCTCCTTCCTATCGCACGGGAAGCATGAGGGGAAAAAACGCAAAAAGACGAAACGAATCCCCGTCCGGACACAGGTCTCGGGACGCACGCGGGGTCGGAATCGCAAACAGAGACCAATGCCGTGGTCGCATAATTCGCAAAAAATCACTACACAAACGCCATAAGCCTGCGAGCGAGTATACCACTCGCCACAGGCTCGGGGGCTACACCTGGCGGGTGCGCTCGCGCGCCTCCACCCGAAACTCCACCGCTTTCTCGACATCACGATAATTCAGCCCGGTCCCAGGCTCGGGGGCTCCTGTCGGATACCAATACTAGGGGTATCCAATGACAGCGAATCCCCGACAAACACAGCCGCTCAGATAGACCCCTGCGTAGGGGTCGGCAGGTCCAACTCGCCCCCGGCGTCTCTATCTAATCCTCCTCCACCCGAACAAATCAGCAGCAACAATCGTTTTTTCCTCTCCCGTACATACACGAATATTATATGGAGGTGCATACTTACGTACATGCATCTGCATGCATGGGTGCATGCGTGTATACCTTTGCCTGCATGCCCACTTTTCTAATCATTGCGTGCATGCCTTTTTGAAGTGAAGGCGTGTCTCTCTCTTTATTTTTCTAATCATAGCAGCACAGCAAGCTCGCCCGAGGAGTTGCATGCTCGCCCGATGAGTTGCAGGCAGCGCCCGACAGGTTGCTCCTTCGCTCGACGAGCTGCCCGTCCCGCCCGGCAAGCTACCGCTTCGCCCGACAAGCTGCATCTTCGCTCGACGAGACTCCGATTCGCCCGACAAGATCTCCGTCTCCGACTGGTTCGCTCCTTCGCAACGAAGCAACCTCCAAGAAGACCGTAGCACCCGAAGTCAAGCTGCTACACTGTGCCAACCACTCCCTGACACCACTGGCGGCAGCAGGGCATGGCTACAGTACTCGGAAGGACAACGGGTCCCACGGCATGGGTAGGCACTCATCCTTGTTCCCTTTTTACCCTTTGACTGTACTTTTTTTCTCTTTTTTTCCAGCCTACCCTTGAGATATAAAAGGGAAGGCCAGGCCTCCTGCGAGAGGCATGGACTCTTTTCCTCCTCTCTCCTGGGCCTCCTGCGGGAGGCAGGGAGTCTCTTTTCTCTCCCGAGGAGTACTCTCTCTCGACCTTTTTCTTCCTCCAGCCAGTCACCGGACTGAGCTCGATTCACGCACCAGAGACTTGAGAACTCGTCCCTCTCTCGCCCATTTGTACCCCCGACTACAAACCAGCGCAAATAACACGAGTAGCACGAACTGGACGTAGGGTGTTACTCCCCGAAGGCCCGAACCAGTATAAATCCTTGTGTCCCCCTTTTGCGCAACCGTCCGAGGCTCGACGTGCACTCCACGATTTTATTACTTGCCGGCGGTAAAGAACCCCGACAAGCAGCTGCACCGGCTCCTCTAACTCCATACGCTAAACAGCAGGATGGTCCTGCGTCCGCTATTCTGAGCGGACGTAGAGGACATCCGGTATCCAGCCAGCTGAGAGGGGAGGGAAGGGAGAGAGAAGAGAAAAAAAGAAAAAGAAAATCTAACATGTGGGTCCCACATGCTGGGTTAGTTGATAGTTGGTATAGAGTATGAGATATAGAGGATGATGGATGCGGAAGAACTGGACGTAGAGCAAAGAATCTCGATGACCAGGATAGAATATTCCTTTTAGAGGATGAAAATAGAGTATGACGAGTGCGGATAGCCTTATTCCCTTACGGAGACGCTCCGATTCAGGCCCTGTTTAGTTGAGGAAAGTTTCACAACTTTTCACTATTCACCCGTCACATCAAATGTTAGGAAACTAATTAAGGGTATTAAACATGGATTAATGATAAAACCCATTTCATAACCCCCGGTAACTTCGCGAGACGAATCTAATGAGTCTAATTAGGCCATGATTAGACAACGTCGTGCTATAGTAAACAATCTCTAATGACGGATTAATTAGGATTAATAGATTTGTCTCACGATTTTCCGTCCATCCATATAATTAGTTTTATAATTAGATCATATTTAGTCCTCCTAATCTTCGGTTTAAAATTGCTACAGTAAATTTCGCAAACTTTCTCACCGAACTAGGCCCTCAGTCTCGGCAAGGCAAACGTGTTGTTGGGCTGCTGACGCGGCGCCGTTGCTTACCATTCGGCTCGGAATCTTGGGCAGGCCAGAGACGCACGCAAATGCGGACGCAGAAACATCACATGGTGGATGTTGCCAAGCGCTGCACGCTCGCGTCCGCCGCCGGCCGCGGCCGATCTGCTTTGCTTTTACCAGCAACAGCTGCGAGCCCGCACGCTTGGTCGCTTGCTGCTTGTTTTGTTTCCCAGTCGGGTTGGGCAGATCAATGGGTGGTGTAGCAGAAAGCGGTGTGGATCTACGGCCGAACCTGCAGCAGCAAAACCACTGCTGGTGGTGCTAGCGTTTCTTTCTTTTGCAGGGAATGGGATGCGAGTAGCGCCAGTGCACGGCAGACAGAGAGGTGACAGAACGTGACCTGAACCTAGCGTTTGCTTTGAGTGACTACACCATACTGGCTAAATAATCACGGGATGGTTCTAACCATTTTGTTGTTTGGTTGACGTCGTGCAGCATTCCGTTTTGTGCAGCATTCCCATTATCTAGTTCTGTAATATTTCTTCTTCTTTGAAGAATGGACCACGTAGTGGCCTGCTGGACTGATTGTACCAATTACATTATTCTGATACTTTGTATCTGCATGGTACAATTTTTCTGCATGAAGGCTGATTAAGTTGGCAATCAGTAAAACGAGTCCTCAGTTAGGGCCTTGTCCGTGTGCATTGCGTCCTTGACCTCCTGTTGTTTTTTGGGTGCCTGCTGTCCAGGTGTCCAACAGAGACTTCAAAGTTATTTTTCATGACCTCCCTGGCTTGAGTGATATATAATTTCTGATCTTGGAGGAGTGGATCAAAGATGGTATCTAGTGTTGTTTGCCTTCTGTTCTGGACCTTTTGGAGACATGGGTGACCTTGCTGAAATCGTACATAGGAGCAGGTTAGGACGCCATTATCAAGTTCTCACGAACAACCACGCAGGTTTGGTCCTGGACGTGCATGCTGCTGACGATGCAGGAGCGGAAAGACAGTGGTTAGCATGACTGAAGCAGGGTCCTAATTCTTGTGTTGCAGTCTACAACGGGAGGCACTTGTTGGACGAATTTTGAAGCATGACATGAGTGATAGCTGCTTTCTGGTTACGAGAAGAGGAAAAGGGCATGTTTATGTTCCTATATAAACATTGCGCTGTTCAGAACATAGTATCATTGCAAATAATAGCTAGCATACTGGGTATAGTACAGGCGTTTGCAATGAACAGAGACCTGAATTTCATTCAGGCTTGACAAACAATAAGTCTCTGCTGTATATATATGTTTGTATTACATAATACTCCAAAGTAATAACAGTACGAAGAAATTAGCAAAGCAAATGGCCCCGCTAGCTGGAATCGAGATTCAATAATATACTTTTTCTCCCGTTGACAAAACCAAATCCATGCACTTGTTGGACGAATTTGGGCACCTAATGTTTATGCTGCAGCCTGCAGCTTGAGGTACTTGTTGGACGAATATGGAAGCATGACATGAGTAATAGCTGCTTTCTGATTACAAGAGGAAAGGACATGTTTTTGTTCCCAAACATTGTGTTGTTCAGAACTTAGTATCATTGCAAATAATAGCATACTACAGGTGTTTGGAAAGGACCTCAATTTCTTTCAGGCTTGACAATATTGTCGATAGATTGAAGACAAGACAATCAGTAAGTGTTGTTCTTCTTGCGTCCTTGTAATGTGTTGCATGAGCATTAGCTCTGCGTGGTGCTGTAATCAAACTCTCTTTCCGCTTAATACGTCGATACACAATTCTCTTGCGTATTAGAGAAAAAAAAGACAATCAATAAGTCTCTGCTGTATACGTTTGCATTTTGCATAATAATAATAGTATAAGTGCTGCAAGCTGCCTGCAATCCAACAATCTAGAACGGCGGGTACCGGGTAGCATGGAGGCATGGAGCCTAGGGCTCTAGATGAAAGGTCCTTCTCCTCTTCCTCTCCTCGTTGCCCTCACCCTCGCCCTCGCCCTCGTCCTCCTGGGGCAGCTTGTGGCGGCAGATCGGGCAGACGGGGTTACGCCGGAGCCACTCGAAGATGCACTGCTGGTGGAAGGCGTGGGCGCAGGGCATCGCCCTGAGCGTCCCGTCGGCGTCGAAGCCGCGCAGGCAGACGGCGCACTCCTCCCCGGAGCGGGAGCGGCCCGCCACCTCCTGCAGGCCCTGGAGGGCCTCCTCCTCGCTGGTGGTGGCCAAGCTAGCACGCTGGCGGACGAGGCTGCGGCGGAGAATGCTGACGACGGCGGCCATGTCGGCCTCGTACGAGGGCCGGAACCTTTGCCGCTGCCGGCGGCGGGAATTAGCACTCATCGGCTGCACCGGAGGATTCAGCACAACGGGGCCGGGGTGGATCGCTTGTAGATAAGACGACGACGGCGGCGGCGGCAGATCGGTATATATACTCCTACGCGATCGATGGAAACTTGCATTGTATAGAAAATTATCGGAGCCCGGCGTCCGAGAATGGTGGCCAGGCGAGCAGGCTGCTCTGCGTCTGCGTCGGGCATTGGCAGCCCAATGGACGTCTGGTGTGCCTTGGTTGGCCCGGCCCATCTGTCTATAATGAAGCAATTGGGCTTTGCAGCCCAGATGGTTCCCAGAGGGCATCCACCACGCACGAATGCATGAGCNCGCACGAATACACGATCAAGCCTGCGGTTACCTTATTAACAATCCTCGTTTGGTTACATCTCTTACACTACTAAGCGTGATCCTCGCGGATTAGAAGTTCATCCAAACAAACAAACAAAAGGACCCACCACCCGAGTCCTGAAAGCACCTGGCACTCCGCAGTTGTAAAAGAGCGGAACGCAGTGCACGCGACCACCAGTCTATCTATATACGTGCGCACGATTAAAAAAAAAACCTGCGCTTTACACTACAATACATACTCTATACGTACGTGCACGCCGGCCGCCCGGGCGGCGCACGAGCCGGATCGCCTCAGAAGAAGCACGAGTCGAGGTACCCGAACGACCGGCGAAGGCGAAACTCCAGCACGCCGCCGTAGGTCCGGTCCGCGACGCCAACGAACAGGGCCTCGCCGTCGGGGCTGAACGCGGCGCCGGCGATCTCCCCGAACAGGTCCACCTCCTGCTCGGCCCCGGCGTACCCGGCCGCGGCGTCGTACACGTGCACGAAGTCGGCCGCCTCGGCCGCCGCCAGGAACCGCCCGTCGGGGGAGAACCGGAGGCCACGGACGGCGCCGATGCGGCCACCCAGTACGGCGAGCGACTCCGTCGGGTTGCGGACGTCCCACAGCCGGCACGTCGCGTCCTGGTTCCCCGTCGCCAGGACGTGCCCGTCGGGGTGCCACGCCGACGCGAACGAGTAGTCCAGGTGGCCACGCAGGGCGGCGATCTCGTTGCCGGACTGCGAGTCGGCAAGCAGGCACTCCGAGCTGTCGCCCAGGACCGCCATCAACTTGCCGTCAGGGCTGACCGACGTGTTCTGCAGCGCCATTTTGCCAAGTGTTTAGAAACTCCGTCAACTACGATCTAAAAAGGAATGCCATGGAACATGTGCAGAGATTTCTGCGCATTGCTCACTCACATTGACAGACCACGGGAAGGTGAACTGCGTGAGCAGGTTGTATCTCTCGGTGTCGAACGTCCTGACGACGCAGTCGTTGTTCGCCGCCATCACCCGAGTTGCGCCGCTGCATCAGGATTCAGAAGAAATGAGAACTCACTCCATAAGCTACTTGCTCATATTCACATTCAGAAGCTAAATCGAGATTATCAGGCTCGCTTACTTCGGTGCCTCGTAGATGTCCACGGCGTTCGTGATGGAGTTGTTGTTGCCGGTCAGGTTCGTGCAGAACGCCACCCCAGGTTTATCGACGTACTGATGGCACAAAGAGTAAGAGCCTTGTAAGCTAACAAAATCCAGAAAAATACTGATGAGTTCTGCACAGGATGCGCTCCTTCTCCTACCTTGCAGATGAGCTCTCCCTGGAAGCCACCGGCCACCATGAGGTTGTCCTTCAGAGCCATGGTGCTGATCTGAACCCTCGACAGTCGCCTAGGCCCCTTGACATCCTGCACAACAGGTAGCACTTGCAGGTTAGACTGATGAGCGTAATAAGATAGCAGCAATACGTTGACACAGATTACAGACCTCTGTTGGCGTCAACTGGCCGGCCACATTGAGCACTTCTCTCCCTCTCTGGAGCAGGGGTGACCAGTGCATCACAGAGTAGTTCTGCACGAGGTACACGTCGTGCTTTGATGTAGCCCACAGGAGGTTCCTCAGCTGCAGATGTTTGGAACATGGTCATTACACTTGATATCGATGTTTCAGCTAATGCAAATGTTACAAATAAAAAAAACATTTTAAGAGATGCAATGATGCATGGTTCAGGTATGTGACACTTGTCTTTTGGTAATGGTCAGAGTATCATGTAACTATTCTTTCATCCATTCAATTATCCCCCATGCACGGATGAAATTAGATGAACTTCGTGTCCCTATGTGTGATCCCACTAATGCACTAGTGCCACCTTACAATTTCACAAGCACAGGCACAGACAAACAAACAGCATCCAGTGTTCTTGTACAGAAACATAGGAGAAAAATTCCAGATGCTTATTCAAAATTTCAACTGTCACACACCTTGTGACCAATTTCACTGTTAGCCTTACATACATGTTAGTTTTGGCAGGGCCTCTATTTTGATGGCCGATATATAGGACCAAATGGAATGTTCAATGTTCCAAATTCTGTGTCTACAGTCTATAAATCTCCCCTAAAAAAATCTGCAAATTGTACATTAAAGCCGGTAAGAACTTTGTGTTGTCAAGATCCCATGTTAGCATTGCCATCCGAATGTTGACACACAATACCTCCAAACGAAGAACATGATTTGCACACCATTTCAGTTAGCATGAACATGAAGCATAAGTTTGCACACCAGGTAAGTTAGCATGAGAAGCCTATCAAACAAAACAATATGTAAAGTTTGAGGACAAGTGATGATGCAGCAAGTAATTGTAAACTCTAGCTCTTTGATGAAACCTGCAAAAACGAAATTCAAGCTGATTCATTTAGGATCTTTTCCCTATCATGAAACATCCTATCATACCATATTCCAACCCTGTAGTTAATGTTCCAGCTGCTGAGGTTGTTCATCCACCTGCTTTTGGACCTGATGAAACAAGGTACTGCAAATTTCCTAGTATCACAAGATCAATTGCATATAGTGCACAACCCAATTCGTCATATGACCTGCAATCAGTTTAAGTTCATACACAGGAAGGAGTAGCACAAATAGCAACATCATTTAATTAGATTATACAAGTTAAAAATGGTATGCACAGCAGTACAAAATATTTCTCATGGACCCATGGACAAGTCAGATTAATATTTTAGGAAAAAGAGCATTTGTTGCTTGGTAGTCGAACTTGTCAAACAATGAAGTTCAAGAGGGGCGATTTCACAATTAGAGCTGCTATGCTTGACGATAAGTACAAGAGAAGCCCACAACAGACTCTGTACTTCTGTAGATGTAATTTAATTTGCATGCAGTATGCACCAATGACAAAACATGCTCTAACTGTGTCAAGGGGGAATTCACTTGTATTTTACCAAAAATGGGACAGAGGCCGTATGTAACCCTTATTACCAGCCCTCAGGATCCATATACACAAAGCACCCAAGAGGTAGCAACGAACTCTACTTCGTGATGCAAACTAAAGTAATGGACTGTGAACTGTGAAGCAACCCAAAATCAACAATAAGCATGGCACAACTTTTGAGTTGATAATTTGTATAACAGCCCACGAGGCCACCCCCTCGACCAACGGATTGAAATATATACTGCAACTCCATGGCTATTAGCAATGAAGGCTAAATACTTGGTCACCCAAAATATTTTTTATGCAAGTGGAAATTTGATATGCATGCAAGTGTTTGAATGAAATTCTCCAAGTAAAATTATACCTGAAAATGCACTATCGTCGATTTGACAGATCTTGTACTGGAATGGAAATCATAGAACGTATCCTTTCTCTCCACTTGTTTGCATTCCTTCATAAACAAAATGAACATATCAGGCATTGAATAACAAAGGTTAACTGGGTCATAAAATTGCGAATACTATTATGACGAAGCAAAACAATAAGGCTCTCACCTGTTCTAGCCCGCTACGTGACCTAGTGAGGTCCTGATAGTTCTTGTATTCCTTCAGCCTCATCTTGCGATACTGGTCCCTGCTGTAGTTCAATCTTTCCCAGGGTATCCCTTGGATGTCTTTACCTTCTTTATAATCTGAGGCAGAAGTATCATCCATTTGCTCATGCTGCCAAAGCAAAACAATACCCACTTAGATATCAAAAGTTTCTGTAGTCCTAGAGCAAACATATGTGAGTTGTTTCGCTTATTTTTGTTGTGCCCTCGTGGAAAAAAATGCAGTTGTAGTTCTAGTATGACAATATAATGAACCAGAACTATAGATTGGCTTCAATCTGGAAGAGGAGTAAATTTTGTCACAGGAGATTGAACTCCCCCAATTTTACAATATTCACCTAAGCAGAACGTCAATTTCTCAGTTCAACTGTCTGTATGATTTGTTCACAAGAACGGCTTCTCTCAATTAACAACTATTCTTCTTACTATCATCGACCTTTCCACCTTATGTTATAAGGCGCAACAAGTAATACTTTTGAACTTTCTGATTTCCTTTTATACTTGGTCAATCAGGTAGACCTGAACTATGAGGACTAACCCAAGCTTTTGATTATATTATCCCCAGTCAATTTAGTAGAGGTGAATTTCGAGGACTAATCTATAATCTTCGTCTTTTATGCCATACCATGAACATCGAAGTAAAAGGATACACACAAAAAAAAAACATAAACCATCATAACCAGTGTCATTTAGGGCATGTTTGGCAGATCTCCTGATTACAGTCTGCTGTCGGAGAGCTTCACTGAAATGAACTAAGACGGTCCTGAATCAACACACTCCAGAGTTTATCTTGATAATTACCAGAAAAATACTTTGCCACAAAACCACTTCCCAGAGAGAATCACTTCTAGAGGTAGCTCTACCAAACAGGCTTGTAGATATACTATAAAAAGTGTCCTTTAGATATACTAGTATACAACAAAACAAGTGGGTTTATCTTATGATTATGAAAGGTATTATGAGTCATGTAGTATATTAGTCCACGGCACACAAATATCAAGGATCCTGCTTCAATTTTCTGTATCAAAACGGGGTTTATGTTATGATTATGAAAGATAATATGAGTCATGTTATTAGCCCACTGCACACAAATATCAGAGATCCTGCTTAAATTTTCTGTATGGAAACGGCTAAAACATTCATGGTATCTCAGGTTTATTATTCTCTCTAAGAAACTGACCAGCCGCAGATCCCCTACCAGGCTTCCAGGATTGGGAAAACAAAACACTGTCACAGTGACAGTTACTAGGTACCCTGAGGTTTTTGTTAACTTAGTTTTTTTTTTTAATTGGCTATTCACTGGTTCATACTCACAAGTCACAAAAACTAGTTCGTTATGCCTAACTAGTCAGTGCGTTCCCCGCCATATCCTGCCACAGCAACAGTGGTCAAGCCACGCTACAGTGACGCCATGCTACAGTCAACAGCGAAAGCAACAGCTGCTGTGGCGTCCATTTTTACCGCCACGGCCTGTGGCTCGCCACGGTGTGGCGTGGCGTGGCTCGGCGGGGAACCAAGCAGGCAAAACTTGTGACGCAAGTGCATCTTCGCCCTGAATCTTCATCAGTGTTTCATCTGAACCTATCACAGGGCACTCAGCCACAGAACAAGGAGAAGTGGACGACAGGAGTTGAAGGCCCGGTGCTAGAACAAATAACGGTTCTGTTTAGATTCTGAACTAATGCTTTTATTAGTCGACTGAAATTCCCTACAAGGTCTGGACGGGTATCCCGTATCCCTTCGATGTCTCATCAAAATTAAACAAGGGGTACTACTGCTACTGGAACTGGAACCTCGAGATTTGATCGTTGCAAATCACGGACACGGATGAGACGGCACAGGGGGGACGGTACCTGCATGCCGGAATCGCCACGACGGGCGGTCGGGAACTCGCCATCGAAGCCGTCGTCGTCGAAGTAGTAGTCGCCGTCGGCGGCGTCGACGAGCTCCAGGTCGTCGCGCAAGTCGTGCGCCATGGTAATGGTATCTGCTTTCTGGAGCGTCGAACAGGCGCGCGAGCGCAGTTTGGGGCTTTGGTTCGAATGGAGCGGTGCGGAAACTAGAGAAGCGAAGCGAAGCGGGCCGGGGGGGACTCCGGGTTGGAGCGGCGGA